>CM029015.1:216166891-216766891 GCA_016801055.1 Panax notoginseng | reverse complement strand
TAGTGGATTTCTAATCTCTCTCTGTAGTTTTTTTTCAATTGGTTTTCACGTAAAATCTTGTGTCCATATTTTATATCTCTGATAATTATGTGTATATGTTTATTTGTGTGTATTTAGTGAGTTTAATTGCACAACAATACAATCAACTACTCCATCAACCGTTAGCGTTATTTTGGCATGTTGTTTTGGTGATTTCGTCATGCGTACAAAATCAAGCGTTAACATTGGCGCCGTCTATGAGAATCAAAAATTTTGTTCGAAAAATCACCAACACAATTAATCTATCTCTGTGTCGGCTTACTAAGATAAGGAGACAGATCATATGCCTAAAAGATAAGTGATTCTCTTTTATTAATTTATGAAATCATCATGATTAATAATACTGCTTCACTTGCAATATAAATTTCGTAATAAGATGTTATAATTGTAACTGATAAATCCTACTGTTACATTATACATTACTTACATTATTAATTTTCGTTATTCAAAGTAACACATCATATTCATATATGTGATTACATGTAGTTTAACGTGGTGACACTTTTGTCCTCTGGAGACCCATTTTTTTTTCCAGGTCCTTATGGTTGAATTAAATAGGCAGAGAGAGAAAATACAAAAGGGAATTTTTTAGAGTTCCAAAAATCAGATAACTTAACATATTTAGATTTAGTGTCAGCCATCTTTGACTCGTCAATATGCTTTGGCACTTCAACCCGCTTCAGCACATCGATCTGCTTCTAGAATATTAATCCGCTTTGATCATTGTCAACAATTTCTAGTACTAACAGATCGGGTCTTGTTTTATTCTCTCATTGGTTTTGTCAAATAAATAAAAGAATAAGAAGAATTTTAGGTATCAATTATATTTTTACTACCTGGGGGGTAAGATATACAAGCATTGTATGAGCTCCAACGGACCAACGTCCTCCCGAATGAATAATATCCTTTGGGACGGACCATCGTCCTCCCGAACGGATAACATCCCTCAGAACGGATAACATCATTCGGGACGGACCAACGTCCTCTCGAACGGATAACAACATCCTTCAGGATGAATTAACGTCCTCCCGAATGGATAACATCTTTCAGGACGGACCAGCGTACTCCCGAACGGATATCATCCTTTGGGACGGACTAGCGTCCTCTCGAACGGATGACATCCTTCGGGACAGATTAAAATTCTCTCGAACGGATAATATCTTCGGTTGTGATAAGATTGGTAATTAATATCTTTGGTTGTGATAAGGTCGATTAATTATATCTTCGGTTATGATAAGATCTATTATCTATATCTTCGGTTGTGATAAGATTGATTATCTACATCTTCGGTTGTGATAAGGATGATTATCTATATTTTCAGTTATGATAAGGTTGGTTATCTACATCTAAGGTTGTGATAAGTTTGGTTATTTATATCTTCGGTTGTGATAAGGTTGGTTATTTACATCTTTAGTTGTGATAAGGTCGGTTATTAATCTATCTTCGGTAGTGATAAGGGCGATTATTTATTTATCTTAGAATTGAATAGAGGTGTGAGGCAACAATATTGAGAGCCAAAAGTTTCTGTTTGGCATATGGTGTTTGGGTGTGACAGTTTGTTTTTGGCAGATACGAATCTTTTGTTGATATAAATATGTATAATCTCTTATTTTAAGTTACTTATAAATAAGAGATTGGGGACAATGCTGGGATTTGATTATTTGGGTCTAGCCAATGTGTAGCCCAATTTATTTAATGGTCCGGATCCGGTGTTGGCCCATATACATTTATTTTGATAGCTTGCTCAAGTAGCATGGGAGAGTCCTTATTAAAGTAAGATTTTGTTTACTTATTTGGTGGGATAATGATATCTAATTTGGGAATGAATCGATCAACATTAATTGCAGTTATAAGGTGATTCTAAAAAAGACTCGTACTCTTAATTGGATTCAGTTGGACATGACTTCTATAAATACAACAACAAACAAGGGTTGGAGAACACAATTACATATGACACAAATAAATAATTTGTACTCTCCATATTATTTTAGTGAATTTCTCATCTTTCTATGTAATTTTTTTCCAATTGGGTTTCCACGTAAAATCTTGTGTCTATATTTTATCTCTCTTATAATTATGTGTGTATATTTATCTGTACGTATTTCGTGAGTTTGATTGCACAACAATACAATCAACTATTCCATCAACCGTTAGCGTTGTTTTGACCTGATGTTTTGGTGATTTCGTCATGCGTACAAAATTAGGCATTAACAGACATAAAAAGTAATATTTTTACTAGTATTCCGTAAATATTTTTCCCTCTAACTAGGATAATGACTCCACACAATTCAAAAATACTTTTATTTTATCTCTTAGCCTTTCTAACTCACTAATGGAACCTTGACATTGTATCTAGGAAGTTTTAAAGAGAGAAACTAAATGAAAAGAAAAAAAAGAATAGAAAAAGAAAGGAAAAGTACATATTCTTTTGTTCTCAAAAGTGAGAAAAAAATTTAAGCTCAAACAACACTTATTATTATTATTATTATTATTTTCTCTCAACTTAAACTCTGAAGACAAAATTATGACCGCTTGTTTCACGGAAAACCTTTGCTAGAAAATGAATTCTAGAAATTTTTTTGAGGAAATTGTTTTCAATGAAAATGACTTATTTTTTCTTGTTTGGCTGATATATAAACTGAAAACGAGATGGGAAATATCATCATCTTCTCTACTTTAATTAATTAAATACATTTTTAGTGCACTTTTTTTTAAAAAAATATACGTCTCATTATGATAAATAAATAGATATTGACAAATCTATAAATTTTTTTCTAAAAAGAAAAAAGAATTGTCGAAAGAGAATTGAAAGAGAGGAATATTACCAAATTTGAGAGCTTAAAGATGAATAAGAGATATATATGGATTTGAAAAAAGTAATTGAATTAATTGAGAAAAAATAAATTAATTTCCTATAGAGAGATGAAAAAATAGAAAGAGAATTGTAGACACTCGAAATTTTGCGTTCTTGTTACTAACCATGCAGGATGGCAGAATCGTCTTTCAGAGACAACCCTGGAAGTCAAATAATCAAATCCAAGTCCCAACAACAACCCCGGGAGATTAACTCCAAACCCCGGGAGATCAAATCCAAGCCCCGACGACAAACACGGGAGATCAAATACAGGCCCGGTGATAACCTCGGGAGATCAACTCTAAGCCCTGATAACAACCTCGGGAGAAAAAATTCAAGCCCCAGAGACGACCCCGGGAGATCAAACTAACCTCAGAGACAACCCTGAGGACTGTCAGGAATCAACAATAGTCAAATCTAGGAGCCAACTGTGACGCCCCCAAAAATTAGGTATACATCACCCATCTTGGGTCGTCAGATACATAGTACAAAATACAAATACAACTTACTAATACAACTGTCGTGTACAATACGACAAAACATAAACTGTGAGTTTGAATACAAATATTATCTTCTAGAGAGTATTCATACTCAAAAGGAGTCCTCGTTACATTTATTAACACACCATTACATAGAATAGTGAGGACTACTAACTAATACTATCATTCGGACCATCACTCCGTTCCCCGACTTGTCCCAGCTACGTTCTCATTTCCTGAAGAGAACAGTGAAAGAAAGGGTGAGCTCAACTAGCCCAGTAAGAAATATCATGACTAAGATAATGCAGAATAAATTATCATTAGCCTTCAACAATGTTAAACTGATAAAATATAATAGACATCAAGTTTAACTGCAGCGGAACAAGCAATCCATTAAAAGAGTCAAGTAGAAAATAAACTCTACTATCTTTTATGATTTAAAAGATTTTCCAACACTGTGATCACTGAGACTCAGCTTAATAAAATAATTCACATCATCGAATCACCCCTGCACTACGGCCAAGGATATTCGTATATTCATTAATGGTCATGATCATGCCAACAACTGTCCATCAATGCACTACGGGCCAATGAGGACTTTTACCACATCATTTGTAACATTACGGTCATGATTATACCGAATAATCCCTGGTCATAATCATACCAAGTCCATCTATGCACTACAGGCCACAGATGACTTTCAACATTTTATAAACATGAGGATGATGACAATGATATAAGAATTCAATAAAACAAGTTCAAGAATTAATTTATCCAAGAATTAACAACGTCCAAATTGTCAACATGATACTGCTTTGTGGAGTAAAATTCAAGAATACTTAGAAGAATATTTTCATGAAAGGATACTGGATGAAACGCAATTATCAAGGATATTCCACAAATTTCATGGAGTATAGAAGTCAAAACTTAACCAATTGAGTACAATAAAGAATGGAATAACAAAAGAAATCACCATGCATGCGATAGACCGCACAAACAGGTTATTCCAACAGAATAATAAATAATGGAACCAGGTCCGGCGTAAACGCACAGACAGGATATTCCGACAGAATAATAAATAATGGAACCAGGTTCGGTGTAAAACACACAGACAGAATATTCCGACAGAATAATAAATAATGGAACCAGGTCCGGTGTAAAACACACAGACAGGATGTTCCAACAGAATAATAATAAAAACGGAACCAGGTCCGGTGTAAAACACACAGACAGGATGTTCCAACAGAATAATAATAAAAACGGAACCAGGTCCGGTGTAAAACACACAGACAGGATGTTCCAACAGAATAATAGAAGAATGTCACCAAGTATAGGGTAGACCGCGTATACAGGTTATTCCAACAGAATAATAAGAAATAGAATAACAACAGTTCTCTTCATGAATAAGAAAGAATAACACCCCTTACCGTTTTAAAGACGAGCTGAAATAAGGAAGTAGTTAAGTAGCAGAATACTCTTCTTCTCTCTCTCTCTATAGTTTCTCTCTCTAGAGTTCAGTGAATTCGTAAGAAATAATGAAGGAATGAGCTGCTATTTATAGAAAAATAGAATGCATAGTAACTAATCCATGAACGGTCCAGATTGATTACTTTAATCTGACGGTCCATATTTAAAGAAAAATCTTTTAAATAAAATATAATATATTCTATTTATAGAATAACTTTAATAAAGTATTCTGTTTTATATAAAAAGATGTTTCTGTTTTATTACGTTAATAATACGAATAAACCAAAACGTCATTATCGCTAAATAATTCATATTATTAACTGACAATAATTGAATCAAACTGAGTGACTTCTCACATAAGCATTAATAATCAATACCGTGTGCTACTATGCAACCACACGTATTACTGTACTTTTACTACCGAGTAGTTCAACAGTAACAATGGTAAAATTTTCGCCGTTATTTTTAATAAAATATTTTTGTCGTTTTCTCAATCCGACAATAATTCCGTTGTGGGGTCCACCAATAATTGTGTCGTTATACGAATATTCCCTGTTAAAACGAATATTCCCCGACCAATCGAATATTATATAACAACTTGCGTACTTTGCAAAATTTATAAATATTACCCACAACTATAACATTATATCAAATTAACTCCATAATATTCAAAAATGATATTTATAGAAAATTCATCTTTATTTATAAAAGTTGGGGTCTTACAACCTCCCCTTCTTATGAAATTTCGCCCTCGAAATTAGGGTACGTACCTGGTATGTCGAAGAGGTAAGGATACCTTGATTTCATTTCAGATTCTAACTCCCAAGTCATTTCCTCAACATCGTGGTTTCTCCACAAAACTTTGACTTGAGGTATAACCTTGGAGCGTAGAATATGTTCCTTCTTATCCAAGATTTGAACAGGAACTTCTTCATACGTCAAATCTTCCGCTATTTCGTCCGGTTCTAACTCAATAATGTGGTTCGGGTCTTCCACATATTTGCGTAACATGGATATGTGAAAAACGTTATGAACACGAGACATACTTGGCGGTAAAGCGAGTCTATAAGCCACAGTTCCTACTCGATCGAGGATTAAAAATGGACCGATGAATCGAGGATTGAGCTTTCCTCTCTTTCCAAATCTCGTAACTCCTTTCCATGGAGCAACACGTAAGAACACATGATCTCCTACATCAAATTCCACGTCCTTTCGATGAAGATCAGCATAACTCTTTTGTCGATCTTGTGAGGTTTTTATACGTTGTCGGATCGTTTGAATCTTTTCTGTAGTCATACGTACCAACTCCGGTCCCAACAACGTTGCTTCACCCACCTCATCCCAGCATACTGGAGAACGACATTTTCTTCCATACAATGCTTCGAATGGAGCCATGCCAATACTTGCTTGATAACTGTTGTTGTAGGAAAACTCCACCAATGGTAAGAACTTGTCCCAACTTCCCTTGAAGTCAAAGACACAGAGTCTTAATAGATCTTCAAGAGTTTGAATAGTCCTCTCTGATTGTCCGTCCGTCTGAGGATGATATGCTGAACTAAATCGTAACTCCGTGCCCATAGCTTTTTGTAAACTAACCCAAAATCGTGAAGTGAATCTTGGGTCTCGGTCAGAAACTATGGATACTGGCATACCATGCAGTCTTACAATCTCGTTTATGTACATACGAGCAAGACGTTCAAGTGTATAAGTTTCTCGTATCGGTAAGAAATGAGCAGACTTGGTCAATCTATCAACAATGACCCAAATCGCATCAATACCTTGAGAAACCCTAGGAAGACCGGTAACGAAATCCATGGTAATGTGCTCCCACTTCCATTCTGGAATTTCAAGTGGTTGCAATGGACCTTTTGGTACTTGATGCTCCGCTTTGACTCGTTGACAAGTTAGACACCTTGAGATAAACAACGCTATCTCTCTCTTCATATTGCTCCACCAAAATGTATGACGAAGATCATGATACATTTTGGTACTTCCAGGATGGATTGCAAACGGTGTGTTGTGCGCCTCCATCATGATTTCATACTTTAAATCAGGGTTGTTAGGAACACAAAGTCTGGAGTTGACTCGAAGTATTCCTTCTTCATCGATTCTTGCTTCCGGCATAGCACCTTCTTGCACTTTCTTCCTCATACGCATCAGCTCCAGGTCTGTAGCTTGAGCAGCTTTAACTTTATCGATTAAAGTCGGTTCTACTCGTATATTCGCCATCATCACATGGGTCCCTGGAGTCTTTAACTCTATCTCCATCCTTTGCAAATCACACAAAATGGGTCTTTGTGTTGACAATATCGCACTCGTACTTGCATATGATCTTCTACTCAATGCGTCAGCTACCACGTTCGCTTTTCCAGGATGGTATTGAATGGTATGATCATAATCTTTCAACAGTTCAAGCCAACGTCGTTGTCGCATGTTGAGTTCCTTTTGAGTGAAGAAATATTTGAGGCTTTTATGATCCGTAAAGATCTCCACCTTCTCCCCATACAAGTAATGCCTCCAAATTTTAAGTGCAAAGACAACAGCTGCCAACTCTAGATCATGAGTAGGATAATTCCTCTCATATTCCTTGAGTTGTCTTGATGCATAGGCTATGACTTTTCCATGTTGCATGAGAACGCATCCCAACCCTTTGCTCGAAGCATCACTGTAGATGACAAATCCCTCCGAGCCAGATGGTATTGTTAGAACAGGTGCTGAAATGAGTCTCCTCTTGAGTTCTTGAAAACTCTGCTCACATTCTTCGCTCCAACCGAACTTTGTATCTTTCCGAGTCAGCTGAGTTAATGGAGTAGCGATTCGAGAAAATCCTTCCACGAATCTCCGATAATAACCAGCTAAACCAAGAAAGCTACGTACTTCGGTCACTGATTTAGGTTGCTCCCAGCTTTGAATAGCTTCAATCTTTGCCGGGTCAACAGATATTCCACGACTTGATACTACGTGCCCAAGGAATGCTACCTCTTCCAGCCAGAACTCGCATTTCTTCAACTTGGCATAAAGTTTGTATTCACGAAGCTTTTGGAGTACCAGCCTCAAGTGTTGCTCATGATCTTCACGGCTTTTGGAATAAACAAGGATGTCATCGATAAAGACGACCACAAAGTGATCCAAATATTCCTTAAATACCCTGTTCATCATATCCATGAAGGCAGCAGGAGCATTAGTCAATCCAAAAGACATAACTAAGAATTCATAATGCCCATACCGAGTTCTGAAAGCCGTCTTTGGAATATCCTCAGTTCTAACCTTCAGCTGATGATATCCAGAACGAAGATCGATCTTTGAAAAGAATTGTGCTCCTTGCAACTGGTCAAACAGGTCATCAATACGTGGCAATGGGTACCTATTTTTGATGGTGACATGATTCAACTCCCGATAATCAATACAAAGTCGCATACTCCCATCTTTCTTCTTCACGAACAGAACAGGAGCACCCCAAGGAGAAGTACTAGGACGAATAAAACCAATGTCTAACAATTCCTGCAGTTGGTCTTTAACTCCTGAAGTTCAATAGGAGCCATTCGATATGGGGCTTTGGAAATGGGTTTTGTACCGGGTTCAAGGTCGATACAAAATTCAATTTCACGCTCTGGGGGTAGGCCAGGAAGTTCTTCGGGAAATACGTCAGGAAATTTATTAACAACAGAAATATCATTCAAAGCTGACGTATTTTTGTTTAGATCTGTGACATGAGCTAAGAAAGCTTGACATCCGTTTTTCAATAAACGAATAGCTTTATGGCTTGAGATGACAGCGATTGATTTTAATGGTTTGGTTGCTTGAATTCGCATAATAGGTCGATTAGGAATATGAAAGCTAACAACCTTACGAAAATAATCAATTTTTGCATGATGAGTAGTTAACCAATCAATCCCTAGAATCACGTCAAATGCAAGTATTTTTAATGAAATAAGATCGACAGGTAATGTGTGGGTACCAACTTGAACCAAACAAGACTTATAAACCGTGGATGTAATGAAGGTTTCTCCCAATGGAGTTTCAACTGCTAAGTCAAAGTCTAATTTCTCCGGAATCAAATTTAATCGATGAGCGCAAGTAGGAGAAATAAAAGAATGGGTAGAACCGGTATCAAATAAAGTATAGACTTCGTTAGAGTTTATGATAAGCTTACCCGTGATGACCTCATTCGGGTTCCTTGCTTTCTGGGAGTTCACAACAAACGCTCTCCCTTGCACAACCGGTTTTGACTTTTCTGGGACGGCCTTTGGTGCCTCCATCCTAGCTGAATTTGTCTTCGGTAAACGACAAAATCGGGCTAAATGACCTTCTCTTCCACAATTATAACATGCTTTGGACGGCATCGCGCAGTTTGGACTGATGTGCCCCTCCCCTCCGCATTTGAAACATATGATAGGTGGTCGTTCTCCTTCCTTAACGACAGGTGCTGGTGCTGACGTCTTTCCATCATTGTTGAATCTCCTCTTCTTGAAATGCCCATTCTTATTATTTTGGCCCTGATTACCACCGAAGTGGTTACCATTTCTGGCCTGTTGATTCCCTCCACGCTTGTTGTCACCGCTTCGATGACTGCTTTCACTGGTATTATCATTTTGTCGGCTGCTCTCTTTTGGTTGCGTTGTCTCGTTATCGCGCTCCACCAACTGAGCCCTATTTACAACATCTGAATACAAACACAGTTTATGAGAAACAAGATGTTGACGTATCTCCGGCTTCAAACCTCTTAAAAACATCCGCGTCATTCTTTCTTCATTATCCACCAGGTGGGACGCAAACCGGGATAACTCCGCAAATTTTGCCTCGTACTGCGACACGGTCATATTATTCTGCTCCAATTTGATGAACTCCACCTCCTTCATGTGACGAATACTCTCGGAAAAGTATTTGTCGTTAAACAGCTCTTGGAACTTCTCCCAAGACATCTTCAGTGCGGCAGGTTGAGTACGCTTTATCGATTCCCACCAGTAATCTGCCTCTCCTCGCAACATAAAGGCGGCAAAGGGAACCTTTTGCTCCTCGGAGCAACCCAAGACATCAAATATCTTGGTGATCTGCTTTATCCATGTTTCAGCTACAAGTGGTTTGGGTTCTCCCTTAAACTCCGGTGGTCCCAGCTCCTTAAACTGTTTAGCGGTGACCGCCTGAGAGTTTCCAGTATTTCCACCTACGTTGTGGACAGGAGCCGCTTTCACCTGTTGTTGCATGAATTGCATAAAACCTCTGAACATTCCATCATTCATCATCTGGTCAGTGTTGTTGTTTGCATGAGGATTGTCACCTTCCTGATGAACATTATCCTGATTATTGATATGTGGTGAATCAATAATCGTCTGTGCTCCATTGCTATTCTCAACATTCTCAGATGCCATTTTCAGATACTGCCACAAAATAAAAGTTAATTGATATGTCATATATTATCCTTATATTATGACCGACCAATTAAATACCATGCAAATAAACTTAGGTAGGTCATACTAGCGAAGGAATTCCCCGTCTCTCCCCTCCTAGTTCTATTCTCACATCTTAGCCAGGGATCATATCCCTAAGCTCTGATACCAACTGTGACGCCCCCAAAATTAGGTATACATCACCCATCTTGGGTCGTCAGATACATAGTACAAAATACAAATACAACTTACTAATACAACTGTCGTGTACAATACGACAAAACATAAACTGTGAGTTTGAATACAAATATTATCTTCTAGAGAGTATTCATACTCAAAAGGAGTCCTCATTACATTTATTAACACACCATTACATAGAATAGTGAGGACTACTAACTAATACTATCATTCGGACCATCACTCCGTTCCCCGACTTGTCCCAGCTACGTTCTCATTTCCTGAAGAGAACAGTGAAAGAAAGGGTGAGCTCAACTAGCCCAGTAAGAAATATTATGACTAAGATAATGCAGAATAAATTATCATTAGCCTTCAACAATGTTAAACTGATAAAATATAATAGACATCAAGTTTAACTGCAGCGGAACAAGCAATCCATTAAAAGAGTCAAGTAGAAAATAAACTCTACTATCTTTTATGATTTAAAAGATTTTCCAACACTGTGATCGCTGAGACTCAGCTTAATAAAATAATTCACATCATCGAATCACCCCTGCACTACGGCCAAGGATATTCGTATATTCATTAATGGTCATGATCATGCCAACAACTGTCCATCAATGCACTACGGGCCAATGAGGACTTTTACCACATCATTTGTAACATTACGGTCATGATTATACCGAATAATCCCTGGTCATAATCATACCAAGTCCATCTATGCACTACAGGCCACAGATGACTTTCAACATTTTATAAACATGAGGATGATGACAATGATATAAGAATTCAATAAAACAAGTTCAAGAATTAATTTATCCAAGAATTAACAACGTCCAAATTGTCAACATGATACTGCTTTGTGGAGTAAAATTCAAGAATACTTAGAAGAATATTTTCATGAAAAGATACTGGATGAAACGCAATTATCAAGGATATTCCACAAATTTCATGGAGTATAGAAGTCAAAACTTAACCAACTGAGTACAATAAAGAATGGAATAACAAAAGAAATCACCATGCATGCGATAGACCGCACAGACAGGTTATTCCAACAGAATAATAAATAATGGAACCAGGTCCGGCGTAAACGCACAGACAGGATATTCCGACAGAATAATAAATAATGGAACCAGGTCCGGTGTAAAACACACAGACAGGATATTCCGACAGAATAATAAATAATGGAACCAGGTCCGGTGTAAAACACACAGACAGGATGTTCCAACAGAATAATAATAAAAACGGAACCAGGTCCGGTGTAAAACACACAGACAGGATGTTCCAACAGAATAATAATAAAAACGGAACCAGGTCCGGTGTAAAACACACAGACAGGATGTTCCAACAGAATAATAGAAGAATGTCACCAAGTATAGGGTAGACCGCGTATACAGGTTATTCCAACAGAATAATAAGAAATGGAATAACAACAGTTCTCTTCATGAATAAGAAAGAATAACACCCCTTACCGTTTTAAAGACGAGCTGAAATAAGGAAGTAGTTAAGTAGCAGAATACTCTTCTTCTCTCTCTCTCTATAGTTTCTCTCTATAGTTTCTCTCTCTAGAGTTCAGTGAATTCGTAAGAAATAATGAAGGAATGAGCTGCTATTTATAGAAAAATAGAATGCATAGTAACTAATCCATGAACGGTCCAGATTGATTACTTTAATCTGACGGTCCATATTTAAAGAAAAATCTTTTAAATAAAATATAATATATTCTATTTATAGAATAACTTTAATAAAGTATTCTGTTTTATATAAAAAGATGTTTCTGTTTTATTACGTTAATAATACGAATAAAACAAAACGTCATTATCGCTAAATAATTCATATTATTAACTGACAATAATTGAATCAAACTGAGTGACTTCTCACATAAGCATTAATAATCAATACTGTGTGCTACTATGCAATCACACGTATTACTGTACTTTTACTACCGAGTAGTTCAACAGTAACAATGGTAAAATTTTCGCCGTTATTTTTAATAAAATATTTTTGTCGTTTTCTCAATCCGACAATAATTCCGTTGTGGGGTCCACCAATGATTGTGTCGTTGTACGAATATTCCCTGTTAAAACGAATATTTCCCGACCAATCGAATATTATATAACAACTTGCGTACTTTGCAAAATTTATAAATATTACCCACAACTATAACATTATATCAAATTAACTCCATAATATTCAAAAATGATATTTATAGAAAATTCTTCTTTATTTATAAAAGTTGAGGTCTTACACAACCCTGAGAAAAGACAGCTACAATTAGGGGTGAGCATGGTGCGGTTTGAAGTCTAAACCGCACCCGAAACCGCTTAGGTGCGGTTTGACAAATTCAAAATCGCACCTGAAACCGCTTGTGATTGGTGCGGTGCGGTTTTAAACTGTACGGTGCGGTTTCAATTGATGCGGTTTCGGTTTCAAAACCAATTAAAACAACAAAAAGGTCTAAGTCTTCAATAGAATTTAACACAGAGCTCACATCGAGTAATTAACTTAGTGACAGAGTCGACAATGAGAATTATATCAAGCATAGAAAAATAATCAATACATGTACTCTCCACCACGATCTGTACGGAGGCTTTTAATCTTTGTAAGACCCCAACTTTTATAAATAAAGATGAATTTTCTATAAATATCATTTTTGAATATTATGGAGTTAATTTGATATAATGTTATAGTTGTGGGTAATATTTATAAATTTTGCAAAGTACGCAAGTTGTTATATAATATTCGATTGGTCGGGAAATATTTATTTTAACAGAAAATATTCGTACAACGGCACTGTGACGCCCCCAAAATAGGTATACAACACCCATTCTGAGTCGCCAAAATACATGGTACAGAAACAACTACATCTTTATTATTACAACACAAGAACTGTGAATTTAAATACAAATATTGTCATTTAGACAATATCCACACTCAAATAAGTCCTCATTACAATTATTGATACATTATTTTACAAAAATGGAGAGGACTACTAAAGTAACTTCTAGAACCATCATTCCATACCCCGACTAGTACTCGCTACATTCTCGCCTCCTGAGAAAAATGGAACAAAAAGGAAAAGGGTGAGCTCAACTAGCCCAGTAAAGAACATTATGACTAAGATAATACAGAACAAATTATCGTTAGTCTTCAACAGGGAAAAATCTAATAGAATACAATAGACAACAAGTTTTAAATCAATAACTGCAGCGGAAACAGCAAACCATTAGAAGAGTCAAGTAGAGAATGAGTTCTACTATATTCTAAGATTTAAAAGTCCATCATCAATAATTTATCCCTGTAACAACAATCATTAACCATCTTTAATCAAATATTCATCTTTGCACTACAGGCCAAAGATATTCATTTGTATCACCAGTCGGTCATGTTCATCTCAACACCTGTTCATCTTTGCACTACGGGCCAAAAATATTCATTAGTTAATCATTCATCTTTGCACTACATGCCAAAGATATTCAGTAATATCATCATTTAGGACTGAGGATGATGAAAAAATATCTTAAAGAAAACGAATCCAGTGAAACAAAATAACAAATATTAAGGATTCGTATTTCGATTTATCCATGTCCAAAAATACCTTATAATTATTCATAGTGAAGTAAAATTCAAGAATGATCAAAACATGGATACAATCAAAGCTAGTACCCAGAATAGATATTTTGGACGAAAAGAAGAAAATTTCATTTTTGATGAATAGTAACTCGTGAATAGTAACTCGTGAATAGTAACTCATGAATAGTAACCCCGACGTGAAAAGTTCCAAATTTGATAAAAATTTCCAACCAATATTTCGGCATAATGATATTGAAGAAATAATATCATTTTCGAATAAAATAACATCCCTTACCTCGTAAAGACAGTACTTCTGGTCAGAATACCGGTATAAGGCTGAAAGAAACTTGCTCTGATGAATAGAAACTCTCAAAGTATCTAAATACTCACAAAATACACTCAATAATCTAGAGAGAAAAAGAGAGAAAACTTGTTTCTGGTGTGATTTTCAATTCTAACTTAGCCCTCTATTTATAGGAAAATGTTAGAACGCCATAGGAGACTAAAATAATAAAATATATTATTTTATTTTATTTTCTTTACGTATGCTAAGACCATGACTATCAAGGCATGCAAAATCTGAATTTTCCAGCAGCCCACATGCATATTCACCACCAACCAAAAAGTGGGTCCCACCCATAATTTAATAAAAATTATTTTATTTTCCGAAACTTCAGTAATTCATATAAAATAGACCGTTTATCAGAAAAATACGAATTTTATGCCCATTCTGACTGAAATCGAATTCTCTACAACTTTGTAGCTTTGAGTTTTTCTAAATTCCAAACCAAAGATATCCGAAATCCACAAACGGATGATTTTTAATACCTCCACATCGATAAAATACTGATAAAATACCTCAGCTTTAATTCTTTCATTTTTATCCACACAAAAATAAATATATCCATCATTTATATCCACATAGAATAAATATTTCCTTATCATATGAATCAATAATTAATTATTCACAAATAATATTACAGAATCACATTTATGACAACCAGGCCGTTCCCAGGAAAGAGGGGGCTTTCCAATAAGGATTTCTCCTTATTGGCGCGTAATTAGATGACCAAACCTCTCCTTAGACAGAACTTTCTAGACATTGCCAATAATGTTATCTAATAGTATTATTCAAATAATATGAATTATTGATCTGATAATGGGAGATACTGTGTAGTGACAATTATTGAAATAACAGTAATATAAAATATCAACGCAGCAATTATTGAATCAATAAAATAAAATACTGAACAGTAATTACTGTAACCATTATTGAGTAGTGCCTTCTTACGTAAGAATCAATAATTGATGCAATACAGTGTGCTACTGTGTAACAACGCGTATTACTGTGTTTTAACCACCGGGTATTCCAACAGTATTAACGGTAACAACTACGTCGTTATTAATAAACAACATATACTTGTCGTTTTCTTCATCCAATCGCTTTCCGTTATGGGGCCCACAAAAGACTGCGTCGTCGTACGAATATTCCCCGACAGGAAGAATATTCCACGACCAAACGAATATTCCCCGACAACAATGAATATTTTATAACCACCTGCTTATTTGAAATATTTGC
Source organism: Panax notoginseng (assembly GCA_016801055.1). Classification (NCBI taxonomy): domain Eukaryota; kingdom Viridiplantae; phylum Streptophyta; class Magnoliopsida; order Apiales; family Araliaceae; genus Panax; species Panax notoginseng. Next base: position 216,751,336 of record CM029015.1, on the reverse strand, counting down.
GCATTTTACCCATAACTAACCTCATTAATCAATTTAACACTTACTATTTCAAAATAATAAATAGAGGGAATTTAAATTTCATTTATTAATAATTTGGGGTCTTACAACCTCCCCTCCTTATGAAATTTCGTCCTCGAAATTGGCGTACGTACCTGGTGTTTCGAAAAGATGAGGATACCTCGCTTTCATTTTCGTTTCCAACTCCCAGGTCATTTCCTCAATAGCATGGTTTATCCACAAAACTTTAACTTGTGGTATGACCTTCGTGCGTAGGACATGCTCCTTTCTATCCAAGATCTTGACAGGTACCTCTTCGTACGTTAAATCTTCAGCTATCTCGTCCAGTTCTAACTCAATAACGTGGTCTGGGTCTTTCACATATTTACGTAACACAGATATATGAAAAATATTATGAACACGAGACATACTTGGAGGTAACGCAAGTCTATAGGCCACATTTCCTACTCGGTCAAGAATCTGAAATGGACCAATAAATCGTGGATTGAGCTTTCCTCTCTTCCCAAATCTTGTAACTCCTTTCCATGGAGCCACACGCAATAATACATGATCCCCAATGTCAAATTCCACGTCCTTTCGATGAAGATCCGCATAACTCTTTTGTCGATCCTGTGCCGTTTGTATACGTTGTCGAATCGTTTGGATCTTCTCTGTTGTCATTCGTACTAACTCTGGTCCTAGCAACATTGCTTCTCCCACCTCATCCCAACATACTGGAGAGCGACACTTTCGTCCATATAATGCTTCAAATGGGGTCACACCTATACTTGCCTGATAACTGTTATTGTAGGAGAATTCCACCAATGGTAGGTACTTATCCCAACTCCCTTTGAAATCTAGGACACAAAGTCTTAATAGATCTTCAAGGGTTTGAATAGTCCTCTCTGATTGTCCGTCCGTTTGAGGATGGTATGCCGAACTAAATCGTAAATCTGTGCCCATAGCTTTTTGCAAGCTAACCCAAAATCTTGAAGTAAATCTTGGGTCACGATCCGAAACTATGGATACTGGCATGTCATGCAGTCTCACAATCTCATCTACGTATATACGAGCAAGACGTTCAAGGGAATAAGTCTCCCGTATCGGCAAGAAATGAGCAGACTTGGTTAATCTATCAACAATAACCCAAATAGCATTTATGCCTTGAGAAACCGTAGGAAGACCCGTAACAAAATCCATAGTAATGTGTTCCCACTTCCATTTCAGAATCTCAAGTGGTTGCAATGGACCCTTTAGCACTTGATGTTCCGCCTTTACACGTTGACAAGTTAAACACCTCGAGATAAACTTTGCAATCTCTCTCTTCATATTATTCCACCAAAATGTATGTCGAAGATCACGATACATTTTGGTACTTCTAGGATGGATTGCAAATGGTGTATTGTGTGCTTCCATCATGATCTTGTACTTCAAATCAGAATTATTAGGAACACAGAGTCTGGAGTGGACTCGAAGTATTCCTTCTTCATCGATTCTTGCTTCTGGAATAGAACCTTCTTGCACTTTCTTCTTCATACGCATCAGCTCTATGTCCGTAGCTTGAGCAGCTTTAACTTTATCGATTAAAGTCGGTTCTACTCGTATATTTGATATCATCATGTGGGTACTTAGAGCCTTCATCTCTATCTCCATCCTTTGCAAGTCATACAAAATGGGCCTTTGTGTTAACAACATTGCACTCGTACCCGCATATGATCTTCTACTCAATGCGTCAGCTACTACGTTTGCTTTTCCAGGATGATATTGGATGGTATGATCGTAATCTTTCAACAGCTCGAGCCAACGTCGCTGCCGCATGTTGAGTTCCTTTTGGGTGAAGAAATATTTGAGGCTTTTATGATCTGTATAGATCTCCACTTTCTCCCCATACAGGTAGTGTCTCCAGATCTTCAACGCGAAAACTACTGCTGCCAACTCCAAATCATGAGTAGGATAATTCCTCTCATATTCTTTGAGTTGTCGCGAGGCATAGGCTATGACTTTCCCATGTTGCATGAGAACACATCCTAACCCTTTGCCTGAAGCATCACTGTAGATAACAAATCCATCCGAACCAGATGGTATTGTCAGAACAGGTGCCGAAATGAGTCTCCTCTTAAGCTCTTGAAAACTCTTCTCGCATTCCTCGCTCCATACGAATTTGATATCTTTCCGAGTTAGCTGAGTTAACGGGGTAGCGATTCGAGAAAACCCTTCCACGAATCTCCGATAATAACCAGCTAAGCCCAGAAAGCTACGTACTTCAGTCACCGTCTTTGGTTGCTCCCAACTTTGTATCGCTTCAATCTTCGCCGGGTTAACAGATACTCCATGTTTTGACACCACGTGCCCTAGGAAAGCTACTTCCTCAAGTCAGAACTCGAATTTCTTCAACTTAGCATATAACTTATTTTCACGCAGCCTTTGGAGTACCAGCTTCAAATGATGCTCATGATCTTCACGGCTTTTGGAATATATGAGGATGTCATCAATAAAGACAACAACGAACTGATCCAAATAATCCTTGAATACTCGGTTCATCATATCCATGAAAGCCGCAGGAGCATTAGTCAATCCAAAAGACATGACTAGGAACTCATAATGCCCGTACCGAGTTCTGAAGGCAGTCTTTGGAATATCCTCAGTTTTAACCTTCAGCTGATGATATCCAGAACGAAGATCGATCTTTGAAAAGAATTGTGCTCCTTGTAACTGGTCAAACAGGTCATCAATACGAGGTAGCGGATACCTATTCTTAATAGTGACATGGTTTAATTTTCGGTAATCAATACAAAGTCGCATACTCCCATCTTTCTTCTTTACAAATAAAACAGGAGCACCCCAAGGAGACGTACTAGGATGAATGAAACCGATGTCCAACAATTCTTATAGTTGGACCTTTAACTCCTGAAGTTCAATAGGAGCCATTCGATATGGGGTTTTAGAAATGGGCTTTGTACCAGGTTCAAGATCAATAAAGAATTCAATTTCACGTTCCGGGGGTAGACCGGGAAGTTCTTCAGGAAATACGTCAGGAAAGTCAATAACAACAGGAATATTATTCAAATTTGACGTGTCTTTATTCAAATCCATAACATGGGCTAAGAAAGCATGACATCCGTTTTTTAATAAACGAATGGCTTTATGGCTTGATATAACAGTGATTGATTTTAATGGCTTAGTTGCTTGAATTTGTACAATAGGTTGGTTAGGAATATGAAAACTAACAACCTTACGAAAACAATCAATTTTGGCATGATGAGTAGTTAACCAATCAATCCCTAAAATCACATCAAAAGCAAGTATCTTTAAAGAGATAAGGTCAACAGGTAATGTGATGGTGCCAACTTGGATCATGCAAGATTTATAAACTGTAGATGTAACAAAGGTTTCACCTAACGAAGTTTCAACAGATAAGTCAAAGTCCAATTTACCCGGAGTCAAGTTTAAACGTTGAGCACAAGCAGGAGAGATAAAAGAATGGGTAGAACCGGTATCTAGTAAGGTATAAACTTCGCAAGAATTCAAGATTAGCTTATCCGTAATCACCTCGTTCGGGTTCCTCACGTTTTGGCCAGTTACGACAAACGCTCTTCCAGGAACCGCTGATTTCGCCTTATCCGGGACAGCCCTTGGAATCACCACTCCCGCTGAACTTGGTTTCGCTATAGTACAATCTCGAGCGATGTGGCCTTCGTCCCCACAGTTGTAACACACCTTGGATTGTTGTGGACAGTTTGGGCTGATATGTCCCTCTTTCCCGCATTTGTAACATCTAACTGGCGGTCGTTCTCCTCCCCTAAAATTTGTTGTTGGTGCTGGTGCTGCTGCTGATGTCTTCTCGACATTGTTGAATCTCCTCTTTCTGAAATTTCCACTTGACTCACCTCTCCTATTATCATGGCCACGATGACCACCCGAGTGGTTACCGCCTTTGTTCGTATTTTTCCCTCCTCGTTGGTTATCATCGCTCTGATGATTGCTGTCACCGGTATGACCCTGGTTGTGGTCCCTCGGTTGAGTATACTCATTATCTCTCTCTAATAATTGGGCCCTGTTGACAACGTCTAAATACAGAGAAAATTTATGAGAGATAAGGTATTGACGAATCTCAGGTTTTAAACCTCTCAGAAACATCCGCGTCATACGTTCCTCATTTTCTACCAAATGAGGTGCAAACCTGGATAACTCTGCAAACTTCGCCTCGTACTGGGACATCGTCATGTTGTTTTGTTCCTGTCTGATAAACTCTACCTCCTTCATATGACGAATACTTTCAGGAAAGTACTTGTCATTGAACAGTTTTTGAAATATTTCCCAGGACATATTGAGTGCGTCAGGCTGGGTACGCTTCACAGACTCCCACCAGTAGTCTGCCTCACCGCGGAACATAAAGGTGGCGAATGGAACCTTCTGTTCCTCCGTGCATCCCAAGACATCGAATATCTTGGTAATTTGCTTGACCCACGTTTCCGCCATGATCGGATCTGGCTTTCTCTTAAATTCTGGTGGTCCCAATTCTTTGAATTGTTTGGCTGTGACAAGCCGTGAATTGCTATCATTTCCACCCGTATTCTGCACACGAGTCTCCCTCGTCTGATTTTGCATGAACTGCAAAAAGCTCCTAAACATTCTATCATTCATCATCTGCTCATTGGTGTTGTTCACAGGAGGAACATTGCCAGCCTGTTGCACGTTCTCCTCGTTGGTAAGCACCGGTGTCTCCACGGTCTCATTTACTCTACTGTTAACATTCTCAGTCGACATTCTCAAATACTGCCATAAAACAAGGGTTAATTAAATAAATTAACAAATCACATAATACCCCTATATTATGACTGACCAATAAATAAGCTTAGGTAGGACACACTAGGGAAGGATTTATTCGTCTCTCCCCTCCTAGTTCTATTCCCCAATCTCCGCCAGAGATCATATCCCTAAGCTCTGATACCAACTGTGACGCCCCCAAAATAGGTATACAACACTCATTCTGAGTCGCCAAAATACATGGTACAGAAACAACTACATCTTTATTATTACAACACAAGAACTGTGAGTTTAAATACAAATATTGTCATTTAGACAATATCCACACTCAAATAAGTCCTCATTATAATTATTGATACATTATTTTACAAAAATGGTGAGGACTACTAAAGTAACTTCTAGAACCATCATTCCATACCCCGGCTAGTACTCGCTACATTATCGCCTCTTGAGAAAAATGGAACAAAAAGGAAAAGGGTGAGCTCAACTAGCCCAGTAAAGAACATTATGACTAAGATAATACAGAACAAATTATCGTTAGTCTTCAACAGGGAAAATCTAATAGAATACAATAGACAACAAGTTTTAAATCAATAACTGCAGCGGAAACAGCAAACCATTAGAAGAGTCAAGTAAAGAATGAGTTCTACTATCTTCTAAGATTTAAAAGTCCATCATCAATAATTTATCCCTGTAACAACAATCATTAACCATCTTTAATCAAATATTCATCTTTGCACTACAGGCCAAAGATATTCATTTGTATCACCAGTCGGTCATGTTCATCTCAACACATGTTCATCTTTGTACTACGGGCCAAAGATATTCATTAGTTAATCATTCATCTTTGCTCTACAGGCCAAAGATATTCAGTAATATCATCATTTAGGACTGAGGATGATGAAAAAATATCTTAAAGAAAACGAATCCAGTGAAACAAAATAACAAATATTAAGGATTCGTATTTCGATTTATCCATGTCCAAAAATACCTTATAATTATTCATAGTGAAGTAAAATTCAAGAATGATCAAAACATGGATACAATCAAAGCTAGTACCCAGAATAGATATTTTGGACGAAAAGAAGAAAATTTCATTTTCGATGAATAGTAACTCGTGAATAGTAACTCGTGAATAGTAACTCATGAATAGTAACCCCGACGTGAAAAGTTCCAAATTTGATAAAAATTTCCAACCAATATTTCGGCATAATGATATTGAAGAAATAATATCATTTTCGAATAAAATAACATCCCTTACCTCGTAAAGACAGTACTTCTGGTCGGAATACCGGTATAAGGCTGAAAGAAACTTGCTCTGATGAATAGAAACTCTCAAAGTATCTAAATACTCACAAAATACACTCAATAATCTAGAGAGAAAAAGAGAGAAAACTTGTTTCTGGTGTGATTTTCAATTCTAACTTAGCCCTCTATTTATAGGAAAATGTTAGAACGCCATAGGAGACTAAAATAATAAAATATATTATTTTATTTTATTTTCTTTACGTATGCTAAGACCATGACTATCAAGGCATGCAAAATCTGAATTTTCCAGCAGCCCACATGCATATTCACCACCAACCAAAAAGTGGGTCCCACCCATAATTTAATAAAAATTATTTTATTTTCCGAAACTTCAGTAATTCATATAAAATAGACCGTTTATCAGAAAAATACGAATTTTATGCCCATTCTGACTGAAATCGAATTCTCTACAACTTTGTAGCTTTGAGTTTTTCTAAATTCCAAACCAAAAATATCCGAAATCCATAAACGGATGATTTTTAATACCTCCACATCGATAAAATACTGATAAAACACCTCAGCTTTAATTCTTTCATTTTTATCCACATAAAAATAAATATATCCATCATTTATATCCACATAGAATAAATATTTCCTTATCATATGAATCAATAATTAATTATTCACAAATAATATTACAGAATCACATTTATGACAACCAGGCCGTTCCCAGGAAAGAGGGGGCTTTCCAATAAGGATTTCTCCTTATTGGCGCGCAATTAGATGACCAAACCTCTCCTTAGACAGAACTTTCTAGACATTGCCAATAATGTTATCTAATAGTATTATTCAAATAATATGAATTATTGATCTGATAATGGGAGATACTGTGTAGTGACAATTATTGAAATAACAGTAATATAAAATATCAACGCAGCAATTATTGAATCAATAAAATAAAATACTGAACAGTAATTACTGTAACCATTATTGAGTAGTGCCTTCTTACGTAAGAATCAATAATTGATGCAATACAGTGTGCTACTGTGTAACAACGCGTATTACTGTGTTTTAACCACCGGGTATTCCAACAGTATTAACGGTAACAACTACGTCGTTATTAATAAACAACATATACTTGTCGTTTTCTTCATCCAATCGCTTTCCGTTATGGGGCCCACAAAAGACTGCGTCGTCGTACGAATATTCCCCGACAGGAAGAATATTCCACGACCAAACGAATATTCCCCGACAACAATGAATATTTTATAACCACCTGCTTATTTGAAATATTTGCGCATTTTACCCATAACTAACCTCATTAATCAATTTAACACTTACTATTTCAAAATAATAAATAGAGGGAATTTAAATTTCATTTATTAATAATTTGGGGTCTTACAACCTCCCCTCCTTATGAAATTTCGTCCTCGAAATTGGCGTACGTACCTGGTGTTTCGAAAAGATGAGGATACCTCGCTTTCATTTTCGTTTCCAACTCCCAGGTCATTTCCTCAATAGCATGGTTTATCCACAAAACTTTAACTTGTGGTATGACCTTCGTGCGTAGGACATGCTCCTTTCTATCCAAGATCTTGACAGGTACCTCTTCGTACGTTAAGTCTTCAGCTATCTCGTCCAGTTCTAACTCAATAACGTGGTCTGGGTCTTTCACATATTTACGTAACACAGATATATGAAAAATATTATGAACACGAGACATACTTGGAGGTAACGCAAGTCTATAGGCCACATTTCCTACTCGGTCAAGAATCTGAAATGGACCAATAAATCGTGGATTGAGCTTTCCTCTCTTCCCAAATCTTGTAACTCCTTTCCATGGAGCCACACGCAATAATACATGATCCCCAATGTCAAATTCCACGTCCTTTCGATGAAGATCCGCATAACTCTTTTGTCGATCCTGTGCCGTTTGTATACGTTGTCGAATCGTTTGGATCTTCTCTGTTGTCATTCGTACTAACTCTGGTCCTAGCAACATTGCTTCTCCCACCTCATCCCAACATACTGGAGAGCGACACTTTCGTCCATATAATGCTTCAAATGGGGTCACACCTATACTTGCCTGATAACTGTTATTGTAGGAGAATTCCACCAATGGTAGGTACTTATCCCAACTCCCTTTGAAATCTAGGACACAAAGTCTTAATAGATCTTCAAGGGTTTGAATAGTCCTCTCTGATTGTCCGTCCGTTTGAGGATGGTATGCCGAACTAAATCGTAAATCTGTGCCCATAGCTTTTTGCAAGCTAACCCAAAATCTTGAAGTAAATCTTGGGTCACGATCCGAAACTATGGATACTGGCATGTCATGCAGTCTCACAATCTCATCTACGTATATACGAGCAAGACGTTCAAGGGAATAAGTCTCCCGTATCGGCAAGAAATGAGCAGACTTGGTTAATCTATCAACAATAACCCAAATAGCATTTATGCCTTGAGAAACCGTAGGAAGACCCGTAACAAAATCCATAGTAATGTGTTCCCACTTCCATTTCAGAATCTCAAGTGGTTGCAATGGACCCTTTAGCACTTGATGTTCCGCCTTTACACGTTGACAAGTTAAACACCTCGAGATAAACTTTGCAATCTCTCTCTTCATATTATTCCACCAAAATGTATGTCGAAGATCACGATACATTTTGGTACTTCTAGGATGGATTGCAAATGGTGTATTGTGTGCTTCCATCATGATCTTGTACTTCAAATCAGAATTATTAGGAACACAGAGTCTGGAGTGGACTCGAAGTATTCCTTCTTCATCGATTCTTGCTTCTGGAATAGAACCTTCTTGCACTTTCTTCTTCATACGCATCAGCTCTATGTCCGTAGCTTGAGCAGCTTTAACTTTATCGATTAAAGTCGGTTCTACTCGTATATTTGATATCATCATGTGGGTACTTAGAGCCTTCATCTCTATCTCCATCCTTTGCAAGTCATACAAAATGGGCCTTTGTGTTAACAACATTGCACTCGTACCCGCATATGATCTTCTACTCAATGCGTCAGCTACTACGTTTGCTTTTCCAGGATGATATTGGATGGTATGATCGTAATCTTTCAACAGCTCGAGCCAACGTCGCTGCCGCATGTTGAGTTCCTTTTGGGTGAAGAAATATTTGAGGCTTTTATGATCTGTATAGATCTCCACTTTCTCCCCATACAGGTAGTGTCTCCAGATCTTCAACGCGAAAACTACTGCTGCCAACTCCAAATCATGAGTAGGATAATTCCTCTCATATTCTTTGAGTTGTCGCGAGGCATAGGCTATGACTTTCCCATGTTGCATGAGAACACATCCTAACCCTTTGCCTGAAGCATCACTGTAGATAACAAATCCATCCGAACCAGATGGTATTGTCAGAACAGGTGCCGAAATGAGTCTCCTCTTAAGCTCTTGAAAACTCTTCTCGCATTCCTCGCTCCATACGAATTTGATATCTTTCCGAGTTAGCTGAGTTAACGGGGTAGCGATTCGAGAAAACCCTTCCACGAATCTCCGATAATAACCAGCTAAGCCCAGAAAGCTACGTACTTCAGTCACCGTCTTTGGTTGCTCCCAACTTTGTATCGCTTCAATCTTCGCCGGGTTAACAGATACTCCATGTTTTGACACCACGTGCCCTAGGAAAGCTACTTCCTCAAGTCAGAACTCGAATTTCTTCAACTTAGCATATAACTTATTTTCACGCAGCCTTTGGAGTACCAGCTTCAAATGATGCTCATGATCTTCACGGCTTTTGGAATATATGAGGATGTCATCAATAAAGACAACAACGAACTGATCCAAATAATCCTTGAATACTCGGTTCATCATATCCATGAAAGCCGCAGGAGCATTAGTCAATCCAAAAGACATGACTAGGAACTCATAATGCCCGTACCGAGTTCTGAAGGCAGTCTTTGGAATATCCTCAGTTTTAACCTTCAGCTGATGATATCCAGAACGAAGATCGATCTTTGAAAAGAATTGTGCTCCTTGTAACTGGTCAAACAGGTCATCAATACGAGGTAGCGGATACCTATTCTTAATAGTGACATGGTTTAATTTTCGGTAATCAATACAAAGTCGCATACTCCCATCTTTCTTCTTTACAAATAAAACAGGAGCACCCCAAGGAGACGTACTAGGATGAATGAAACCGATGTCCAACAATTCTTATAGTTGGACCTTTAACTCCTGAAGTTCAATAGGAGCCATTCGATATGGGGTTTTAGAAATGGGCTTTGTACCAGGTTCAAGATCAATAAAGAATTCAATTTCACGTTCCGGGGGTAGACCGGGAAGTTCTTCAGGAAATACGTCAGGAAAGTCAATAACAACAGGAATATTATTCAAATTTGACGTGTCTTTATTCAAATCCATAACATGGGCTAAGAAAGCATGACATCCGTTTTTTAATAAACGAATGGCTTTATGGCTTGATATAACAGTGATTGATTTTAATGGCTTAGTTGCTTGAATTTGTACAATAGGTTGGTTAGGAATATGAAAACTAACAACCTTACGAAAACAATCAATTTTGGCATGATGAGTAGTTAACCAATCAATCCCTAAAATCACATCAAAAGCAAGTATCTTTAAAGAGATAAGGTCAACAGGTAATGTGATGGTGCCAACTTGGATCATGCAAGATTTATAAACTGTAGATGTAACAAAGGTTTCACCTAACGAAGTTTCAACAGATAAGTCAAAGTCCAATTTACCCGGAGTCAAGTTTAAACGTTGAGCACAAGCAGGAGAGATAAAAGAATGGGTAGAACCGGTATCTAGTAAGGTATAAACTTCGCAAGAATTCAAGATTAGCTTATCCGTAATCACCTCGTTCGGGTTCCTCACGTTTTGGCCAGTTACGACAAACGCTCTTCCAGGAACCGCTGATTTCGCCTTATCCGGGACAGCCCTTGGAATCACCACTCCCGCTGAACTTGGTTTCGCTATAGTACAATCTCGAGCGATGTGGCCTTCGTCCCCACAGTTGTAACACACCTTGGATTGTTGTGGACAGTTTGGGCTGATATGTCCCTCTTTCCCGCATTTGTAACATCTAACTGGCGGTCGTTCTCCTCCCCTAAAATTTGTTGTTGGTGCTGGTGCTGCTGCTGATGTCTTCTCGACATTGTTGAATCTCCTCTTTCTGAAATTTCCACTTGACTCACCTCTCCTATTATCATGGCCACGATGACCACCCGAGTGGTTACCGCCTTTGTTCGTATTTTTCCCTCCTCGTTGGTTATCATCGCTCTGATGATTGCTGTCACCGGTATGACCCTGGTTGTGGTCCCTCGGTTGAGTATACTCATTATCTCTCTCTAATAATTGGGCCCTGTTGACAACGTCTAAATACAGAGAAAATTTATGAGAGATAAGGTATTGACGAATCTCAGGTTTTAAACCTCTCAGAAACATCCGCGTCATACGTTCCTCATTTTCTACCAAATGAGGTGCAAACCTGGATAACTCTGCAAACTTCGCCTCGTACTGGGACATCGTCATGTTGTTTTGTTCCTGTCTGATAAACTCTACCTCCTTCATATGACGAATACTTTCAGGAAAGTACTTGTCATTGAACAGTTTTTGAAATATTTCCCAGGACATATTGAGTGCGTCAGGCTGGGTACGCTTCACAGACTCCCACCAGTAGTCTGCCTCACCGCGGAACATAAAGGTGGCGAATGGAACCTTCTGTTCCTCCGTGCATCCCAAGACATCGAATATCTTGGTAATTTGCTTGACCCACGTTTCCGCCATGATCGGATCTGGCTTTCTCTTAAATTCTGGTGGTCCCAATTCTTTGAATTGTTTGGCTGTGACAAGCCGTGAATTGCTATCATTTCCACCCGTATTCTGCACACGAGTCTCCCTCGTCTGATTTTGCATGAACTGCAAAAAGCTCCTAAACATTCTATCATTCATCATCTGCTCATTGGTGTTGTTCACAGGAGGAACATTGCCAGCCTGTTGCACGTTCTCCTCGTTGGTAAGCACCGGTGTCTCCACGGTCTCATTTACTCTACTGTTAACATTCTCAGTCGACATTCTCAAATACTGCCATAAAACAAGGGTTAATTAAATAAATTAACAAATCACATAATACCCCTATATTATGACTGACCAATAAATAAGCTTAGGTAGGACACACTAGGGAAGGATTTATTCGTCTCTCCCCTCCTAGTTCTATTCCCCAATCTCCGCCAGAGATCATATCCCTAAGCTCTGATACCAACTGTGACGCCCCCAAAATAGGTATACAACACTCATTCTGAGTCGCCAAAATACATGGTACAGAAACAACTACATCTTTATTATTACAACACAAGAACTGTGAGTTTAAATACAAATATTGTCATTTAGACAATATCCACACTCAAATAAGTCCTCATTATAATTATTGATACATTATTTTACAAAAATGGTGAGGACTACTAAAGTAACTTCTAGAACCATCATTCCATACCCCGGCTAGTACTCGCTACATTATCGCCTCTTGAGAAAAATGGAACAAAAAGGAAAAGGGTGAGCTCAACTAGCCCAGTAAAGAACATTATGACTAAGATAATACAGAACAAATTATCGTTAGTCTTCAACAGGGAAAATCTAATAGAATACAATAGACAACAAGTTTTAAATCAATAACTGCAGCGGAAACAGCAAACCATTAGAAGAGTCAAGTAAAGAATGAGTTCTACTATCTTCTAAGATTTAAAAGTCCATCATCAATAATTTATCCCTGTAACAACAATCATTAACCATCTTTAATCAAATATTCATCTTTGCACTACAGGCCAAAGATATTCATTTGTATCACCAGTCGGTCATGTTCATCTCAACACATGTTCATCTTTGTACTACGGGCCAAAGATATTCATTAGTTAATCATTCATCTTTGCTCTACAGGCCAAAGATATTCAGTAATATCATCATTTAGGACTGAGGATGATGAAAAAATATCTTAAAGAAAACGAATCCAGTGAAACAAAATAACAAATATTAAGGATTCGTATTTCGATTTATCCATGTCCAAAAATACCTTATAATTATTCATAGTGAAGTAAAATTCAAGAATGATCAAAACATGGATACAATCAAAGCTAGTACCCAGAATAGATATTTTGGACGAAAAGAAGAAAATTTCATTTTCGATGAATAGTAACTCGTGAATAGTAACTCGTGAATAGTAACTCATGAATAGTAACCCCGACGTGAAAAGTTCCAAATTTGATAAAAATTTCCAACCAATATTTCGGCATAATGATATTGAAGAAATAATATCATTTTCGAATAAAATAACATCCCTTACCTCGTAAAGACAGTACTTCTGGTCGGAATACCGGTATAAGGCTGAAAGAAACTTGCTCTGATGAATAGAAACTCTCAAAGTATCTAAATACTCACAAAATACACTCAATAATCTAGAGAGAAAAAGAGAGAAAACTTGTTTCTGGTGTGATTTTCAATTCTAACTTAGCCCTCTATTTATAGGAAAATGTTAGAACGCCATAGGAGACTAAAATAATAAAATATATTATTTTATTTTATTTTCTTTACGTATGCTAAGACCATGACTATCAAGGCATGCAAAATCTGAATTTTCCAGCAGCCCACATGCATATTCACCACCAACCAAAAAGTGGGTCCCACCCATAATTTAATAAAAATTATTTTATTTTCCGAAACTTCAGTAATTCATATAAAATAGACCGTTTATCAGAAAAATACGAATTTTATGCCCATTCTGACTGAAATCGAATTCTCTACAACTTTGTAGCTTTGAGTTTTTCTAAATTCCAAACCAAAAATATCCGAAATCCATAAACGGATGATTTTTAATACCTCCACATCGATAAAATACTGATAAAACACCTCAGCTTTAATTCTTTCATTTTTATCCACATAAAAATAAATATATCCATCATTTATATCCACATAGAATAAATATTTCCTTATCATATGAATCAATAATTAATTATTCACAAATAATATTACAGAATCACATTTATGACAACCAGGCCGTTCCCAGGAAAGAGGGGGCTTTCCAATAAGGATTTCTCCTTATTGGCGCGCAATTAGATGACCAAACCTCTCCTTAGACAGAACTTTCTAGACATTGCCAATAATGTTATCTAATAGTATTATTCAAATAATATGAATTATTGATCTGATAATGGGAGATACTGTGTAGTGACAATTATTGAAATAACAGTAATATAAAATATCAACGCAGCAATTATTGAATCAATAAAATAAAATACTGAACAGTAATTACTGTAACCATTATTGAGTAGTGCCTTCTTACGTAAGAATCAATAATTGGTGCAATACAGTGTGCTACTGTGTAACAACGCGTATTACTGTGTTTTAACCACCGGGTATTCCAACAGTATTAACGGTAACAACTACGCCGTTATTAATAAACAACATATACTTGTCGTTTTCTTCATCCAATCGCTTTCCGTTATGGGGCCCACAAAAACTGCGCCGTCGTACGAATATTCTCCGACAGGAAGAATATTCCACGACCAAACGAATATTCCCCGACAACAATGAATATTTTATAACCACCTGCTTATTTGAAATATTTGCGCATTTTACCCATAACTAACCTCATTAATCAATTTAACACTTACTATTTCAAAATAATAAATAGAGGGAATTTAAATTACATTTATTAATAATTTGGGGTCTTACAGGCACAATCATTGGTGTACCCCACAACGGAATTATTGTCAGATTGAGAAAACGACAAAAATATTTTATTAAAAATAACGGCGGAAGTTTTACCATTGATACTGTTGAACTACTCGATAGTAAAAGTACAGTAATACGTGTGGTTGCATAGTAGAACACGGTATTGATTATTAATGCTTATGTGAGAAGTCACTCAGTTTGATTCAATTATTGTCAGTTAATAATATGAATTATTTAGCGATAATGACGTTTTGTTTTATTCGTATTATTAACGTAATAAAATAGAAACATCTTTTTATATAAAACAGAATACTTTATTAAAAGTTATTCTATAAATAGAATATATTATATTTTATTTAAAAGATTTTTCTTTAAATATGGACCGTCAGATTAAAGTAATCAATTTGGACAGTTCATGGATTAGTTACTATGCATTCTATTTTTCTATAAATAGCAGCTCATTCCTTCATTATTTCTTACGAATTCACTGAACTCTATAGAGAGAAACTATAGAGAGAGAGAAGAAGAGTATTCTGCTACTTAACTACTTCCTTATTTCAGCTCTTCTTTAAAATGGTAAGGGGTGTTATTCTTTCTTATTCATGAAGAGAACTGTTGTTATTCCATTTATTATCATTATGTTGGAACATCCTGTCTGTGTGTTTTACACCGGACCTGGTTTCGTCTTTATTATTATTCTGTTGGAATATCTTGTCTGTGCATTTTACGCCGGACCTAGTTCCGTCTTTATTATTATTCTGTTGGAATATCCTGTCTGTGCGTTTTACGCCGGACCTGGTTCCGTCTTTCTTATTATTCTGTTGGAATATCCTGTCTGTGCGTTTTACGCCGGACCTGGTTTCATTATTTATTATTCTGTTGGAATAACCTGTCTGTGCGGTCTATCGCATGCATGGTGATTTCTTTTGTTATTCCATTCTTTATTATACTCAGTTGGTTAAGTTTTGACTTCTATACTCCATGAAATTTGTGGAATATCCTTGATAATTGCGTTTCATCCAGTATCTTTTCATGAAAATATTCTTCTAAGCATTCTTGAATTTTATATCATTGTCATCATCCTCATGTTTATAAAATGTTGAAAGTCATCTGTGGCCTGTAGTGCATAGATGGACTTGGTATGATTATGACCAGGGATTATTCGGTATAATCATGACCGTAATGTTATAAATGATGTGGTAAAAATTCTCATTGGCCCGTAGTGCACATTGGTCATTGGTCAAAAGCGGTATTGCAAGGGAGGCCGTCCTAGAAGGTCACTAATATTTATTTTTGTTTAGTTAATTTCGATAACTAACCTACATTCAATTAATGCTTTGCAATCTTAATCCATTCATGGACAGTAGGAACACCACTTATGATCCTTAGTATAACATATTAGCCACTAATATATAACTTTTAAAGTTCAGAGTACACAAACTCATCCTGAACCATCTGCAAACCGGCGCGGCCGCGCTGGTCTTAGGCTTGAGAGTGGCGTGACCGCGCCACCTCAAGTTAGGACGTAAACATGTTATGCTTCAGTAGAACAGAACTTAACTCACAAATCCTTTAACATGCTATCTCATTATACTAACCAAAATGAATCTCCAATGACTACATTCTTTAATAATTTAAAGATTAAACTTCAAGTTCAACTCTATTTCCCTTATTAGTTAGTTAACTATAAAGATCTCATATATATATATATATATATATATATATATATATATATATATATATATTATAACACATGCATTCATTCCTATAATCTTCACTTCTTGCCAATTATTATCGGGGATTCGTGGAAGGATTCTTATATCATTGTCATCATCCTCATGTTTATAAAATGTTGAAAGTCATCTGTGGCATGTAGTGCATAGATGGACTTGGTATGATTATGACCAGGGATTATTCGGTATAATCATGACCGTAATGTTATAAATGATGTGGTAAAAGTCCTCATTGGCCCGTAGTGCATTGATGGACAGTTGTTGGCATGATCATGACCATTAATGAATACACGAATATCCTTGGTCGTAGTGCAGGGGTGATTCGATGATGTGGATTATTTTATTAAGCTGAGTCCCAGCGATCACAGTGTTGAAAAACCTTTTAAATCATAAAAGATAGTAGAGTTTATTTTCTACTTGACTCTTTTAATGGATTGCTTGTTCCGCTGCAGTTAAACTTGATGTCTATTATATTTTATCAGTTTAACATTGTTGAAGGCTAATGATAATTTATTTTGCATTATCTTAGTCATAATATTTCTTACTGGGCTAGTTGAACTCACCCTTTCTTTCACTGTTCTCTACAGGAAATGAGAACGTAGCTGGGGCAAGTCGGAGAACGGAGTGATGGTTCGAATGATAGTATTAGTTAGTAGTCCTCACTATTCTATGTAATAGTGTGTTAATAAATGTAATGAGGACTCCTTTTGAGTATGAATACTCTCTAGAAGATAATATTTGTATTCAAACTCGCAGTTTATGTTTTGTCGTATTGTACATGACAGTTGTATTAGTAAGTTGTATTTGTATTCTGTACTTTGTATCTGACGACCCAAGATGGGTGATGTATACCTAATTTTGGGGGCGTCACATTCTTTTTCAACCTGTGCTTTGAATTGCTGAAAGACTATAAAAGCTTCTGATTTTTCATGCAAAAAATAAACCCAAGTCCGCCTACTATAATCATCAATGAACGATATAAAGTATCGTTTGCCTCCCTGGGACATTGGATTGATCGGCCCGCACAAGTCAGAATGTACTAGCTCAAGCACCGTCTTTGCTCTTGTAGACT
This sequence comes from Panax notoginseng, assembly GCA_016801055.1. Taxonomy (NCBI): domain Eukaryota; kingdom Viridiplantae; phylum Streptophyta; class Magnoliopsida; order Apiales; family Araliaceae; genus Panax; species Panax notoginseng. Next base: position 216,733,809 of record CM029015.1, on the reverse strand, counting down.
TTCCCGTTGGGAAGGCGTCCCGATGTTGTTTGATAACAACACATTCTTCACAAATTTCAGAAGGGAACTCAAATGGTGGAAAGCTTGTCACCATACTTTTCTGTTGCAGTGTCTTCAAGCCACCGAAGCTGAGATGACCATAGCGAAAGTGTCATAGCCATGTTGTATCTTTCAAGTTTGCAGAGAAGCATGAATGAGTGGCATCATGGAGAAAAAAAGGGAATATACGATTTGACGTCATGTTGACTCGAGCAATTAAGCCCAGCTTTGCATCTTGAATAAGACATACACCATCTTTGATTTTAATCTCATATGATTTTTCTTGTAGCTGGCCCACACTAAGCAAGTTGGTCTTTAAATCTGGCAGAAAAAGGACATTCGAGATAGTGTGGGTGATGTTTCCTCCGGTCTGGAAAGTTACATTTCCTTTTCCCTTTACTGCAATCATGGAGTTGTCGCCAAACTTCACTGTGTTGCAGAATGATTCGTCAATTTCAGAGAACAATATGTTGTCTCCGCACATGTGGTTGCTACAGCCGGTGTCTAAGTACCACATGTGTTGATGAGTCTCCTCCTTAACGTGACACACCATCAACAGAGACACTACTTCTTTCTCTTTCTCAACAAAGTAGGTTTTTTCTCCACCTTGTCTGCTCAAATTGGGTCGACATTTCGACTGATAATGACCAAACTTATGACATTTGTAACATTCAACATTAAACTTATCTGTGTATCTTGGTCGAAAAGTTGTTGAATGATGGCCTCTACGTCCTCTTCCCCTTCCTTGAAACTGTTTTTTTTGTGACTGATGGTTGTGTTGTTGAGTGCCACGATCATTATGGTGTCTTCTTCCTCTACCTCGTCCTCTATTGGAGCCATGTCCTCTATCAGCTTTATTTGGTGTAGAATAATTTTCTGAGAAGGCCTTCAATGCTTGTTCCTCCTTATCTTGGTGTAATATTTTTTGCTCATGGACCAACAAAGAATTTTGTAGCTCGTCTATTGAGAGAGTATCGATATCTTTAGACTCTTCAATAGAACAGACTACAAAATTAAACTTTGCAGTCATTGATCGAAGGATCTTTTCAATAATACTCACATCCTCCAGCTTGTCCCCATGAATCCGCATCTTGTTTGCAATAGCCATCGTCTTAGAGAAATATTCTGAAACTGACTCTCCAGGCTTCATTTGGAGAACTTCGAACTCCCGTTGAAGAGCTTGGAGGTGCATGCGTCTCGCCCTTGTGTTTCCTTGAAACTTTTTCTTCATTGAATCCCAAATTTTCTTGGAAGTTTCTTTGTAGAGAATGGTTTCCAAGATTGACCGATTAATAGCTTGAAAGAGATAATTCTTTGCTTTGAGATCTTTCAGCTTCACCCCTTCAAGTTCAGTCTTTTGTGCTTCTGTCAAAACAACATCCACAGCTGGTTCTGTTACTCCAGAAACAACCACCGGCCAATATTCTTTGGACCGCAAGAAATTTTCCATTAACATGCTCCAATGATCATAATGACCATCGAAGCGAGGAATGGATGGTTGAACAAAATTTTCTGTAGCCATTGATTTGGAGAAATGAGAAATGAAGCTGCTGCTGTGTATCACTCTCACTTTTACTCACGTAACAGAGAAATAAAACAACTACTGTGTATTATCACTCTCTGTTGTTTGTTGTGTATCACTCTCACTGGCCCCTTTCTTTTTCTTGGCATTGGCTCTGATACCACTGATACAAAATTATGAAACATAAAAGAGACGTATGGTGAAAGGAATAAACACTGCAATAGACATTGATAGATAAAAGAGCCTATAAATAGGCTTTATATCAAAAACTGACAGACCACTACATCCTAGCACCAACCACTACTCCTATAAAATAGGATCACATACTACACTTTCTAAGCCACTAATCAAAATACCTAAAGACTTGGACAAACCACATCTTAACATATATTTCTCAACCCAATTTTTTTGCCATAATCGAGCAACATGGATGACGGTGGATCGGGTATTAGAGAAATTTAAAATGGTTCAAACTTGTAGGTTGTATAAGGTTGATGGGTTCAACCGAGGGGCGGATGTACTACCAGATTAATAGAATAGTTAAATTTGGTGGGAAAAAGAATTATTTATATTTTAAATACAGAATACAAATTTTGTACTTCATACTATACAAAATATCATTCTATTTCTACTTGCTTCTGTTGCTTATTATATTTCTTTTACATCTCCACGACTTCATCGCTTCGCGACTTATCCTCTCCTCAGCGACGAGTGACGATCACTGTCCACCGCGAGCCGACCTCGTCTCTGTGACTTTGCAGTCTCTACTCCTTGGCTCTTGTGCATATCAGACTTAAAAGATAACTAAATTAGGGGTTTTTTTGTTTGATAATTTAAATTTGTTGTTGGTTATGGACGTGAGGTTAAACCCAATTAAAATTATTTGATATATTTGTTATATTTTGGACTTAAGAGGTAACTTATTAGGGTTTTTTTTGTTTAATAGTTTAAAGTTTAATTTATTTGAATTTGTTGTGGGTTGGGGTTAAATGAATATGCTCTTCAATTTTTTTGAATTTGTTGTGTTTGTGAATTGTGAGTTGATTTTGAATGTTGTGGCTTGATTTTGTTTGAATATAGAAAGCAAATTTGTTTCGAGTATTTAGGCATACTGTTGAAATTGTAATTGTTTAGAAAATCATTTAAATTGAATTATGACAAGTAACCTAAATAAATTTCTAAATTATATTTAATTGTTTTTTATTTTAAATTTCCCTTTTTAGTTTGGATTATGAATATTTATTTGTTGTATATTATAGAATTTTATTTATGTTGCATAAAATATTTGTTTGTTTGGGGTTGTTGTATATTTGTATTTTGATTGATTTAAGTATTATTGACACGTGGTCAAAATTCAAAGGTTCCAAAAATGAATAATCAAAATCACAATCCATCTAAGTCGATAAGATTACTTAAAATCTCTCAAATGAATTTAATTTTGGAACCGTCTCAAAATATCAACTCTTAATCCCAAGTTGAATTTAATTTTGAAGGGAAACTTGTTACAAATCCGGGAATAAGACCATCTATAATGGAATATGATGCTAATAAGAGAGAGAGAGGGACGGAGTATTCGCCGAAGATATTTGCTTAAGGGTCTTCATCGACCAATGCTTTTCTACCAACCCCCTCATCAACTAATGACGTATTTAAAAATATTGATAATTAAGTTATCTTAAACATTTTCAAGCTATGGGCGTAGGAGGATAACATTGTAATTTGTAAACATTATTATGATTAGTTCAAATTTTTTTTATTTAATTTCAACAAAAAATAGTTAAAATCCGTTCATGTTAGGAACAAATCCTGGATCCTCAAACCCTTCCATCAACCAATGATGTATTTGAAAATATTAATAATGAATCAATCTTAGAACATTTTCAAGCTATGATGCATAAGATGATGACATTGTAATTTGTAAATATTATTATGATTAGTTCAATTTTTTTTAAATATTTAATTTAAAAAAAAATAGTTAAACTCCGTCCTTGTCAACCTATATGCATTTAAATTTATTCATTTTCAATTCCTTTAAAATTATTCATTTATGATCCAACCCATTATCCATTAAATTTTTGGTACAATTACATATTCTATTATATTTTTAATAATAATTACAACAATAGTTCACTCATAAAATATTTCCATAATTAATACACTTTTATATTTATTTACAATATTAGTGCAATTAGGATTCCTTAATTTATAGAATTAGTATGCAATTAGGGATTTGAGGATTTTGGGATTGACATCGTAGATTTTGACGCGTTTGGCGTTGAGGGATTTGATGAGGCGGATGGATTTAGAGGGAGATGGTAAGTTGTTCCCCAGTTGGCCGTAGTTTACTCCAATCTTAGCCGAAAACTCTGCAGCTGTTTGATTAAATAAAAATACAAAACAAAAGAAGATGGAAATGGTTTAGAAAAAAATTAAATTTGTAAATCAAAGATGATGTATAATAATAGTGCAGTGAGACTTACAGGATAAAGAAGCGAGGAGAGAGAGCAGAAGGAAGGTTAGTAAGCAAGCCATCTGGTTTGTTTTTGTTTACAGTGAAGAAATGAAGGAGAATGATGTACAATTACATATTCTGCGCATGCTGTCGATTTTTTGCCCATTTTGAGGTGGATTGATTATAATGGATCGATTTTTCATAGTACAGTTGCTGCATTTTTTTTATAGTACAGTTGGTAGCCAAACATTCATACCAAGGTAACCAATTCAGTGTTATTAGGTTTCTAATTTATTTTTAAAAAATCTATTATAGATTTTTTTATTTAATAGTACAGTTGATAGCTAACACTTTATACAAATGTAACCAATTCAGTTTTATTGGGATACCAATTATTTTAAAAAAAAATGTATTGTAGAATCTTTTTTTATAATGCAGTTGGTAGCCAAACCTTAATACAAAGGTAACCAATTCAGTTTTATTGGGTTACCGATTAATTATAAAAAATCTATTATAGATTTTTTTTATAGTGCAGTTGGTAGCCAAGCCTTAATACAAATGTAACCAACAAAAACTAAAATTGTTACCTTTGAAAGTTTTGGTTACTAACTGCACTGAAATTTCTATTGGTTACCCACAAAAATTAAAATGGTTACCTTTGTATAAATATTTGGATACCAACTACACTAAAATTTATCTTTTTCTCCTTTTAATTTCTGGACTAAATCAACATTCGTCATAATGGCAACTGTGGCCGGCGTCCATAGTGTTGAAGCGGTGGCGAAGGGGAGGAGGAAGATGACCGGCAAAGGGGGGAGGATGATGACGTTGCCAAATTTTGAATATTTTAATTTTAATTATTATTTTTGAATTTGAATTTGTTTTGTTTGTTAGATCCAAGATATTTGAATTTGAATTATTAATTATTGTAGTTATTTCTCCTTGATTTTAGGTTTCCTTATTATTATGAATTGAATCCTATACTAATTTCCTAAATTAAGGAATCCTAATTGCACTAATATTGTAAATAAATATAGAAAGTGTATTAATTGTGTAAATATTTTATGAGTGCACTAATAGTGTAATTACTTTCTAAATGTTGTATACTTATATAAAGGACCCTAAATTTTTTCCATTACTCATTTAATCAATCCATACCCATTTGGCACCTATAGTTTGCAGCTAAATGGTGATTTTGTTCGTCTGTCTGACAGAGTACTTGTTTTTCACCTCCTATTCCTAGCATCATTTTTACCTCCTTGCATCATCCTTCCCTTGCATCATTTTCCCTCCTAAAAATAGATGGATTCCTTCCAAATTATTTGCTCACTGTCAATCTTCATCACATTCTATATGTTTCGACAATGGGTACTCGACGAAGAAGGTCAAATTGGGGTGAGAATGAATTATGCATTGGCAAGATCCAGAGAAAGGCTATGGATTGATTGCTTTGGTCATATCTTTGATGTTGATTTCCTACCTCATTTATGGTTTGAAGTCAAAATGGGAGGACTACAATGGAAACATAAGACTATTGCAATGAGGTCTAGCTCTGGTTGGGACCAAGTTGTGTCCAAAATAAAAAAACACGTATAAGTACTGTGACCGCTACTTTATTATGTGGATGGACTAAAGCTGCAACGTCTATCAAAGTACAAGGATCACAGCTGCAATTTAGCCAACGAGTAATGCTAGGCAAGTAATAATTTATCTAGACAAACAGTAATCACTTCACACACAACAATGAAGATTTTGTTAAATTAGCAAAAAATAACATAAATCCTTCTCACAGCACTGAAATTGCAAACCACCAAAACCTCTCTGTAAACTGAGGAAGCCCGAAGCCCTAAACTCTCTCGCCTGCCACTGATACCTCATCCCTCTTATAATGAGGGCACACAATTGCTCTGCCTCATCGTGATCATCAGCTTCTTCAAAATGGACGCCAGCATGGAAGGTAACGGGAAAGAGAAGCTTATATATTTTTAAAGAAGACAACGCATTTTTAGAGGGCCTGCATACATATACTAACTGGACTTAAGTCCCAGAAAAATGTTACAACTGGACTTTTGATACTACTTTAGAATCGTAACTGGATCTATACTGCAATACCCAACTTGCTAAACTAGAAACATTCAATTACAGGACCAATAAACAAGCAGAAGTGCATAACCATTGATTCTATCTTCCAAACAAAAAGTCACAATAATCCATATTTGAATTCATAATATTCTTAATAGCATCAAGATAAACAGCTAGCTGGAAAATAAAATTTGTCCATTACAAGGAAATATTCAGAAAAATACTCTCATACACTGCCTGACTAAAAGCAGGAAACTCCCTAAAAGATGCGGACTGTCTTCCCCATTGTGCTCTTCAGATACAAGCATCTGACCTGAGATCCAAACAAGGATATACTATTAGAAGTGTGTGCTTCCAGAGGTGTAGAAGTGAAATGGAATATTTACATTACAAGTTTTGTCCTTTTTTGATAAGCAAGGTACTTGTAATTCAGGTCCAAGATCCTGAACAGTTGGTTAAAAGTCTTCGAGTCTAAGATCCTGAATAGCTAGTTAAAACTCTGAGTCTAAGATCCAGAATAGTTTGCTAATATTCTTTACTTTATCTATTCATACGTGCATTCCAACATATATAGACAGGACACAAGTCACTTGTACCATAACAAACAAACAAACAAGAAAAAAGTTAAAACTAGGTAATATAAAGATCTGATACAGTGAGGTACCACATCTCTAACTGTTCCACTGACCTAAGGCCTAAAAGAAGATAAAATAGTTATTGCAAAGCACAAATATGCATCATTAAGCAAAAATAATTTACTGTAGACTGGTAGTCTTGTAATCTATGATTTGATTTCGAAAGAGAGGTGAAAGAACTTACATTTTGCCAGTTCTTCTTCAACAATGAAACTAGGAAATTCACGCTCATCTGCACATTTTGAAAAATTTGTTTCTCCTCCATACTCAGGTTCCCCACAGCAACTCCCATGCAGAGTACCTTCTTCAGTTGAAATTTTACTGTGGCCTTGGTCTCATTAACTTTAGACTCAAGGGACTCCTGGTGAGTAACAAGTGTAGGAAACTTACCTGCGATATATAGCAAAGGACACCACAACAACAAAATTTGAGGATTCGTAGAAATTCTAAGTTCTAACACCAAACAAATTTCCATATACACGAGATTCTCACTAATTTAGCAATCTGGACAAAATGTCTAATGGAAAGCTTCCACTATTCTTGAATTTTGCTTACTTGATTCATTTCATGGCATGGAAAAGAAAAGTAGAAACTTAACAACAGTATAGAAAGGATCGACTTTTAAGTCCTAGTCATACACAGAAAGATGGGGAAAATATAAGGTCATATTATGACAGATTATAAAAGATACATGAGAAATATGTTTAGAACAAAGAACATAACCAAACATCGAGTTTTCATTCAATCATCAGTTCATGATGAAAGCAGAATATGTGAAGCTATTCTATAATTGCTCATCAACTGTAACACATGCACCAAAAGACAATCACCAAGTTTGTACCAACTTAGTTTAAGAAAAAGTACAAAAGATTTCAATGTGCATAAATCAATATTAGATGTTCATACTCAAGAGACAAAGACGAGAAACATTGAACACCACAAATAGGAAAAACAAATTTAAAACTATTGTATATAAAATTGTCAGACGCATCCCACTATCTACATAAGCCAACCAAAAAAATTATTATCCCAAAAGCAAACAAGGTAAAACAATAATGACATTTTACATTAATCAATATACACCTACCTGCTTTGTTGAGCCCTGGGCCCAAAAGACGGGGAATCTGCTTAATGACAGCTTCAGAAGCTAAGAAAGCATGGTATTTCTTTGCGAGTTTCTTAACTAATTTCTTGTTCTTGTTAAGCTTCTTCAGGCCTTCCACATCCATGTATTCCAAACCAATTTTATCTGCCTGCAGTTATATCATACACAAATCACTTTAAAAAAAATCCTAGTCTTTCTGAATATCTACACTTTATTCAAGTAAATTAGGATCAAGATGAACTGTGAAAATGATAAATAAATAGATAAGTAAGATCATGAGCACTACTTTGTAACTTTATAGGACATGACATCTTAATATTTGATAGTTGCTATCACTATAATGCCTCGTGACAGAACTTGTCATAACTCCTGAATAATATCAGCTCATATGAGTGTGTACTTGCATGTTAAATATTCATTTCATAGTTGGATATGATCAATATACTAAGGATCTGACAATTGCGATGGAAACATAATCAGCTCTACATTATAGAGAGCTTCTTAATATATGAGGACTAGCAAATCATACTCCTACAGTCCTACTAGGCAAATATAAATTGCCACGAATGACTACTATGATTTTTCTAATCTCTTTAAATCCCTAAGTCGTCAACAAGAAAGATCTCAGTTACCTCTTCCACATGCTGAGCATCACCAAGCATGCAAACCTTCATCTTAGGACGAGGGATGTGAGGCAACTTTACAGAACCACTGAAACGCTTATCCTTCTGGGGATCATAGTTCTTCAGACCAATCTGGAGTTCAATGGTCTCCGTAAAATTACGCTTTTTCTCTTTGGACTCATTAGTAATCTGAGAGATAGCTTCTCTCAGGGCTTCACTCTGAAGTTTACTGTTTAATTTTTTTTCCAAAATAATGTCAGGACAGAACTATAAGATTTCTCAGCCACAGTAGTTACGCACATAAAATCTGCAAATATTTAGATGCATTTGCATACCAAAAAAATTACAAACAGAGATATGCCCCACCTCCCTCCCCCGCCCCCCACCACAAAATATAATTGCAATATTGATACTTCAGGAAGCAGGTTGACAAAAGGCAACAAAATTCCCAATCAACACAACTTTAACCACAGAATTTGAGAACATTTGAGGGATGCGAGTCATATTGGAAAAGGAGAGTTAACAATTTCATGTGTCGAACTAAAGAAGACATTTTTTGCAAGGAAGGCAAAGCAACTCCAATTGATTACAAAAAAAAAAAATCAGTCCGAGATTATTACTTAACAACCATATCTGCTAATACTTGGTCAACAAATTATAGTACAATTGCAATAAAATTCCAAAATTAGTTACACAAAACACATAAAATAGTAGCAAAATCGGCCCAATAAACAATGAAATGCACAAAAAAGACTAATTTAACCTATAATCCCAAATCAGTTATAACGTTAATAAGAATAAATCAGTTACATATCTAAAAGTAAAACAGCGATTATAAATTAGTGGACATTAAACAATTCAGCACATAAAACATCAACAAAATAATCATCCAAACCAAATCCCAATACCTCATGCTTGAAACTTTCTTCCGACTTCAGTGACTTCGATACTGTCAACAAATGACAAAATACAGTTTAAGTAAATGTAATATATACAGATATTATATATATATATATATATATATATATATGTTTGTCTGAGCCGTTTTAATTTAGTAGTATACAGTTTAAGATACATATACTGTTAACTGATGATTCAAAGATCTAACAGTATGAAAAATAAGTTTCTTTTCAATGGTGGCGAGATAGATACGGAGTACCTGGAATGAAGCCCTAGATTAGGGTTGCGACTGCCTAGAAGTATGAAGAAAACGAGTGCTAGCAATATATATGTCAAACCTAAGCACGTGAGAAGTTTCAGCTCACGTGCGAGAAAAAGGTTTAAAATCAGTAATACTAGCAAGTACCCTAATGTTGTGTTTGATAAAATTAAATGTTAAGTGTGACGCCCCTAAAATAGGTCCAATCCATCCAACCCATTCTGAGTCGTCAAATACATGGTACAGAAAATAACTACAACTTTATTATTACAATTGTCGTGCAAAATACGACAACACATATACTGTGAGTTTAAATACAAATATTGTCATCTAGACAGTATTCATACTCAATTAAGTCCTCATTATACTTATTGATATACTATTTTACAAAATAGTGAGGACTACTAAAATAACTGTCTTGAACCATCATTCCATACCCCGACTAGTACTCGCTATATTCTCGCCTCCTGAGAAGAAAATGGAACAACAAGGAAAAGGGTGAGCTCAACCAGCCCAGTAAAGAATATTATGACTAAGATAATATACAACAAATTATCGTTAGTCTTCAACAGAGAAAAATTTAATAGAATACACTAAACAACAAGTTTTAAATCAATATTCGCAGCGGAAACAACAAACCATTAGAAGAGTCAAGTAGAGAATGAGTTCTACTATCTTATAAGATTTAAAAGTTCATCATCAATATTTTATCCTTGTAACAACAATCAATAACCATCTTTAATCAAATATTCATCTTTGCACTACAAGCCAAAGATATTCATTTGTATCACCAGTCGATCATGTTCATCTCAACACCTGTTCATCTTTGCACTACGGGCCAAAGATATTCATCAGAAATCATTAATCTTTGCACTACAGGCCAAAGATATTCAATTATATCATCATTTAGGACTGGAGATGATGAAAAATATTTTAAAGGAAACGAATCCAGTGAAACAAAATAATAAATATTAAGGATTCGTATTTCAGCTATTCCATGTCCAAAAATACCTCATAAATAATCATAGTGGAGTAAAATTCAAGAATGATCAAAACATGGATACAATCAAAGCTAGTATCCAGAATAGATATTTTGGACGAAAAGAAGAAAATTTCATTTTTCGGTGAATAGTAACTCGTGAATAGTAACTCGTGAACAGTAACTCATGAATAGTAACTCAGGAATAGTAACCCCGACATAAAAAGTTTCAAATTTGATAAAAAGTTCAGATCAATACTTCGGCATAATGATATTGAAGAAAATAATATCATTTAAGAAGAAATAACATCCCTTACCTCGGAAATACGGTACTTCTGATTGGAATACTAGATATAGTGCTGAAGGAAACTTGCACCGTATATCAACACTCAAAGTATCAAATACTCACAAGAATACGCTCGATATAGAGAGAGAAAGAGAGAGAAACTTCAGTTTCTGGTGTGATTTTCAATTCTAACCTAAGCACCCTATTTATAGAAAAATGCTTAGAACACCAAAGCAGAAAATTTAATAAAATAATAATATATTTATATAATTGTCAAGCCCACCTCTTGAATCTGAATTTCAGCAATTCACACATGCTAACCTTCTAGAAAAAGTAAGAAAAAACGTTTTTCTCAAAATAATTAATTTAAACTCCCAAAAATCAATTATTTCGGAACTTCAATAATTCATAATAAATAGTCCTTTGATCAGAAAATTCAAATCTCGCGAATTTTTATAGGAAATTCAATTCTCTACAACTTTGCAGAAGAAAGTTTTTCCAAATTCCAAACAGAAATTGACCGAAATCCACCAACGGGCGATTTTATAGTCTATAATAAATTTTCGGTCAAGAATTGTGTCCACCAACACACAAAACATGTGTTAAATATTTAATCCAACAAAAATACTTTTCCTCCTCATTTATTTATATATCCCACATTCATTGTAAAAATATCACCAGTAATATATTATTAAAATAATATATTTAAATGAATTATTTTATCAGAAAAAAATAAAATATTAATTTTCAACAATTGTCACATTAAAAATTTTCTCCATCTATATCCACATAAAATCAATATTTTTCTCATCATATAAATCAATAATTAATTATACACAAATAATATTACAGAATCACAGTACTGGCAACCAGGCCGTTCCCAGGAAAGAGGGGGCTTTCCAATAAGGATCTCTCCTTACTGGCGCACAATTAGATGACCAAACCTCTCCTTAGACAGAACTTTCTAGACATTGCCAATAATGTTATCTAATAATATTATTCAGATAATATGAATTATTGTTCTGATAATAGAAAATACTGTGTAGTGACAATTATTAAAACAACAGTAATATAAAATATCAACGCAGCAATTATTGAATCAATAAAATACAATATTGAACAGTAATTACTGTAACAATTATTGTGTAATGCCTTCTTACGTAAGAATCAATAATTGGTGCAATACCGTGTGCTACTGTGCAACAACGCGTATTACTGTGTTTTAACCACCGGGTATTCCAACAGTATTAACGGTAACAACTACGCCGTTATTTATAAACAACTTGTTTTTGTCGTTTTCTTCATCCAATCGCTTTCCGTTATGGGGCCCACAAAAGACTGCGCCGTCGTACGAATATTCTCCGACAGTAAGAATATTCCACGACCAAGCGAATATTCCCCGACAACAATGAATATTTTATAACCACTTGCTTATTTAAAATATTTGCGCATTTTACCCATAACTGACCACATTAATCAAATCAACCCTTATTATTTCAAAATAATAAATAGAGGAAATTAAATTTCATTTATTAATAATTTGGGGTCTTACAACCTCCCCTCCTTATGAAATTTTGTCCTCGAAATTGACATACGTACCTGGTGTTTCGAAAAGATGAGGATACCTCGCTTTTATTTTCGTTTCCAACACCCAGGTCATTTCCTCAATAGCATGGTTTCTCCACAAAACTTTAACTTGTGGTAAGACCTTCGTGTGTAGGACATGCTCCTTCCTATCCAAGATCTTGACAGGTACCTCTTCGTACGTTAAGTCTTCAGCTATCTCGTTTGGTTCTAACTCAATAACGTGGTTCGGGTCGTCCACATATTTACGTAACATCGATACGTAAATAACGTTATGAACACGTGACATACTTAGCGTTAAGGCGAGTCTATAGGCCACAGTTCCTACTCGATCGAGGATTTCAAATAAATTGAAGGCTTGAGCTTTCTTCTCTTCATCGACTCTTACTTCTAGAATAACACATTCTTGCACCTTCTTCTTTATATTCATCAGCTCCAGGTCTGTAGCTTGAGTGACTTTAACGTTATCGATTAAAGTCGATTTTACTCGTATATCATCACGTGGGTCCCTAGAGTCATTAACTCTATCTCTATCATTTATAAATTATACAAAATAGGTCTTTGTGTTCAACAATATCGCACTCGTACTCGCATACGATCAATGCGTCAGCTACCACGTTTACTTTTCTAGGATAGTATTGGATGGTGTGATCGAAATCTTTCAACAGCTCGAGCCAACGTCGGTGTCGCATGTTGAATTCTTGGAAGCTCTTTTCGCATTCCTCGGTCCATTCGAAGTTTGTATCTTTTCGAGTCAGCTGAGTTAATGGAGTAGCGATTCGAGAAAATCCTTTTACAAATCTCCGATAATAACCAGCTAAGCCTAGAAAGCTATGTATTTCGATTACTGACTTAGGTTGCTCTCAACTGTGACTAATATCCCAATCTTGGATAGCACGTCACAATGACACCTATCAGTTTACTACCACACGAATATGGTATCCCCTACGGAGAGTCTGGCTTCAGTGCATTCCACAAAGAAAGTCACCAGATAGAGGCTCGGGTACAAACTTCTACAGTTAGGTTTTTAACTCCTGAAGTTCAATAGGAGCCATTCGATATGAGATTTTAGAAATGAGTTTTGTACCAGATTCAAAGTCGATACAAAATTCAATATCACGCTTTGGGAGTAAGCCAAGAAATTCTTCAGGAAATACGTCAGGAATTTACTAACAATAGAAATATCATTCAAATCTGACGTATTTTTGTTCAAGTCCATAACATAGCTAAGAAAGCTTGACATCCGTTTTTCAATAAACGAATGACTTTACGGCTTGATATGAAAGAGTTTGACTCCAATGGTTTGGTTGCTTGAATTTGAATAACAGGTTGCTTAGGAATATGAAAACTAACAACCTTACGAAAGCAATCAATTTTGGCATGATGAGTAGTTAACCAATCAATTTCTAAAATCACATCAAAAGCAAGTATCTTTAAAGAGATAAGGTCAACAGGTAATGTGATGGTGCCAACTTGGATCAAACAAGATTTATAAACAGTGGATGTAACGAAAGTTTCTCCTAACAGAGTTTCAACAGATAAGTCAAAGTCTAATTTCTCCGGAGTCAAGTTTAAACGTTGAACGCAAGCAAGAGAGATAAAAGAATGGGTAGAATCGGTATCTAATAAGGTATAAACTTCGCAAAAATTTATAATTAACTAACCCGTGCTAACTTCGTTCGGGTTCCTCGCATTCTGACCAGTCACGAAAAACGCTCTTCCAGGAACCGTTGACTTTGACTTTTTTGGGACAGCTTTTTGAGTCACCACCCCCGTTGGACTTGGTTTCGCTACAGTGCAATCTCGAGCGATATGTCATTCCTTTCCACAGTTATAACATACGTTAAACTGTTGTGGGCAGTTTGGGCTGATATGTCCTTCTTTTCCGCACTTATAGCATATGACCGGTGGTCGCTCTCCTCCCTTGGAACCAGTTGCTGCTGGTGCTGACGTCTTCGTATTATCATTGTTGAATCTCTTCTTTTTAAAATCTCCTCCCGACTCGCTTCTTCTATATTCATGGCCACAATTACCACCAGAATGGTTGCCGTTCTTGTCCGTATTCTTCTTTCTCCACTGGTTATCGTTGTTCTGATGACTGTTGTCACCGATATGATCCTGGTTGTGGTCCCTCGATTGACCGTACTCGTTATCTCGCTCTAATAATTGAGCCCTATTGACAACATCTGAATAGAGAAAAAATTTATGAGAAATGAGATATTGACGTATGCCGGGTTTCAAACCTCTCAGAAACATCCGCGTCATACGTTCCTCATTCTCTACCAAATGAGGTGAAAACCTGGACAACTCTGCAAATTTCACCTCGTATTGGGACACCGTCATGTTATTCTGCTCCAGTCTAATAAACTCTACCTCCTTCATATGACGAATACTTTCAGGAAAGTACTTGTCATTGAATAGTTTCTGAAATGTCTCCCAAGACATGTTGAGTGCGGCTGGATGGGTACGCTTCACAGACTCCCACCAGTAGTCTGCCTCGCCACGGAACATAAAGGTGGCGAATGGAACCTTCTGTTCCTCCGCACATCCCAAGACATCGAATATCTTGGTAATTTGCTTGACCCACGTCTCCGCCTTAATCGGATCCGGCTTTCCCCAGAATTCTGGTGGTCCCAACTCTTTGAACTGCTTGGCTGTGACAAGCCGCGCATTGCTATCATTTCCACCCGTATTTTGTACACGAGTCTCCCTCATCTGGTTTTGCATGAACTGAAAAAAACTCCTAAACATCCCGTCGTTCATCGTCTGCTCAGTGGTGTTGTTTACAGGAGGAATATTGCCAGCCTGTTGCACGTTCTCCTCGTTGGTGAGCAAAGGTGTCTTCACGGTCTCATTTACTCCACTGTTAACATTCTCAATCGACATTCTCAAATACTGCCATAAACAAGGGTTAATTTAACAAATTAACAAATCACATAATATCCCTATATTATGACCGACCAACAGATAAGCTTAGGTAGGACATACTAGCGAAAGATTTACTCGTCTCTCCCCTCCTAGTTCTATTCCCCGATCTCCTCCAGAGATCATATCCCTAAGCTCTGATACCAACTGTGACGCCCCCAAAATAGGTCCAATCCATCCAACCCATTCTGAGTCGCCAAATACATGGTACAGAAAATAACTACAACTTTATTATTACAATTGTCGTACAAAATACGACAACACATATACTGTGAGTTTAAATACAAATATTGTCATCTAGACAGTATTCATACTCAATTAAGTCCTCATTATACTTATTGATATACTATTTTACAAAATAGTGAGGACTACTAAAATAACTGTCTTGAACCATCATTCCATACCCCGACTAGTACTCGCTATATTCTCGCCTCCTGAGAAGAAAATGGAACAACAAGGAAAAGGGTGAGTTCAACTAGTCCAGTAAATAATATTATGACTAAGATAATATACAACAAATTATCGTTAGTCTTCAACAGGGAAAAATTTAATAGAATACACTAAACAACAAGTTTTAAATCAATATTCGCAGCGGAAACAGCAAACCATTAGAAGAGTCAAGTAGAGAATGAGTTCTACTATCTTCTAAGATTTAAAAGTCCATCATCAATATTTTATCCTTGTAACAACAATCAATAACCATCTTTAATCAAATATTCATCTTTGCACTACAGGCCAAAGATATTCATTTGTATCACCAGTCGATCATGTTCATCTCAACACCTGTTCATCTTTGCACTACGGGCCAAAGATATTCATCAGAAATCATTAATCTTTGCACTACAGGCCAAAGATATTCAATTATATCATCATTTAGGACTGAGGATGATGAAAAATATTTTAAAGGAAACGAATCCAGTGAAACAAAATAATAAATATTAAGGATTCGTATTTCAGCTATTCCATGTCCAAAAATACCTCATAAATAATCATAGTGGAGTAAAATTCAAGAATGATCAAAACATGGATACAATCAAAGCTAGTATCCAGAATAGATATTTTGGACGAAAAGAAGAAAATTTCATTTTTCGGTGAATAGTAACTCGTGAATAGTAACTCGTGAATAGTAACTCAGGAATAGTAACTCAAGAATAGTAACCCCGACATAAAAAGTTCTAAATTTGATAAAAAGTTCAGATCAATACTTCGGCATAATGATATTGAAGAAAATAATATCATTTAAAAAGAAATAATATCCCTTACCTAGGAAATACGGTACTTCTGACTGGAATACTAGATATAGTGCTGAAGGAAACTTGCACCGTATAGCAACACTTAAAGTATCAAATACTCACAAGAATACGCTCGATATAGAGAGAGAAAGAGAGAGAAACTTCAGTTTCTGGTGTGATTTTCAATTCTAACCTAAGCACCCTATTTATAGAAAAATGCTTAGAACACCAAAGCAGAAAATTTAATAAAATAATAATATATTTATATAATTGTCAAGCCCACCTCTTGAATATGAATTTCAGCAATTCACACATGCTAACCTTCTAAAAAAAGTAAGAAAAAACGTTTTTCTCAAAATAATTAACTTAAACTCCCAAAAATCAATTATTTCGGAACTTCGGAACTTCAATAATTCATAATAAATAATCCTTTGATCAGAAAATTCAAATCTCGCGAGTTTTTATAGGAAATTCAATTTTCTACAACTTTGCAGAAGAAAGTTTTTTCAAATTCCAAACAAAAATTGACCGAAATCCACCAACGGGCGATTTTATAGTTTATAATAAATTTTCGGTCAAGAATTGTGTCCACCAACACACAAAACATGTGTTAAACATTTAATCCAACAAAAATACTTTTCCTCCTCATTTATTCATATATCCCACATTCATTGTAAAAATATCACCAGTAATATATTATTAAAATAATATATTTAAATGAATTATTTTATCAAAAAAAGATAAAATATTAATTTTCAACAATTGTCACATTAAAAATTTTCTCCATCTATATCCACATAAAATCAATATTTTTCTCATCATATAAATCAATAATTAATTATACACAAATAATATTACAGAATCACAGTACTGGCAACCAGGCCGTTCCCAGGAAAGAGGGGACTTTCTAATAAGGATCTCTCCTTACTGGCGCACAATTATATGACCAAACCTCTCCTTAGACAGAACTTTCTAGACATTGCCAATAATGTTATCTAATAATATTATTCAGATAATATGAATTATTGTTCTGATAATAGAAAATACTGTGTAGTGACAATTATTAAAACAACAGTAATATAAAATATCAACGCAGCAATTATTGAATCAATAAAATACAATATTGAACAGTAATTACTGTAACAATTATTGTGTAATGCCTTCTTACGTAAGAATCAATAATTGGTGCAATACCGTGTGCTACTGTGCAACAACGCGTATTACTGTGTTTTAACCACCGGGTATTCCAACAGTATTAACGGTAACAACTACGCCGTTATTTATAAACAACTTGTTTTTTGTCGTTTTCTTCATACAATCGCTTTCCGTTATGGGGCCCACAAAAGACTGCGCCGTCGTACGAATATTCTCCGACAGTAAGAATATTCCACGACCAAGCGAATATTCCCCGACAACAATGAATATTTTATAACCACTTGCTTATTTAAAATATTTGCGCATTTTACCCATAACTGACCACATTAATCAAATCAACCCTTACTATTTCAAAATAATAAATAGAGAAAATTAAATTTCATTTATTAATAATTTGGGGTCTTACATTAAGCTCCGAAGAGTTAAGACGTCTCAATAATATAGAGTGTCTATTTAAAATTATATCTGATTGAAAAAATATTATTTGATAACTAATTTTTCCAAAGTGTCTTAATAACGATATTTTACCATTTTAACCTTCTAAGCTATTTAAGTATAACTTGTTAAATTTCACTCCTTAATTTTCTTTTAATTTTAATTTTACGTCAATTAAATTATCTCCAATCTCAATTCCATTAAATCAAAAAAGAATCACCACTTTCTCTCTCTTCAGGAAAGCTACACATACATATACAAATAGAAGAAGAGTAATGAGAGTTTTTTGAAAAGTGAGATGGTGCGAATTATACCGATGACATCGTCGATTCGTCCTTCAATCTCCTCCTTCAGGTTTTATTTAGCAACCTCTTCTTGCTTCAATAGTGTTTCTCTCTCCTCTTGTAATTTTTGGGATGTATAAAAAAAGGATTAACGGTTGTCTTCAATCAGATATGGGTTAAGTATTTTTCGCAGGAGATGGTGTGAAGAGTGGGTTGAACATCGCCGGATATGGTAAATTTGTACTTGCAGATCACAGAAATCGACGATGACGATGACTGGATTGTGTATTGTGTATTTTATTAGAGGGATAAAAGAGGAATTTTTGTAATATTGAATAGGTTAATTTTGTCCCAAAAAAATATATAATCATTCTGACCTGTCTCTAAATGGTATAGATTTCATTTCATATCTTACTGATTAAGAGCATTAATAACAGTTTCCCTAATCAACTCTCTATCCTCAATTTTAAAGAATACATCAACAAATTATTATCCAACAGATTCTTTATCCTTACTTGACTCTCTATTTTATTATCTATATAGGATTTTACTCCCCAGTGTGAGGGAATGAAAAGATCACTCTCTCTATATATACAAAATGTCATTTCACACCCTCATTTAAATGGACAACTCATCAGTCATACACATATTGACATTTTTTAGTACTTCATTTTCAAATTATAAACTTAATATTGACTTTAAAAAAAAAATCAACCATATTTAAATTTAAAATTGATATAAATTTATTTAATTTATGCTAATATAATTATAATATTATAAAAGTACTATTAATTATAAAATTTATTATTTTGAAAATTTAAATGAATCATATTAAATTTAAATTTAAAAATATCACAAATTAACTTTTTAAAAGTTAATATTGATCTTATGTACATTTAAAGCTACAATCCATTCAATACTCTCTCCATAAATTACTTAAAATTTAAAATAAATTTTATTTTACAGTGGAATATAATTGATAAATTATACTCTCTTTTATAAATTATAAGATTATTATTAATTTGATGTTTTAACTGTTGGAACTTTTAAATTTTAAATTTTATTATTTAAAGAATCAATATAAGGAACTTGTTAGGTACATAGTGAAAAAAATTGAATCCCTATTTTGCAGAATGACCCAATAGCACTACAGAGTAGGGATAAAGATAAGAAAACTGTTTTGAATGCTCAGAGGCATTAAGAAGCAAAAAAATTTTTACCAAACAAGTTGTCTCTGACCGAATTAGAGGCATACACATTAAGAACTATTCAGATGTAAACAAACACACCCTAAGAATAAGATCAATTTTAATTTGAATAATGATAGAGAAACAAACTATTTTATAAATTATTAATATGACATACTCCATCTCAACATATTGTGTAGAGCCGAAGACTACATTGAAATAATTTGTTGATCAATATGCAATATGCTGAGGTGGAGTATGCTACATCAGCAGTATGTAAAATATTTATAAAATAGTTTGTGTCTGTAACATTATTCTTTTAATTTAACCATATTAAATATTGATAAAAAGTGTTAACAATATAGATAAATGTGTTTTAATTTTATATATATATATATATATATATATATATATATATATATATCATATCAAATTTAAAAATATTTTAGATTAATTTTAAAAAATAAATTGACGGTATATTTTGAAACCGAGAGAACATAAATGTTACAAGAGAATTAATTTTCATATGGCACAAATTATAAGGACAATTTAAATTATTTTTTCTAAACAAATATACACCTAATATAATGTAACCTACCACCATCACCATATTCACAACGGTAAAGATATATATTGTGCATTTTTTTGTGTAGTAAGTGAGATCATCTAATACTCCATCCGTCCCAAATTAATTGCTTAGTTTTGACTTTTTTAAGTCAAAATGATTATTTTTAGAATTAATAATTAAGCATATATAAATATATTTCTAAAATTATAAAAATTGAAATTAGTAATAAATTGTATATACTTTCTTTTGGTTATAATCTCTTCACCTATATTTTAGCAAAAATAGTAAAAAGATTAGTTTTAAAAATGGTCAATTTGACTTTAAAAAGTCAAAACTGAACAATTAATTTGGGACAGAGGGAGTAATTTTTAATAAATTCGACATAAATTTATTGCAATACATAACAGAACTCTATTCATAATTAATTTTTAAGAAGTACATATTTATTCAAATAAAACCAGTATCTTATGCCCAATATGTGCTCCTTTATTAAAATATTAATAATAATTTTCAATATTTATTTTAATAAAAATTTATTTTTTTACACTATATATATATATATATATATATATATATATATATATATATATATATTCAGCTTCTTATACGGGTGGCGGTTCTAGGCTATCGCAACAGTTCAGACCCTATGACAACGAGTTTAGCGACAGACATCGTCGCTAAAGGTGGTCCGCATAGACTTCCCGCATAGGAAGCTATCTATATATATATATATATATATATATATATATATATATATATATATATATATATATATATATACTGGTGTGAGTGAGAGATTTAAAATCAAACAAGATTTCATAAATTGGATCATGGTGTTTATTGAATAAATTAATAAAAGCGTTTTCCAAATTTATCAACGGCTGGCATTGGATCTGTTAACAAATTTATCAACAGCTGGCATATGAATAAAATTAAACCATTCATAAATCATAAGGTTGAGCAGAATTAAACGGTTCATAAATCACAAGTTTCTAATGTTGGTATCAGAAGTAGCAACGTAATAATTTCTTAAGTTGGTTTTGGATGAGCCAATCTCAATTTGAGAGATTGGAATAATTTTTCATTCAGACTTGAGGTGAGTTTGAGTTGTTACAAATAGTATAAAAGACGTGATCTCGAAAATTATGAATCTATGACTATAATCATAAACTGGATATTGACGAGGCCGTCAATGATTTAAGTAGGTGAGATTTTAATTCTTCATTTTAAATTCAAATATGTAGGTGGAATATAATTATATATAAGACCTTAACTCTATTAATTAAGAGTACCAACATTTTTGAATTCACATGTGATAGACAAAATGGCCGGACTTAATATCGTAAATACAGTGAATTGAGTCTTAATATAGGCTTGTGGACGGTCTAGGTGGTTACACCCAGGTGTTAGGCACGGACGATTTGTCCACCAGATTTGGTTAGCGATGGTTAAGTTGGGCGTAGTCCATGTTCAAACATGATTACATTACTAGAGAAAAATTATTGAATCAAAATAAATAGTTGAAGAAACATTAATTATTGACTTGAAATAAAAGCTTTATAGGAGTAGTATCTATTAATCAAATTAGGCATTGGGTGCCAAACCAGCCTTGATCTTCTGAATGGTAGCCACATCAGTTTTGAAAGACTTGGCAAGAATTTCAACATCAACACCAGTCTCAAATAACGTTGTAGGAACCGAAACTGTCCCTGCACTTGCACTACCAAACGCCGACACAGTTATAGCAGACTCGTTGGCATACTGAAAATGAACCAATCCCTTTGGAAACACAAACAAATCACCGAAATGGAGGGTTTGGGTGTAGAGTTTGTTAGTGGTGTCAATAAAACCAACCTCGAGACTACCTCCAACCATAAAAAGTAGCTCCGAAGCACGAGGGTGGGTGTGAGGCGGGTTAACCGCACCTGCGGGGAACTGGAGGACAGCATATGAGACACTCTGGCCATTAAGGGCCGGGAATTCTGCCAAACTAGCCTTTATGACCTTTAAGGACGTTGTTGGGAAATCTGTGTATATTGATTGAAATCCGGTAAAGGTAAACAAGTTTCCATCAACAATGGTGGTGTTAGCGGGGACTATAAAGTCCGATAGGATGTCTGGATCACCTGCTTGAGCAATCCAAACACAGCCAAATATGGCACCACTGATCAAAAGAAGAGCTTGCTTTGCCAAGATTGAGGCCATGCTTAGACTATATGGAAAAAATAACGAGTGTTGTGTAGTACTTGAGTTTTGATGATTAGAGCCTAGTTTGAGAGTGGTAAATATATAAGGGATTAGTTATTGGTTGTTACACCCCTTGTTTCTAATGAGCCAAATCAATTGCAGTTTGAGGCCGGCTGGGCGTTGTGTTATGTTCACAATGGCTCTATCACTGTACTTCTCTAATTTCACCAACTTAGTGATCCTCACCAAACTTTTTTTTTATTAAATAATAAATTTGGAATTTTAAGGTAATTTGTTGCAAACAGGGAAATCTTGATGATAACCTGATCTCCATTGAGTGGGTTTTGCTGAATTTAGGAGGGTAGGTGACACAACGAAATATTAAATAGAGAATAAAAATAATTACAATAATTGAATTTATATAACTTTGCAATCACACCAATTGCAACCACAATAATTTTATAAAATTTGAATTATGAAAGTTAACACTAAAAACTAAGGGTGTAAACGAGTCGAATCGGAGCGAACAGAGAGCTACTTGAATTCGGCTCGCAATGATAAGTTCGTACTCGAATTCGGCTCGAATTCGAATTATATTTGAAAAATCCTACTCATATTCGACTTGACTCGACTCGAATCGAATATTTATTACTTGAATTCGATCCGACTCGACTCGAATATTTATTCAAACTACTCGCGAATTCAAGCTCGAATTCGAGTCTCCACATAATAACTAATTTTATAATAAATATAATTATAAAATAAATTTGTTATTTTACTTAAAAATGAGAAAATATATTTATTACTACACTTTACAAATGTAAAATCACAATTAAAATTAAAAACAAAACAAAATAATAACTAATTATCATAATTTGATTTAAATTTGTATATATTATAAGAGAATGTATCGAACATCTAATCAAATATGTATTAACCGAGTATGTATCAAATCACAATAAAAAATTCCAGTAGTTTAAATCTTAAACGAGTCGAGTATAATTTTGCTCAGATTATATTCATATTTTTATTCGAACTATTTTTAATGCTCAGTTTGTATCATATTATTAACGAATCCGAGTCTCGCTCGTATTTTTTCGAGTCGAGACCGAACTGTATTGGTTCGTTTACAGCCTTACTAAAAACACACAAAATCATCCTTTAAATACTAAACAATAAGCGGAAGCCCTAATTTCGAAACAAATAGTAAAATTATGAAAAACAAAATAAGTCCAAAAAAGGCAAGAACTAGTAAAAGCTTTGGAGGGCCCAAATACATCTTTGAAGCCTCTTTTGGGCTTAAAACAATATTCGTCATGGCCGAACTTGTAGAAGTCGTTGTTAGCTCTGATTTCCGTAACTCCACACGAATCAAAAGTAATGGTAAAAAAAAGTAGATGGATTTTCTTTTCTTTGCTGACCGTGTCAGAACGGGAATGAGTTGAAATGGAACATCATGGCTTTGCTTCTATTTGGTTTCTTGGATAAATTTGGAAGGACTTCATCACGAAAGCTATAAGCGAACTTAGGTTGTGTTTGATAAAATTGAAAGTTAAAATTTGAACAGTTTAGACATCTGAATAATGTAGAGCATCTGAATCAAATTGTATCTGAACGAAAAAATGTAGTTTGATAATTAATTTTTTTTAAATGTGTAAATAATAGTATTTTACAATTTTAACATTTCCTCTTTTTTTCTATTCAACAACCCAACTTCTTTCCCTTCCCCTTTCTCCTCCTCCCTGATACCCTCTTCCGCCGCATCAGTTTTGCTCTTTTTATTTACATGTAATTTGTTGAATATTAAGGATGAATATGAGGAAAGTGATGGAAGGTGATGTTTAATTTCATGTGATCCATTTATCTCCACCAGTCCCTTGCACCAAAGATCTCTTTCCAGCACTGCAAAAACAGTATTAGCAGGAATACTCTCCCTAACAAGATCACTGTAGCTACTCAGGTTCTTGATCCCACCTAGGGATGTAAACGAGTCGAATCTCAGCGAATACCTTCATGCTCAGATTCGGCTCGACTCAAAAAAATTGAGCTCGAATACGACTCGAATTCGATAAGGGATTTATATTTTTGTGCTAGATTCGACTCGGATCATTACTCGGACCTACTCGGCTCGTAAATACTCGACTCGTTTACAAAACGAGTTACTCATGAGTCTTCAAATCGAGTTTCGAATATGAACCATTTCACTTAAAACTGAACCACTACATACTAAATTGGTTACTTAACTAATATTTATATATTAAAAAAATTCACTTTTATTTATGTATTGAAATTATAAGGAATTTAATATAAATTGACATTCAATTAATTGATTTATTCAAGTACAAGTTTACACAATTTCATACTACACTTTATAAATTATAAAGATTGATACAAATATCACATATTTAGCTTACTAGCATGGATCAAAACAATATTCGAATATGATCCATCGAGCAGGTATCGAGTATGGTTCGAGAAAAAATAAAATACTCGAACCCTAATATGAACGAACACTGGTATGCTCGAATTCGACTCGTGTATCATTAAACAGAAAACGAGTATAGATCAGATTCGACTCGGATCAACTTCGAATTCGAGCTTTAGATCATATTTTCGAGCCGATCTCGAGTCGAGTACCGAACTACTTGGCTCGATTTACACCCCTAATCCCACTACAAGCTTCCTCCGCCAAGTGATCTATGGAGATGCAAAATCTTGAATCATCCACGGGTTTCTGTAACAATGGATACGTGTCTTTGGCTACTACTTTCCAGTAGTTCATTGGCACAGACCGATAAGAGTTTGGAATCGGAGTTCTTTCTGATTCGATCCATGAAAAAAAAAATTTATCAAAAAAAAATTGTTTTCGATCTGCAGTTAGATTTTGAGAAAGTTATTTTTGTCCAAAAAAATCAAATTTTCGTACAAATGGACTTTGATTGGTTTAGGTATAATTTTGAATCTTATCTATTAAGAGGTATTCAGAGGCATAAAAATATTTACCAAACAAGTTGTGCCTCTGAACTATTCAGAGCCATTAAGACATAAACAAACACGGCCTTAGAAAGGTAAAAAAATATAACATTGTAATTATTTGTTGCAAAAATGACTAAAAACAAAGGAAATACTCCCTAGGTTCCACAAAAAATATTAAGGATGTATTTTTATTTTATATTTACTCCTAAAATAATAATGTGTTAGACTAAAAGTCATGGCATATTTAATTGAACGTGAAGATATTATGTCATTTAATAATACGTACATGACTCTTTCGCGAGAATTTTGTTTTGAAAATGACTCTTTTTGTTGGGCAGACCTAATATATCAACTTTGTTTTTGCTAAATTAAATCCAGAATCCAAGGCCAAATGATATACTACCATTTACCACTTAAGACGCTATTTTGGCTTACAATGAACAGCATTACACCAGAGCTGACAGACTTCCTATATGACACTCAAGTTCCACCGCTATTTTTTTGTGCTTCTACACGGTCCGGTCAATTGGACCGGTTTATTGGACAGGTGAATTTTTTTTTTTTATTTTTTTTTTGCTTGTGACTCTAAAAAAATGTATAATATTTATTATAACAAGAATTTTTATAAAATATAGTGTTTTGGGTGTAATTTAGATACACCTAAAACACTATATTTTATAAAAATTCCTGTTAGAATAAATACTATACATTTTTAGAGTCACAAGCAAAAAAAAATAAAAATAAAAAATTCACCTGTCCAATTTTCCTGTCCCATAAACCTGTCCGGGGCAAGACTTATTGTATTTTTTTTAATCCTACAGAAGTATGCTAAAATAAGACATGGATACAAATAAAACTCAATATCATACTCAACAGGAACCGAAAGCACCTTGGCTGGCAAATCTAAGCAAATAAAAAAACCTTACATGCATGGAAACATTTCATACCTATGGCTATGGCAAGGAATCAAGATGAGAGACATGTGGGTTATGCCCTGTGGCGGATCTAAGCAAGGGGCATAGGCACCTGTCCTGTTGGAATTTGAATTTTTTTATATAGGTATAAGGATAAGACAAATATGTAAATTAATAAATTTAAGGGTACAAATTTATAGAAAAATTAAATTTGGATGGGCCAAAAAAAATCATAAACTAATTCTAAATACAAGTAAAACTTATTTGAAACCTATAAAAAGATATCAAAACTCGTTTATGCTTTGAAATTAATTCATTGTTTTGTTTGAGTATAAAAAAAAATTTGGTTCGAGACTTTGAGCATTTGGAGAATCATTCAAATTGAATTATGACAAGTAAATAAATAAGTTTCTAAACTGTATCTAAATATTTTTTATTTGAGATTCTTTTTTTAGTTTGAATTATGAATATTTATTACAATTTATAAACATTATTATAATTGATTAATATTATGATTAGTTCAAAAAAAATTATTTAACTTTAATAAAAAAAATTAATTAAAATCCGCTCCTGTTGGTCAAAATTTCTGAATCCACCCCTCCTGATTTTGTATTAAAACACATAAACTTAATCCCACAGGACCCACGAGCATGAGAAGTACTACAAAGGCAAAGAAATGCCACCATATAAATAAGACAAGCAATATATAACCACCTGGAAAGATTGTAACTGTGTTTTTAGTGGATTAAATTCAGAATCTATTTCAAAAAGTATTCATCAAAAAAAAGATTGCAACTTCCCCTTCTAGATCATTCCAAGTTGAACAACGAAGCCATCAGAACTCGAACATAAGGTCCATCGGGGGGGCCATGGTTGGTGTATATGATGGATTTGGATTCCATGAAGTTGAAGTTGTCACGCCCTTGACCATATGTACGTTTATAGTTTTTTGCTGCATCTGTTATAGCAAATGTTACATTTGTCATCTAGTGTTTTTTTGTGGGCCAGCACAGATGCAACATTTACCGTAACAAATGCAATAGATTGCTATAAACTTACATGTAGTCAAGGAATATGATTCCTTGACAATTTCATGGAATGCTTAGTTATGTTCATGAGTTTTTCCTTGAATTTCTTCAAACCAGTCTAGTTTCCTTGAACAAATTTCATTTGTGTATAAATATCTATCCATTAAAGATCGATTTTTTTCATTTTAATTTGTGTCGCAACATATCATTTGATATTGGATAAAAAAATCATTACAAGATAATTAAAAAAAATAAAGTTAATTCAATTATTATCATCACAAACAAACTGAATAAAATTTCATTGTTAAAGAAACATTATTAGATTAAAATAGTAGAAAATTTCTATCTTAGGCCTTTGGTGCTAAACCAGCCTTGATCTTCTGAATGGTAGGTACATCAGTTTTGAAAGACTTGGCAAGAATTTCAACATCAACATCAGTCCCAAACAACGTTGTAGGAATCGAAACTGTCCCTGCATTTGCACTGACAAACGCGGACACAGCCATGGCAGGCTCCTTAGGATCAACATTGTACTGATAATGTACCAATCCTTTTGGAAACACAAAAATATCCTTGAGTTGGAGCGTTTGGGTGTAGAGTTTGTTAGTTGTGTCGATAAAACCAACCTCAAGACTACTTGCCACCACGAAAAGTAGCTCTGAAGCATGAGGGTGGGTGTGAGGGGGGTTGACAGCGCTTGCAGGGAATTGAAGGACAGCATATGAGACACTTTGGCCATTAAGAGCAGGGAATTCTGCCAAGCTAGCCTTCAATGACTTTTAAGGTTGTTGGGAAATCTGAGGTTAATATAGTACGAAATCCGGTGTAGGTAAACAAGTTTCCATCAATAGTGTTAGTGTTGTTAGCGGGGACTACGAAGTCATATAGGATGTCTGGATCACTTGCTTGAGCTATCCAAACACAGGCAAATATAGCACAAGTGAAAAGAAGAGCTTGCTTTACTAAGATTGAGGCCATGGTTAGACTGTATTTGTATATATGAAAATGTAATGCGGATTGTGTATTACTTCAATTATATTTTGATGATTAGCCTAGTTTGACAGTCGTAAATATATATAGGGGATTACTTATTGGTTGTTACACCCTTGTTTCTAATCAGCCAAATTAAGTTGCAGTTGCAGTTAAAGGCCGGCAGGGCGTTATGTTCACTATGGCTCTGTCATTGTAGACTCCAACAATTCCTATGTTAAATCCAACAAATCAAAGCTAAAATAAGACATGGATATGGATAGAACTCGATATAAGTATTCAACATGAATTTCAGCACCTTGGCTGACAAATCTAAACAAATCACAAAACCTAACATTCATGAAAATAATCCATACCTTTGGCTGCAAGGTCCGAGGAACCAAGATCATCAAAATTCACAGCCAAGTAAATTTATTCATATGCCTCGATCCGAAACAGTGGCGGAACCAGAACATAATTCAAGGGGGGGCAAAATACATCAATAAAAAAAAATTATTTATTGACGCTTGAAGAGCTTCTTTCGGTTGTACGAGTGAGAGCAGGCAACTGTATTCTGCGAGTCTGCATAGTTTGAAAACGTCTTAAAATTTGTTCGTTTTCAATTGTTGAAAAAATATCCTTCTCAATATAAACTACTAGACTGTCATTCATCCACTCGTCTCCCATTTTGTTACGCAAGTCAGTCTTGACAATTTTCATCGCAGAGAATACTCTTTCAACAGTAGCAGTTGCAACTGGTAAAACCAAAGCCAACTCGATCAATCGATATACCAATGTAAAAGTCATATGTCTTCTTGTTTCAATCAGCTTCTTAGCAAGACTTCCCAAACCCAAATTTTCGATCCCAGAAAATTGACTATCGCATCGCATATCATAAATGTAATTTTCAAGTTGATCCCCAAGTATCATGCGATCAGTCAATGAGAAGTCTTCTGGATAAAGCTCAGCAAGACGGAGTAATTTATTTTTGTCAAATTGAGAGAACGAATCTCTTGGATCAAGGCATGATATGCATAAAAGTAACTCTGTGCTTGCTTCTGAAAAACGATTGTTCATCTCTTGAATAATTGAATCAACAACCTACATTGTAATAATGAAAAATTAAAAAAAAAAGATACATTTTTAGATAGAAATAATGAAAAAAGATGTATAGAGATTATACCTGACAAAAAATCTCAACACGATAATGATGAAAATTAGTAATAATTTGTCCATTGCGCCTGCTACGACCGCGGGATCTCATGTTTTCTTCCATATTAATTATTGGGATCGCGTTCTTCTCACAAAATATAATGACTTCCTTCAAAAATTTCTCCCATTCCGCCTCCCTAAAATCTTGTAGTCGAGCTTTCATTACTCCAATCAATCTCACAGCATGCACAATGTTTTGATCTTTTTGTTGCAAGGCGAGTGACAAATCATTTGTGATTCCCAATATATATTTCATCAAATGCATCACAAATACAAATTCATAATTCTCCATCTTATCAATCAAACTACTGGCTATACCACTATTATCATCAGAAGCACCATCATCATGCACATTTTCAAGCACTTGTAATACGGAAGTCCACATAGACATAAGACGGATTATTGTTATGTAATGTGACCCCCAACGAGTATCTCCTGGCCGTCTTAAACTGATTTCTTGATTTTTTCCCTTACCACTAACTATCTCTCCCTTCTCCAAACACTCCACGATCCTATCATGTTCAAGCTGTCTAAGTTTATCTTTCCTTTTACATGATGCTCCAGCCACATTCACAATCATAGTAACATATTGAAAAAAATCACTCACAATACGACTGCTCTTGGCAACAGCAACAACAACTAATTGGAGTTGGTGAGAAAAACAATGGACATACCTTGCATATGGATTTTCTTTTAAAATAAGAGCCTTCAATCCATTGAACTCGCCTCGCATATTTGAAGCCCCATCATATCCTTGACCTCTCAACCTCGATAATGACAATTTATGCTTTGCAAATAATTCATCAATAGCATTCTTCAAAGAAATAGATGACGTGTCAGGCACATGTACCACACCAAGAAACCTTTCAATCACATCTCCATGGTTGTTTACATATCTCAAAACAACTCTCATTTGCTCCTTTATTGAAACATCACGAGACTCATCAACCATAATAGAAAATATTTTGTCCCCAATATCATTGATGATGGCAAGTGTAGTTTCCACGGCACAAGCACTTGTTAGTTCTTTTTGAATTTTTGGAGAAGTCATTTGATTGTTTCTAGGAGCATTCTCATTAACTACCTTGCCTACCTCTTCATTTCGAACGCTGTACCACTCAAAAAACTCAAGAAAATTTCCCTTATTTGATGAAGTCGATGACTCATCATGCCCACGAAAAGGCAAACCTTACTTCAAAAGAAGGCGTGTGACATCCAAAGTTGCCGTTAAACGTGTGCGATAAGCAACCTCCATCTCTTGCCCTTGTGCTAGTAGTATATGTGACACACTCTGCCTTTGATTTTTAAAGCCTTGAAGTTGTATTCTAGCATCATTATGAGCACTATTCGAAGCACCCACATGCTCTTGAAATTTTTCAATTGCCTTTTTCCAGTTGCTGAAACCTTTTTTTGTAAAAGCATCTACTCTGTTTGAATTGCCAAATAGATAGCAGCAAAAGCAAAAGGCCGCATCCTTGGAAATGCTATACTCCAACCATTCAAAATTTTTAAACCAAGCGGGCCGAAAGCTTCTCTTCACATTAGAAAATACTTTTTGGGGATAATTATGGGCAATTGGTTGACATGGACCTCTAGTCAAATACTCTCTTCGAACTTAATCTCTAATCACAATAGCAAAGTCTTCAATTGATTTACGTAACCCCGGATCACTAACAATATCATTCGGATTGAACTCCACACGTGAATTGTTAAAATCACCACTTGCTTCGGAACTTGGTATTTGATTATTAGAAGACTCAACAGTTCTTTGTCGCTTAATCAAGTATTTATCCATAATCTAGTATAAATAAAAACATCAATTACTAATCAATAATTTCCTTAATTTAAACACTTGGGATAATATGAGATCAACACTTGGGATAATATGAGATCAACACTTTAAATAAGGCTTCCTAAATTAACAGAAAATCAATTAAAAATAAAATCAATTTTTATTCTTTTTCTTATATTCCTAAATTTATTTGTCAATTGTCATCATCAAAATAACATAAAAATTAAAAAGTGGAGACCTAATTAACAGAAAACATTAATAGTATGCATATTTAGGCTAAATTAAAATTAATAGTACCAAATTTGAAAGACATTTAATTTTAGGCTAACTTAAAAGTAAAAATTACTTAAATTACTTACCAAACTGTAAAGAGGGAAAAGATGAGGCGGCGGGCGGCGGCCGCCAGCGGCCCAGCAGTGGAGAAGACTGGAAGAGATGAGGCGAGCAGCGGCCGGCGAGGCGGCGAGCAGCGGCCGGCGAGGCGGCGAGCCGAAGAGCGGAAGACTGGAAGTCTGGAAGAGCCGAAGAGGGAGGCTGCACTCGACAGTCTGTGAAGCAGTGAAGGTGCTGAAGAAATAAGGAGGAGAATAGTTAAAATAATACCCAAAATCTAATAAAAAAAATAAATTTTAAATTTTTTTAAGTGAAACGACGTCGTTTCACTGTAGTAAAAAAAAAAGAAAAAAAAAAGGAAGAAGAAGAAGATCTGAAGATGATTCGCAGACTGCAGTCGCCGACTTGTCGGTGCCGCTGCCCTGCCTGCCCACCCCCCCAGCCCCGCCCCGCCCCTGCACGGCTGCTCCCCCCTGGTGGCGCCACCCTACCGGAGTACCGGGGTCAGTTGCCCCCCCCCCCCCCCCCCCCCCCCTAGTTCCGCCTCTGATCCGAAAACCAGAATGTCTTCTCATCATTTCTGCATTACAACAGTTGAAAATATACATGAAATTATCTAATTCAGAACTGAAATAGAATTACTGGCTGTCACATAACTTAGGGTCGTTTAGGCCATGAAAAGATAGAAACTGCATCCACAAGCATAAGAAGTACTACAAATGGAATGCTCGACGCCTATAAAGATAAGGAGTACAATACAACATATAAACTCCTGTAGATAGTTTGTACGTAAAATATATGCAACTACAAATTGCAACTGCAGATGAACAAATAAAACTCGACGAAGTGTGTCATTGTGGATAAGGGGAAATGAGAGGGAATGAAACAGTAAGGCACCAATACTATTTGTTTTCATGTCAACAACAAATTCGAAACGACAGCAGCATGAAAGATATAGAAGGAATTGGAAAGCTAAAACCATATAAGATTGTTACAAATAATGAATTAGGACAAAGGAAAGATATTCACTGCGTTTTTAGTTAATTATATTTAGAATGATCAAAAGGTAATAATCTAAAAAAACAAAATTTGTAATTTCCCATTCTAGTTCAATCCAAATTGAATAATGACGCCATTGGATCAAATCATAACAAGATAATAAGAATATAAAGTTCATTCAATTATTATTTGTCACAAAGAAGCTGAATACAATTACATTGTTAAAGAAATATTATTGGATTAAAATGGTAGAAAACCTCTATATTAGGCCTTGGGTGCCAAACCAGCCTTGATCTTTTGAATGGTAGCCACATCAGTTTTGAAAGACTTTGCAAGAATTCCAACATCAACACCAGTTTCAAACAACGTTGTAGGAACCGAAACTGTCCCTGCACTTGCACTGCCAAATGCGGACACAGCCATGGCAGGCTCCTTAGGATCAGCATTGTACTGATAATGAACCAATCCCTTTGGAAACACAAAAATATCCCCGAGTTGGAGCGTTTGGGTGAAGAGTTTGTTAGTTGTATCAATAAAACCAACCTCAAGACTACCACCCACAACGAAAAGTAGCTCCGAAGCACGAGGGTGGGTGTGAGGAGGGTTGACAGCGCCTACAGGGAATTGGAGAACAGCATATGAGACACTCTGGCCATTAAGGGCAGGGAATTCTGCCAAGCTAGCCTTTGTGACCTTGAAGGTTGTTGGGAAATCTGAGTTTAATATTGTGCGAAATCCGGTGAAGGTAAACAGGTTTCCATCAACAGTGTTTGTGTTATTTGGGACTATGAAGTCGGATAGGATGTCTGGATCACTAGATTGAGCTACCCAAACACAGGCAAGGATGGCACAACTGAAAAGAAGAGCTTGCTTTGCCAAGATTGAGGCCATGCTTATGCTTAGACTGTATGGAGTAATAATGAGTATGGTATATGAGTTCAGTTTTGATGAATAGCCTAACTAATTTGACAGTGAATTTATAGGAGATTAGTTCTTGGTTATTACACCATATTTCTTAAAGGAGACAAATTTGCAGATTAATAATGTAGACGCCGGCTGGTCACAATGCTTGTCCTCTATTATTTCTGCAATCCTAATTTATTTTCTGACATGTCACTGTCAAAAGTTCAAGGGCAAAACGCATCACAATGAGAGGCGCATTGTTTAAGTATGGAATTATGCGTTGGATAAAATGCTGGTGCCTTTGCTTATCAAAAAAATTTAATATCTTATTGAAAATTTGTCATTTCCTTCTGCTAAGCTATGTAAAAGTCTGGTTTGTTATTTTCAGTGCCTCGTACAGAGACTTTCCACAAACCGTTCATTGTTGCTTTTGATCAGGTGTTTTAATGTTCTTGCTTTTGGTAGAAACATATACTCATTTTCACTGCACGCACTTGGACTAAAATATTATGGAGTCCTGCCCCGAATTACAATTCTGAAGCTTATCAATACATGCGTTGTGAATCTCATTAAAACTGATAAATGAAGTTCCCACTAGAATGACTACTCATTCATTCCATTCATTCACGTAGCATTAGTACTCAGCCCAATGGCATAAAATTTAAAGGAAACCAATGCCCAAAGAAAGACTGCCTGGCACATAAAAGATTATTTCATAGTGCTTACTGGACTCGATTAGAATTATCACATTGCACTCGATGAAAGAATCTCACTCAGAACGTTGTCTTTAAAGAACTCAGTTATTATTTGTAATTTATCTGTACGTAACAAACATGCAAAACAGATTTGACTGCACACAAGTTGGTTTTTATTCCTTCTTTAATCCAATTGATCTAAAATAAGGCACGGACACAGATATCACTCAATATCATATTCAACAGGAACTGCAGCACCTTAGCCGAGAAATCTAAACAATTCACAAAGCCTTACATGCATGACAACTAAGGATACCTATGGCTGCATGGTCCTAGGACCCAAAGAGAATTCAAAAGTCGCAGCCGAATAGATCCAAATAACTAATAATACTTATTGAAAGCTCAATATAACATGTTTCTTTTTTCCTTTTTTGACTAAAAGGAAATAACACCAAGAAGGAAAAAAAGGGCCAACGAAATTCATTCGACAGGCCTTTGTCCCAAAACTGAAATGTCTTCGTATCGTTTCTGCATTACAACAGTAGAAAATTTACGTTAGAAACAAAACGAATCCAACAACCATACAAGTACTTGCCGTCATAGCATAACTTCATGTGGTTTATTCCTTTAAAATATAAAAACTTCCTCCCACAAGCATGAGAAGTACTACAAAACACCAATATAGCCAAGACATGCAACCACTTTTAGATAAATTTTAGTAAAATATAGGCAACTACATATTACAACTGCAGATGAACTGAACTCAAAGTGAGGCTTCATTTCCAGAATACTGATAACAATGAACAGCTATATACTTACGGGAACTGATATTTCCACGTAAAAAATTGATATTTCCACATGATCATTCTCACATGAATAGTGAGTGAGTCTCACCTCTATGTGAGAGAGACTCATGTGGAAATATCATTTTAACATGTGAAAATATCAATTTCCCTTTACTTAAATGTGTTTGCTAACCACCTCTAATAAGATAAGGGTGATTAGCATTGTGCCCAAAATAAATTTATATAATCCCAAAAGTTCCTATCAACTTTGATAACTACAAGCATATTTTTAAAAAAGCCAAATGTTTTTAACAACAATATTATATCAAATTACTATTTTATCCTCATTTAACATGATGTGATAAATATATTTCGGAGCATTTTGTGTAAAATTCATCTTAGGGAACAATGCAAACCACCCCCTATCTTGGGGTCGGTTTGCAGAAGCCTACTTAAATTGATTGTTTACATATATTTCGCAAATGTGCCTAATTTATATTCATTTTTGCAGAATGATGCGTTTATATATTGGCATATTTTAATTCCTATTATGACTTTTCACATGCCCAACATCTCTAATAAATCCAAGAAACACAAAAATATATTCCTTTCCTCTGCAAAGATCTTTAGAATTGGTTATTTCAAGCAAATTAAGATTGTTCAAATATCAAAATGCTAGTTTATGAAGCCTATCACTCCCCTTTCTTTTAAATCTTTAGGCATACTAACCTATTCAAATAAAAGTTATGTAAAAAGATCTAAATAGGCTAAAGCATAATTTAAAATGCTCAACAATATAATAAAAATCTAAAATGACAAAAGCTTAATTGATAGTGTAAGAAAATTGTTAATGTGTAACTAATTACAAATAGAAAAATAACCTTTAAATGTCTTTGTTTCAGATGCATACCATTGCCCAAAAATGAAGACAGTGAATTGACTGTTTAATAACAATAAAAAAATCTCCTTGAGAATTTCCCAGCAATTGAATAGACACGTAAATAAGTATTCTGCAATTGCATGTTTCTGTTTGGGGTCTATTTGGCATAGATGTTTGTTTGATTAGATAGTGGTTCCAAAAGACCACCATTTGGAAGTAAAATGGTTATCTCAGAGAATGGAAGACTAAAAATAGCCATGTAATGATCTTCATATTATCTCCTTCCTCTCTCTGTCTTCCAGACTCATCTAGACACACATAACAGAAATAATGTCCTTGCTACTAAATTTGAAGTTTTCAATATATATATATATATATATATATATATATATATGGTCAGAGTAAGGCATTATGATCTCCTAGGAAGCACACAAATATTTGGTTGCACACAATGCAGAAGTTGCATTCGCATTAATCAGGATATCCAGTTTTTACAATAAAACAAATTTTCAAGCAATTAAGGATAAACAATATAATCAGATAAAACATTAGAAAAGTAACACAACCTCGCAACCGTGCCTACAAGAAAAGGTACATACGCAACATATATACACATTCCTACACCACTGAGAACTACCAAGCACATAAAGAAAAACATACACACATGTCAATCACAGTTGAAATAGAGGTCGGAAAAATACCCCAACATTGTTGGATTCCCAGATCTTATGAACTCCATAATCCACTACCTGCAACCAACATATCAACATAATTTTCTTAATTACATCAAATTCCACACTATCATCAATTAATAGATACACATCAATATCGTCAATTGAGCATAAATAATGTAGACTACCAATTAATGAACCTAAATACATCCCACAAAACAATTAGATTTTTTGGGTAGTCCTAAGAATCCAATTGCAATTTGCTTGAAATTCAAAATAACACCATCTAAATGATCTTTCTAACTTTAAATTAATACAAGTGGTATACAACCAAGCACAACTAGCACTCAATAAAAGATAACATTAAACACCATTTTCTTCATTTGTACATCTAAACTCTAGAGTCCCCTTACCATAATAGTCTAATAAGTGACAATATGTTTCAAATCTGCTTTTTAATGAAAAGTAGTTAACGATTAATATTGTTATCTAAAATAAATCAAGAGACTAAATGAGAAATTGACAACTTTTCCTTCAAATTCGTGTTATTCTTACAAATGACTCTCATTTTTGGAACAACCGATTGCAATACCTAAACTCAATTAATAAATGCAAAACTGAGAGTTTAACTGAGAAATTGAAAAATTCTTCAAACAAATGTTATTCTTATAAACGAGACTCTCATTTTCGGAACAAGGGATTAAATTACCTAACCTCAATTAGCAAATGCAAGAAATACTCAAAAATTAGAAAACGTAGTCGTCATAAACTTCAGATCCATATTTAGATTAAGCAAAAACAGCGACACAATAAAAAGCCTATACATATATGTATATATATACACATTTACTTGCAGAGAAGCACATACAAAAAAGAAAAACCGATTAAAGCGTACGGAAGAAGCGATTAAAGCACATATTTCTATTATACAAATAGAAATATGTATAAGTTATGATAAGAAAGAAGCGAACGGAAGACTAACCCGTTCCCCGACTAAAGCGCCGGCGATGACGAAAGTGACGTAGACGGCGTTCCGGCGCATCACTACTCTGTAGAATCCTTCGAGAATTCCCATGGCTCTCTCTGTCTCTTCTCTTTCTCTCTCCTCTCGGTTCCCGGGCTTGATCGAAGAAATGAATGACAAATGCAAAGCGGTTAGGGTTTACTTGTTCTTTATCATCTATTCTTCCGATTTGACCGAACCGGTGGCTGAACAGGAAGAAGACCGGTTAAATCGAGCTAACGGGTTTGTGGAATATCCAGTGAGACTAAGAAGGCCCAGGCCCATTTACAATGAAAAACACATGTTTCTTTTTTATTTAAAAAAAAAAACAGAAAATAACTCTCGCCAAATGCAAAATTATACTACAACCATTATTAATTTTTAAAAATTAATTTAAAATATTTTTAAATTCAAAATTAAAATAATGATTCATTAAATATTATAAAAACTAAAAAACATTTATGTTTTACCAGGTCCATCTTCTTGACCTTAGCTCCATCTTTTCTCTACATAATAATACTCGATTAACAAATCCAATACCAAATAACGTATACACCCTACCAAGAATCAGTCATATGGACTATTCCTTTGATCTCCCTCTCTCTAAATTATGCACTCCCAAGTCCTAAACATAATGAAACAACTATCATAATTTCTTTTGAACACTCACAAAAATTGAAAAATAAGGTGAAGGATATATTATTAAATATTTTAAAATTCAAAATTAATTTAATTTTAGACTATAAAATTAGTATAAAAATTACAACCTACCTAAATACAAAACTTGTTATTTTAAAAAGCTTCATGAAATACATTACTTCTAATTTTTTTATAAAAATAATATATATTTCGAATTAACTCTCAAAAGTAAATGTTTTTGGGAAGGGAGAATATGCATGTATGCATCTTCTTTATGAGTAAGCTTTCTAACACTCTATTAAAGTTTTAGCATTATCAAGGAAATTTGATGTCAATAAGGTAAACATTGATTAGTTCAAACTCAACTTGAACTCTAAAGCAAACCAAATGGATCATAAAAGAGAGTATTCCTTCAACAATGCAAATTGTATCTCAGAATTGGAAACAAACTGCTAATATACAAGGAGTTCAGGATCAATTTCTGAGGATTAATACTAGTAGAAAGATAAGGTCCACGTGTGAGGGAAAAAAGAATATAAAAACAGAGGAAACGATTTTCAACAAGGAACAAAGATGTATTACAAAAGATAACATCATTCTCACGAATATAGAGAGCGGCCTTTCTTCTTTAAGAATTCGGGGATTTCTACCCAACCGCCTTCAGTGAATGAGGATGAACGCCGGTTGATTCCTGTAGTGATGTCTCCCTGTCCCTGCATATTCCCATATATCAAGACCAGAGAGAAAGAAAGAGGGAGGGAGGGAGAGTCTGATAGAGAAACGTACCCGTCCTTCAGATTCCTCCTGGCGCCTGAATCCGGTGGCAATCAGAGTTATACTGACCTAAAAACAAAATTGTTACAATAGCTTTAGATTACATGCTAAACACATTTCTCTATTATACGTACTGCATTTGCTGCAAAAAATTATACCGACCTAAAAACAAAATTGTTACAATAGATTACATGCTAAACACATATTTCTCTATTATACCCACTGTATTTGCTGCAAAAAATTATCTAATGGTTTTAGGTTCTAATTCTACCATCTACATTTCATTGCCATTATGTATGCAGGTGAACATCTGGCACTATTAAAATGGCAGCAAATGACACAAATTCCTTGCAACCAAAAAAATAGCTGCTGTGGTTTGGAATGTGATCATTTTCTGGACTTTTAAAGGGATATTTGCAATCAAACGATTTACAGCAGCACAAGAGACATCGTAACCTATACCACTTTCACATTCAACACACATGCTACTAACTATTTGGACCTTGGGTATATACTAGGGAATTCTCAGCCGTTGGTAATGGCTAGTTCATAGTCCCTCTGTATGGAAAAAGGAGTCATACTTCAATAACAACTTGTGAGGAAAATACAACTACTTTTTTCCATGGATGGAGTGTCCCACACCCATACTGTTGTCCAAGTGTCGAGAGTCAGATAAGGGTACTTTAGAGTAAAGTGAAGAGTCCATTTTTTAAGATATAAGCTTTAGCTGTAATAGTACAAATCCCACTTACTTGACCACTTAGAGATGGATCTATTACAGCTCCAAAAATTAAATTTGCACTTGGATCTACAAGGTCATATATAACCTCTGCTGCAGCATTTACCTACAAAAGAAATTTAAATTAGAAACCGGCAAATGGAAAAAATTAGAGAACCCAAAGCGTGATAATAATTCATAACTACCACCAGCATTACTCCAAAATCAACAAAGAAGTTACCAAACAAAGTCAGACATTAATCTTTAATCATTATTAGCTGTGATTCATAAGTTTAGCAGGAAAGGTAGAAATTTAAAGAAAACAACTCTTTCCTCACAAAGAATATTACTGGAAGCCAAATCATAGCAAGAGCTAAACTATCTTCACAACTTGAAAATCTCTCTCAAGT
This sequence comes from Panax notoginseng, assembly GCA_016801055.1. Lineage (NCBI taxonomy): Eukaryota > Viridiplantae > Streptophyta > Magnoliopsida > Apiales > Araliaceae > Panax > Panax notoginseng. Next base: position 216,693,669 of record CM029015.1, on the reverse strand, counting down.
TATTAAATAGTTCTCTGTATCTTACCTTTTTCCTCTTTCTGATCTCTTTGGGATAATCATGGATGTTACATAAAAAAGTAACCTTATCCCACTTTTGGATGTCTTTTCCCTCTAAACATGTTAAAGTACAGAGTCTACAGACTCCCGGGACATCTCTCTAGTGTATATAGTAGAGTGAGAATGTACTCTAGATCCACATACAAAAGCACTATACATATATATATATATATGCAACAAATCAGAGATCTGCCCGTCTCGCTCTCACCCCCACCCCCCCCCCTCAAAAATAAAATAAATAAATAACTAACAAAAGGAAAAATTGACAAAAGGACTAAAAGCCATTGAATTTGAGAAACTGAATATGAAATCGTACCTCAAATAAAGTTAAATCAGTTCCACCTGTTATGTTCCAAACAATACCAGTAGCTCTTTCTATACCAAGATCTAGTAAAGGTGATTGAACAGCATTTAGAGCAGCATCTCTTGCCCTGGTCTTGCCTGCAATGGGAAAAGAAAATGTATAAAAAATCTTAAATCAATACATCTCTCTCTCTCTCACACACACACACAAGGCATATTCCTATGCAGACCATAAAGGGTTTAAAGAAGAAGTTAAAAATAGAAATTATGCATTTACTTCCACCACAAAGGAACACAGTTTATTTGAACATTTTAAGCTGTTTTACTTAAACCGGAATACATTTTAGATTTTTCCTTTGATAGGCAGTATATACTTAGTAAAGTTCTCAAATAAGGACACTATTATAGACATTTTAGCATTGGGATATAATGAGGGAAGCGGGATCTCCCCCTCCCCCTCCCCCTCCCCCTCCCCCTCCCCCTCCCCCTCCCTTTGTTCTATGGTGTTACTTAGTATTATGTTACATGTTTTATGGGTGTACCAAGTCCAAATGAATGTCTGAGTCACTTGGTTGATAGTCCAAACCTTTACTCTTCTAGTCTTTTTTCGTGTAGAGCTAAAGCTTATTGCCGCCTTGTCATACTTTGTCAACAAGCAGTTCTAGGTCCCACATTCTAAACCTCTGTATATATTGCCGTATACTCTTTCTAGTCTTACTGGAAATAGCTTTCCTGATGCATCTTCTATTGGGCACAAAGTCAGAGAACTTCATTTTCCCTTTTTCCTTCTTAATTTCCTGCACCTCCGAATATTTAAATTTCCCATTTTTACACTCTGAAGGACCTTACAAAAAAAGTTGCCATCATACTATTACACGATTTACCACATACAGGTCCGAAAAAGGCCAAAGGCATCCTTTTGTGTCAGTGTTTGAGATACCCATACAAGCCCAGCTTCTCCTTAAGTTTGTCATTCATCAGTTGGGCACAATTACCAGAGCCATGTCAACCACTTGATGGGGGTCATGCACGTTCCTACTCTAGACATGGGCTTAACCTAAACCGAGGTCCAATTGGCTTCCAGAGTTACAATATTTATTTTAATTATTAAGGGTTTTCGTAGTAGATTTAGGCATATGGTATGTATTTGGATGCCAAGTATTTATGGATTTATTTTTATTTTACTTGGGCTAATTATAGTTCATAGGGTCTGCCTATATAAATGCTTAGTGTGTCCTAGCTAATTTCCCTTGTGTTACATGGACTCTTCGGTTAAGGATGAAGTACTCATGTTAGACATGGTTGTGGATATGGGATCCATGTTTCACTTGTCGATCAAACACTTCAAGTCACCAACAATTGATATTATACCCCCATTAACTTGACAATATTTCAAATTTGAGTCCATAAACTTAATACATTTTCCACCAAATATGTCATACTTGTATATACCCCATTAATTATCTTTTATATTCAAATTTATACCAAATGTTTGACGTTCTTTCACTAAATCTCACATAATATTAACTTTAAACATCATGATTTATCATATCCCGTATCTAAAATATAAATCCTTTTCCGTTGAGTCCCCGAATCCTATTATTTTAAGAACAGACAAGTCTAACACCTACATATTACCAACACGCAATTCTCGTATGCGAGTCCATGTAACATAAGTTTTCCCAATATTCTTTTCTTTTCCATAGCACAATAAACCCTAATTCCTTCTCTTTGAAGTTTCATGGTCTCAATTTATTTTTTTAATGATTTAATATATATTAGGAACAAGACGCCGAAAGGGGACAACTCCCATGTACACAGGGGAGTATACAAAAGCAAAGAGACTACGTGCATAGCCTACAAAAAAAATGACCAAGGAGCTCCGAAAAAAAATCACAAATCACTTCCAATGGCAATTTATAAACTCTCCCAAAAAATCAACAAAAGAGACTAAGACCCATGATAAACCTCCTTTAACCAAAAATATAGAGACCTATAGTAATGAATATGCACAATTGGTCTCTCTTTTCCCTGAAAACATCTACCATTCCTCTCCCTCCAAATGGTGTACTGAAGACAAAAATAGATTACTAACCACCTATGTATCTTCCTACCATAGTTGTCACGGCGGTAGTTGACCGCCAGGACGTCTAGGAGATAAGGCGCTCAACTAGGCGTCCATAAGATGATAAGTCGTTAACAATGAACAATTTATATATTTATAATTATGAAGTTATTCTCATATATATTAAAACTATTAAATATTATTAAAAATAAAATATACTTTAATTATTTAATACAAAAGTATGTGTATGAATTAGTATATTTAATTATTAAAAACAAACAAACGAATAAAAGAAAAAATAAAGATATCAACTAAAATAAATATTAGCACTCATTTAAGTTATTAAAGGTCATTGCCAAACAGGCCCTAAGATAAGTAAGTGGTAGCTAGTTGTCTTCCATTGGAAGTCATTTGCTAAAGTAACCAAGCCTAATTAACATACAAGGCACCAAAATCCACAAACTTCACACAAAATTCATCACCCACATGTAGTATTAGTGTTACTCCCCACTAACAACTCTCTTACTAACACACGTTAACAGTTAATAGAGAAGTAGTAGTATGAGTAAAAACAAAAACCCAGCTAGCCGCTAAACGAATATGTTACTATCCAATCTTCACCAGGAGAGCTCGGTGGTTGGTTCGAAGACATAGAAGAACCACCTACGCGGCGACGTGAAACAACATAAAGGTCGTCAACGATGTTATGCGCCGCCTCACGCTGGCTCGTGAGATCTTCGATCGTCACCGAACTTTTTTTACTGTACTCGGATTTCTTATTTCTTGGATCTATCCATTTATGGTTTTCGTGAGTATTGTTGACTTTGTTTGGAGATGTTTTTGGACAATTCTCATGTGTTGAGTTAACTATCACCAAGGTGTGACTCATTGACGACAAGTCGTCGCCTAGGTGAAGCCTTTATAACTATGCTCCCTACCAAGCTCAACTACAGCCCACACTTGCAGCAACCACATTAAAGAACTCGGTATCAGCCACACTATTCCAAAGAGAAAACACCTAACTCCATATGTTCCGAAAAACCTCAGAGTGCAGCAACAAATGATCAACCAAATCCTAATCCTATTAACACGTCACACATCTAATAACAATGAAATTTTCCTCTCCATCAACTTCTCAAGTTTAGAGCTTTGATAAAATATTTTACATATTGCTGTGTAATTCTACACTTCTCTTCCCTGATCAACTTTCTAATGAACTCAATCCCTACAATACTTAAGCAAGTGTTGTATGGGGTTTTGATGTATAAGAACAAAACTCTAAGGAGACAAGAAAGACACATGAACATAATCATTAAATTAAACCTCAGTATTCTGTCTTACTTTCATCTTTAGCCTTTTTCCCCTAATTGCTATTTCTTTCTGGTGCTTTTGTCTCTTATCCACTTCTGATGACAAGTTTGAAAAAATATCAAGGAATCAAGGAAATAAAGATCCTTCAACTTACCACTTCCAGTTCCTATCCCCATCAGAGATGAACCAGCGTTTTGCATAATAGCTCGGACATCAGCAAAATCAACATTAACCATACCAGGGACCTGCGATTAATGCAAATACAAGAAATAATATATATTTTGTCACAAATGTTGAACATAGTTAAAATTATAACCCCTCTTGTGGAAAAACAAATACTGAAAAACTATGTGAACGTGAGATGACCTGAAAGAGTGGTATAATTAAACAGAAATAGATAACACCATTGCAAAAATACTAACAAGGTCACACAATCATAACCTCCCATGCTAAACTTCTCTCCTTTTTTTCAGTTTCTGAGAGTTCATTCTAGTTTTAAAGTTTCCCGAATGAATAGATTTTATCAGTGCTCAATTTCTTTTCTGCCAGAGTTCTTCAAAGTTTATGTACTTTTAATTTCAGTAAATTTCTTGCTTTTTGTTCTTATTTTGAAAAGTTATTAATCTTTTTTTCAGTAAAATCTTATTATGAATAATGTGTTTATAACATCTAATCGGTGTCTTGAGATGAGGCTTTTACTTGAACAAAAAACACACATATAGAGTAGGATATATAATACACCAGCCGATGAAAATTAAGACACTTATCAAAAGACAAAAAGAAAAAAGATTACTAAGATATCACTTGAGTAGCTTCCCTAGTTCACTGAGATTATATTATACCTCAACGACCTATAAAAATCATACGTGAGCATGATCTATGTTTCGCCCCTAATTCTATAATAAATGCATATTTATGCAAGTGAAAAATTAAACGAAACCAAATAAATGGAGCAATTACCTTCTAATGGTTTTTGTTGAAAATAACTAGAGTGCAGTTCTACTTTTTCCCTATAACACAAGTTATCAACTCTGCTAAAGAGTTATATCAAATTATCACTTAGTTCTCTTTTTCTTCAATTACAGATACAAAAGCTAAGCAATAACAAATTCCATGTTTGATAGAGAACTCCGAATATATATGTAAGAAACCCACCATTAACATCTTGAGAGAAATCATGTTTTTCACCCCTTCTCTCACTAAATGGGAAACTTATGTCTATTCTACATTTCTACCGACCATTTTCCACAATGCTTCCGTATGGTTCAAGGAACATGGTCACTGTAATTGGTATATGTTAGCTCATATGATATTGTACTTGGTCTTGCAAGAACAATTAATAATTTGAATAAATGAAAGTAATTTTCATCAATCACAAAGAGAAAATATACATATTTATGCATGTCTGGAAACTGAAAATTATCAGAGATGGAAACTTTAAAACAGCAAACTGATAAGAATGTGAGGCCATGGAAGGAACTAGTAGTTCTAATTATCATTCATTTTGTACCATAATTATGTCGGAGATACCACGGACACCTTGTCTTAGTATATCATCAGCTAGATTAAACGCCTCTGTTACTGGGGTGGACTGCGAAACAGCAGTCAGTAGCTTGTCATTCGGAATAACAATAAGTGTGTCAACATTGTCTCTCAAAGTTGCAATTCCTTCTTGAGCTTGAACAGTCCTCCTTCGCCCCTCAAAGGAGAAAGGTGTTGTGACAATACCAACAGTCAAAATACCCATTGACTTTGCAATTCCGGCAACAACTGGAGCAGCTCCAGTGCCAGTTCCTCCACCCATTCCAGCCTGCAATTTCAAAATCATAGATGAGAATAGAAAAAAATCAAATGAACTGACCACAATTCAGAAACAGACAGTATCACAAGTGGGAATGTGAAGAATTAGTTTATATGGCTTCCTTTTTCAGCAACAGTTCATTAGCTTTGTATTTTAGTCACGTGTCCCAACGCCAAAATGGTCATCAAAACCTCATTAGCAGACATTACTTCGATTTTCAGGAAAAGAAAATAAAATTACGCATGTACTTTGATAGTGCAGTAACAAACAGAGCTACTGCTTCAAGCCTTCAATAATCAACTGAGCTCAGAAAGTAAGGTAAAGCATAACTCTAATTTGCAACATGCCTAGTTCTAAAACATCTATATTAAATCAACGAGTGAAAACCTCAAATATGTCAGAGAAAAACATTTCATAATCCATAATGTAGATCTATTTTTCTGTTTATAATTTATGACAGTTACAAGTGAATGAAAGCTGAACGTACTGTTACAAAGACCATGTCTGCCCCATAAACGGCCTCCTGTATGGCTGTTTTACTTTCATTTGCAGCATTCATGCCGATCTCTGGGTTCCCACCAGCACCAAGGCCCCTAGTTAGTTCCTGACCGATTGGTAAACGGTTGCCCACAAGAACTGGTGACATCCTCATGGCTTGTACATCTGTATTAACTATCCAAAATTCCACACCCTCCATAGAACTCTCAATCATTCTATTGACAGCATTGGACCCACCACCCCCAACACCAACAACTTTGATCTTGGCTTCATTATAGTTACTTTGCCTAGAGGAATCTCTCAAGCTATCAGTGCTATTGCCACTAAAGCTATCCGTCCTTGCTGGAAACTTATCGTCTCCCTCTCCCCTGAGCATTGAAACTTCAGGATGCAGATCCAAAAATGAGTCCTTACTGTTATTTGGACCAACTCTATGGGAATTGGTAGAACATCTGATGCGAGGACTCGATGCAATCTTTCGACAAGGATCTCTACCCATATGAAACCCAATCCCAAATCTCTGGCACGACATGGTTAATACTCCTACTGACTTGAGTGCCTCAGGATGGACGACAAAACAAGGTACATGAGCAGCCATATTAAGAAACAAAACCCGCTTATGTAATTTACGAAATGATGGTTATGGAGAAATTCTGCAACCAGAACGCCCAAATTTCTGCAATTGTATCAGCAATCATTCTTCCTCAACCTAAAACACCAAACAAACCCATTTATTAGACACACAAATTAAAACAGAAAACAAGATATCAGCATTCCATAAATCCAAAGCAATTTGTGTAGATTATCCCAAATGCACAAAACAAACTTTTAGTATTAGCATAGTGACAGAACAAAGAAAAGAATTTAATATATATATATATATATATATATATATATATATATATATATATATATAGATATATACATTTCACCTAAAAGGGTTCCAAAAGTAGCAGATGAAATAATAATTTAGCCTCCATAAATAAATTAACAGTTCACCCTTAATACCAACAGTAGACAAATGGAGAATAACAATATCAAAATGCAAAGGATACGGAAAACAGAAAAAGAAGGAAAAAACATAAAAACAACCTGAAAACCCAGAATGAGAATGGCACTATTTTACAAATTAAACTATCTTCGGAACAATTACAAAAGGAAATAGCAGAAGCCCATACCCAAATTAACCACAAATAAGCAATCAAGGTATAAAGTTAGATAAGTATAAATAGAATAACACATGGGACATAAAAAAATACAATAGTACCTGAAGAAGTCGAAGATTCTCCTGTAAGAACACAAGAACCACTCCAAACATAGTGGAACAAAAACTGTAGTAGAAGAACCTATGACACTGAAATGATAGATAAAAATCTAAAGAGGGAGATGGTACAGTGGAAAATGTCACTCAATGTTGGCTTTTGCCTTTTAATATGGAAAATTGCAGGTTTGGGAGTTAGGTCAGTGAGAGCTAAAATTAATTGGATTGGAGTATTCTCTGTATACAAATTTACCAAAAAAAATACCTGGCTGAAATTTTTTTAGCCCTTTGAAGATGAAGATGAAGATGAGATACTAGAGAAGAAGTGGTCGTTGGCCCTTGGCGCTTGACAGCATGGTGAAACTGTAATGCATTCTTGGCTGAGGTATTATTTCAACTAGTGGCACTATAGTAGAAAGGCAAGTGATATTTCCGCACAGTTTTGTTATATTTCCACGCGGCATGACCCTCATCTAAACCATAGTAGGGTAATTTGTTTGTTTACATCTGATTGCTTCTTAATGGACTGTATCTTATTCGCTAAGAGGCATAATACTGTTTATTTTGTTTTTTGTTACCTCTGAATGTCTCTTAATCGGTAAGACAAAAAAGTAAAATCTTAATAATTAAGAGGTACCTCTTAATGAAATTTTTTTGATAATTTTTTTATATAAATATATTCAACAATATTATGCATTCATTTTTATTAAATTGAATATTTAAAATAATTATATACAATTTTACCATTTAAAATGGTAAAATAGTGTCATTAAGAGACAACTTACTTTTTTGTTATCAAACAATTTTTTAGATTCAGACCTCGTAACCATTCAGATGATTTAAATTATTAAGACATCATAATCATTCAGATCTTAATTTTCAGATTTATCAACTACTGAAACTTAACAAGAGTAGCAAATTCATTTTTCTAAATTACTCAATTCAGGTATTAATTTTATTAACTTCATAAATTTGATTGATTAAGTAATACTAATATTAGTTTACATACGGTAGTATTACTATAATATTGTGTAGCTTTGATCTTTCAGTGTACTGTAACTCATTCAAAAAGAAGAAAGGTGCTTCTAATGAAATTTGTTTATATATAATTTGAATGTCTTAAAAATAAACACATTTTTAATGCTTTTATTTTTCTATTGTGTTCATCTATGTCTACAGTTTTGGTGCCAATTTTGGACTGATAATGCACCTGTTGTGTAAGACCCCAACTTTTATAAATAAAGATGAATTTTTTATAAATATCATTTTTGAAGTTAATTTGATATAATATTATGGTTGTGAGTAATATTTATAAATTTTGTAAAGTACGCAAGTTGTTATATAATATTTGATTGGTCGGGGAATATTCGTTTTAATAGGGAATATTCGTACAACGGCACAATCATTGGTGGACCCCACAACGAAATTATTGTCGGATTGAGAAAACGACAAAAATATTTTATTAAAAATAACGGCGGAAGTTTTACCATTGATACTGTTGAACTACTCGGTAGTAAAAGTACAGTAATACGTGTGGTTGAATAGTAACACACGATATTGATTATTAATGCTTATGTGAGAAGTCACTCAGTTTGATTTAATTATTGTCAGTTAATAATATGAATTATTTAGCGATAATGAAGTTTTGTTTTATTCGTATTATTAACGTAATAAAACAGAAATATCTTTTTATATAAAACAGAATACTTTATTAAAGTTATTCTATAAATAGAATATATTATATTTTATTTAAAAGAATTTTCTTTAAATATGGACCGTCAGATTAAAGTAATCAATCTGGACCGTTCATGGATTAGTTACTATGCATTCTATTTTTCTATAAATAGCAGCTCATTCCTTCATTATTTCATACGAATTCACTGAACTCTAGAGAGAGAAATTATAGAGAGAGAGAAGAAAAGTATTCTGCTACTTAACTACTTCCTTATTTCAGTTATTCTTTAAAACGGTAAGGGGTGTTATTATTTCTTATTCATGAAGAGAACTGTTGTTGTTCCATTTCTTATTATTCTGTTGGAATAACCTGTATACGCGGTCTACCCTATACTTGGTGACATTCTTCTGTTATTCTGTTGGAATATTCTGTCTGTGTGTTTTTCACCGGACCTGGTTCCGTCTTTATTATTATTCTGTTGGAACATCCTGTCTGTGTGTTTTACACCGGACCTGGTTCCGTCTTTATTATTATTCTGTTGGAATATCCTATCTGTGCGTTTTACGCCGGACCTGGTTCCATTATTTATTATTCTGTTGGAATAACCTGTCTGTGCGGTCTATCGCATGCATAGTGATTTCTTTTGTTATTCCATTCTTTATTATACTCAGTTGGTTAAGTTTTGACTTCTATACTCCATGAAATTTGTGGAATATCATTGATAATTGCGTTTCATCCAGTATATTTTCATGAAAATATTCTTCTAAGTATTCTTGAATTTTACTCCACAAAGCAGTATCATGTTGACAATTTGGACGTTGTTAATTCTTGGATAAATTAATTCTTAAACTTGTTTTACTGAATTCTTATATCATTGTCATCATCCTCATGTTTATAAAATGTTGAAAGTCATTTGTGGCCTGTAGTGCATAGATGGACTTGGTATGATTATGACCAGGGATTAGTCGGTATAATCATGACCGTAATGTTACAAATGATGTGGTAAAAGTCCTTATTGGCCCGTAGTGCATTGATGGACAGTTGTTGGCATGATCATGACCATTAATTAATACACGAATATCCTTGGCCGTAGTGCAGGGGTGATTCGATGATGTGGATTATTTTATTAAGCTGAGTCCTAGCGATAACAGTGTTGAAAAACCTTTTAAATCATAGAGGATAGTAGATTTTATTCTCTACTTGACTCTTTTAATAGATTGCTTGTTCCGCTGCAGTTAAACTTGACGTTCGTTATATTTTATCAGTTTAACACTGTTGAAGGCTAATGATAATTTATTCTGCATTATCTTAGTCATAATATTTCTTACTAGGTTAGTTGAGCTCACCATTTCTTTCACTGTTCTCTTTAGGAAATGATAATATAGCTGGGACGAGTCGGGGAACGGAGTGATGGACCAGATGATAGTATTAGTAGTCCTCACTATTCTATTAAATAGTGTGACAATAATTATAATGAGGACTCCTTTTGAGTTTGTATAGTCTCTAGTAGACAATAATTGTATTCAAACTCACAGTTATGTTTTGTCGTATTGTACACGACAGTTGTATTAGTAAGTTGTATTTGTATTCTGTACCATGTATCTGACGACCCAAGATGGGTGATGTATACCTAATTTTGGGGGCGTCACATGTTGCAAGTTTACATGATGCCAATTTAGACTTTTGAAGAAAGTGAATTTAATAATTCAACAATGGTAGAATTTAAAGTTTATGAAAAGATGTTATGTTTAGTGTAATATGTTTTTGAAGTGAACATGTTTATTGTAATGACTATAATATGAGTGAATTTTTTTTAAATAATGTTGTATGTGAAACAATGATTTTAGAGTAATCAATTTATGCTACGCTATGTATTAGGTGAGGGCAGTTTGGAAAAATGAATTTGTTATTCTTGTTAAGTTTCAGTAGTTACTCTACCATAGTTTAGATGTGAGTCCTACTGTGTGAAAATAGAAGAAAACCGTGTGAAAATATTACTTGCCTAGTAGAAAACCTAATGTCCTCGTAAAAATAAAAAAAATATTGTATTCACAAAATATAAAATTTTAAAAAAGAATAATTTTAGAAAAATCTATATAATATTTTAAACAATTTATAATATCTGTGAATAATTATTAAGGGTGTAAATGAACTCAGTTGAGTTGAGTATATAAAATATTTGATTGAGTTCCTATAATATCCGAGTCCAGGTATAAATTACAATTTGAAGATGTTTGAATAATTTATCGAATTTTAAAATTTATTTATATTTGAATCGTTTATATTTCTAGTCGAACGAGTAAGAATCAAGCTTGAATTGTTTGTTCATTTTACAGCTATGATTGTATCGCGTATTTTTTAAAATATCAATTTTATAAATAAATTTAAGTGTGACTCCTTTATGGAAGGTCAAGTGATATTTTACTTTGGATAAATTTGAAATATTACATAATCATATGCAAGGAAAATTTGAAAGCACATATCATACATTTGCCTATAAATTTGTTCACAATTCTTTGGAAATGAGAAAGATATCACTATTGCAGATATTTGTAGTCAGTATTGAATGTCTGGATTCTGTATTGTGCATATATCTTGAGTTTTAATGAAGAATATATATTATAATATTAATGTAATAATGTTGACTAGCCACTGCTAAAATGAGTAGTTATAATCCGGTGTGTTGTGTATCGAAATACTTGGGGAGTTGGGAGCAGCGAATTGTCCATCTATTAACAGTTTAGGCTCTTTCTATTTTTCATTTTCTGAATATTATTCAAACAAAACAAATTTGAGCTGTTATGAACGCAAACATACCTTAACCAAAAAAAAGAATAGAAAAGAAAAAGAAAATAGAGAGTATATATATGTGCATCCCATTCCCAGGTCACTAATAATAGTATACATGCAGAAGAGTACAGATACTGGCATGTCAAATTTCGAAAGCTCGTAATTGAATTTATCAATGTTACAAAAATCTTACGGCTAATCCTTCATTCCTTTACCTCAGCTACCCTTGCTTCTCAGTTGATTCTCTCTCTCTCTCTCTCTCTCTCTATATATATATATATATATATATATATATATATCAGTCTAAAGGAATAGATTACAAATGCACCATCGTGGTCACCAGCACTGAGAAGAACTCATTCACTTTTGACGGCATGGTAAATGTGGCGAACAAATATCCAGGAAGCATGAAAACCTATTGTTCCCAGCATCAGGAAGAATGCATAGCACAAACAAGCATTATAGCCGAAAAAGAAGAGTAACTGCATTAAGCCACTCATATTGGATTTGGCATAGAAGTAGATGCAACATACAAACATAAAAATAGCAGTTGAGCCCCCTCGTATTATAGATCTGCACCACATAGGCATTTCAAATGATCAATAAGGTAATACAAGATGCATAAAAGTTAAAAATGATTTTCCTTCTAAAGAATAATAATAATTTCTTTCATATGTAAAAATTATCAGAATAAATTAATGACCCAAAAATAAAATATAGTATTATCAAAATATAATATAGTGCCCAATATCAATATAATTATGTCACAATAGGGAGACATGCCTAGGGCTGTAACTGTGTAAACCACCAAGCCAAACCGAGTAGCTCGTTGCTGGTTGCTAAATCTCAGTCTTAAGTGTAGAATATGTTCTAGCTCAAACCAATTCCAATTATTTTCAAGTAAACATGCTCAAACTTACCTGAAGTTGAAACCAAGAAACTGAGCCAGTCAGCTTAGCTCAATCAACAGGTATGTGCACGCCAACTTCAGTTGTTAAATGAAGAGATTTAAGTTTGCCAAGTTAGAAATAATGAATAGATTTGTCTTAGTAAGATAATGCCATTTTTAATTAAAACATTTAGAATTATGCCAAGGTCCGAGTTGTTACGTAGCATGACAATAATGCAGCCTTTTCGAGGCTTCAAGAGTCTTTTTCTTAGTCACCCTCTGTTAACTTACTCTATACTAAGCCAAGCTCGTTTCTGGTTGTTGGTTGCTGTATAGAGGATATGTTCTAGCTCAAGCCTATATGTTCTAGCTCAAGCCAATCTCAATTAATTTTCATTAAACCATGCTCAAACTTACCTATAGTTGAAAACCAACAAATAGCCACTCAGCTTTAGATCGATTAACAGGCACAGGCCGTGTTTTCTGCTTCAGTTGTTAAATGAAGAGATTTAAGTCCACCAATATAGAAAATAAAGAATAGATTTGTCTTAGTCTTAGAATTATTCAATTTTAAATAAAAGATTTAGGATTATCCCATTGTATAAATGAAAAGAACAAGGCCTGAGTTGTTACATAGCATGAAGGTAATGCAGCTTTTTTGAGGCTTCAAGAGTCCTTTCTAATTCACTTGACTTACTCTATGCCCAAAGACTGGACTCTTACTATACTTCTCATATTTCTTTTAGGATTTTCAGTGTCACATACAAATCAGAAGGAAATTTTCAAAAATACTCCTAAAGACAACAAGATCAGACGCTGATTGCGAGTGACAAGTACTAAATAATATAAACAGAAACATATTCATAAAATTGCAATCCAGGGATTAAATTTGCAAAACTCTGCAGGAATACATACCTCCACCACCATTCATGGTCTTCCATAGTCAGCTGAATGTATGTCATACCAACGCTTATCATTGCTGTGAGTATGATGAGGATTATGAATGTGAAAAATAGAATGCCAGAAAAAGTGCAGATTTTATAGCCCCACATGCTTGCATACAAGTGGTGCAATTCAATGACAATTGCACTGAACGGCAAAAGACCCCCAATAAACATATGACCAGGTGTTTTCATATACCAACTCAAAGATGTAATCTCCCTTGGGAATCTCTTTGTAGCAGAAGGTACTTGAAATTTTGACCTAAAACGGTATCCAATCAACCCGCCTAAGGCAAGCAAAGGGATGGCAACAAGTGCATACACAAGTAAAATCACTACTATGGTACCCAGTGGAAGTGCAGCAATAGCCCCAAAAGATATGGCAACTAAGTTAAGGATAAACACTGTTAAAAATAATGGACCGAGGTAGAGAATCCCGGTTAGAAGAACACTTCTTTCCTGAAGAATTTGCATAAAATCAGTAAATGAAACAAGTGAACAATGAAAAGTGATAATATATGACAAGGAAAATTATTTAGAATTACCCATCCAGTTTCAGTAAACTGACTGTGGAAAGAAGCGGTACTGTATCCAGCAACAGTAAATGTAAGAGTGTAGATTACCACAAGAGAAGTAGAGAGAGCTCCAAGGTTGTAGGGATACAAGATGCCAAGAAATGGCAAAATGAACAAGAAGCAAATCCTGCAGTAGAAGTGCAGAATAATTTTATACTTTGTTTTCAAGAATTTAAATAGTTGGTGCTTGAAAACTTCAACAGACACTGTCCAATCCAGAATTAAATGAATGCTTATATAAATACTGAATAGCATCAGCTAATACATTCCATGAAAGCCCTTTGAGCTTGCGAAATTTATAGATCTTGTCCAAAATTAAACAATATTCATTTTTTTTCTAGAAAAGTGACCCCTCTTCCATAAGATAAAACGCAAACACACTCTCTTTGCATAAAGTAAATAAGAGAACTTAGCAACAAAAAAATCAGAGAAAGAGATAGAGAGAGATTTAAATGTTTAACAAAAAAGATCAATACAAATGATAATAAATTTTTATTCAGGAAACCTGGGGAGCATTTAACTGATAGGTGGGCTATGAGTATCTGTAGAACCCATGTATAAAAGAGCATAGCTTGTTCGAGAAGTCAGCTCCCTAACTGGATGCGAACTTAAATAGTCTAGTAAAAACTATATCTGGTATCCCCAAATGAGGTGGGGTCGAGGAAACTTTTTTTGTTTAGCTGCATTTTTGAGAGCAGTATCAAACACTTACTTTTTTCCAATAAGCTGGACAAGAGCAGTCTCTTAGAATGCCCCATAACACATGAAACTAATAATTGTAATAAGAAAAATATACCCTTTGCAAAAAGACTCCGAGACAGGAACCAAATGGATCGAAGTATACTCATTTTTGGGTGGCTTACAGTATCAAGAACTGGGTACCTGAACCCAGTACAGCACAAAACAGGTGCATTTGTGGAGGAGGTCGGAATACATCCCCATGAATGTATTTCCAGCCAACTTCCTTATCTTCTTCTTCATCTCCACCAGAAGATCTGCAAAACAAAATAAAGTACAAGGGGCTAATAAAATTAAAAACCAACCATCAAGTGTGCTCAAATTAACATACTGGAAGTAGTATGATTACTTCAAGCAGCATCATATAAGTAACACAATAATATTGGATTACTTTCTCAGATCATTCTTGAGATGCCGCATAAACAGCATCAACATCAGTCCCATCAGGAGCACAATGATGACAATTGAATTAATAAATGAGAACCAATGTATTTGCTTGTGTACCGGCAGTAATGAAGCCCTGGAATATTTGTCCATTCTCTTGTCGTAGTGAGTTGAGGTTGAATTCCAGAAAACAGAATATGTGAATTGAACAGTGGTTTCAATATCATTTGTTATATCTACTACATGAGCTGGGTCACTAAAAGCACGAATTTCAATGACTTGATTTCCATTGTAAAGTGCATCAAACCGAACATGTTTAAATAGATAATACTTGGGCCCCTTTTCATCAATGTCCCAACTATTATTTTCAATTTTCCCAACGAATCCCCACAATGGAAGATCATCATAATACATCTGAAAGTAAAAATCATTAATGACAGCATTTCTGAACCTTGTCACATCATCCTCTATAAGCTTCTTCTGGCACAGTATATGATCAACTCTGTTCTCCCGGAACTTAAGCTCATACAAAGCATTGGTCAAACGGTGAGCATTTAATATTTCCCCAAGGGATTCCTTCTTCTGGACCACATGATCTGCAAGGTAGAAGATGCATTTTAAACAAACTCTTCCAGATTGCTTAATATCACAGATGAGCGGTTAATACACCTATAGATGGCCTTTTCTTTTTTTTATGATAAGCTACAGATGGTATACTCTGTCGAACACAGACATGAATATTATACAAACATTTTAATTGAGTGTCATGGAATGTTTCAGACAGTGCCCATAGATACCATTAATAATTGAAGTGTGACCAAATTTGTTACGCAATTCAAAACTATGCTCACATCTGTGAACAATCACAATTCAGTTGGTAAATATATATTTCACTCTGGTCAACTGATCAACTTCGCCTTATACCATGTTTACTTACAGAGTATTATTTTCTCTTTCTATATATCTATATGCAACTATGCTTATTTTTGAATGATACAAGACTCAGGAAAGAACTGATCCAATTGTTATTATGAACCTAAATGCTAACCTGGAAGGCAGAATGGCAAGTCATAGTATTGGTAAGTTTCGCTGCAAGAGAATAACAATAAAACACCATTAAGATTGTTAAGAAACATGAAAGGTTAGGGAAACATTTTTATTTGTTATATCTACTACACGAGTGCTATTAGTTTTAGATTCATTCACAAATTGATCGTGCACTATATTCAGCTTTGCTACATACAAATAGTTATATGCGACAGAAAACGTGCAAAACAAAGAATATACCTTTAAGCATATACCGTATGAATACATCCAATGGCTTACTAGATAAGAAAAATTGTAGATATAAAAATTTATGAAGAATAAAGTCTAACCAATTTAGTGTAAACCAGTATCATTACCCATTTCAATTTAGTGTAAACCAGTATCATTACCCATTTGTGAAATTAAAAAAAATTTATTATCCCCCGACTACAATCCAACTCCAATCACCTGAACCTAGACCCAGACTCCCAGAGTACAGACCCTAACTACTTAGGGTTGCTTTTATACTAATCTTTTTTCTTAATAATATACTCCATGTCTCTATCTGTTAATTTGGTTCCTTGTCTGCCTCAAAAAGTATGATGACTTATCCCATGTATACCCTAAAGATGGAGAAACAGGAGGTAAAACAGTGAAAACAAGGAATAATGTCTTATCCACAAAGGGTAAACCCTTCTTGAGAAACAAAAGGCTCAAGTTTCATTTAACAATCGAAACCTCGTCTCAAATTCAAACTAAGAGCTTATATTGATTGAAACAATCTGCAGCAATAGGTTCATCTCCAAAAACAAAGAATAAGTTTGCATTAGTACCAAATTACCAACAAATAAATATAAAAACAATAAGACCTTTTGACTAAATGAGTAACCAAAAGTAGGCACAACATGAACAAACAATTACTATATCTAGAGGTCATCAATTTTTATACCCGTCCATATTTTCTGTACCATTCTGTTGAGTTGAGGACCATGAGGTAGAGTTATTCACGAAGAAGCACAACATTTCAACATAAAAAGTACAAGCACTTGAAAAACCAATGAGACGCATTTTTTTGCTCTCCTTTCCAAATCAACATTTTTTCCTTTGGGTGACTTATCCCTTTTCTTCTCCACATTCACTTCTATAAAATTATGAACCAACAGTATAATTATGTTCAAAGTAATACATACATGAAACTGATAAAAGACATATCCATGACACACATTGTTTTGGTGTTTTGATCAGTAAAAACATTGTAAAAAAAAAATAGGCCACCAAGGTTTGTGAGATACTTAGATAGATCTGAATTGAAGTTAGGAAGTATATAAAGTCTTGTATTTGGCTTTGGTTTGGCCAAGGAAATCACATGATATGTTCAGAGGCGGAACCAGGGGCCAGGGGGCGGGGGGCGGGGGGCGGGGGTCAAATGACCCCCCAAGGCTGGAAGCTTAGGGATATCTTTATCCATCAAAAAGGGATGAGTCAAGGGGAAGAGGAAACAAAGAGGAATAGATCATGACTAGAATAGAGATAGACTTGCCCTTTCACAATTTGTTCCGAGTTTGCCATTCCCCACTTTCAATTACATAGGAAGGGCTAATATTGTAATAACACATACAATCATCCAAATAATCCAATAATAATTCACACCTTCTTCGAACCTTCCTTTCTCAATTCTCTCATATCTTCAGTTTTCATGCACAACGATCCTAATACCATTATTATATATATATATATATATATATATATATAAAAATTGAACTTAATTTGATGCCCTAACTGCCCAATTTTTTTGTAAAAATGTATATATATATATATTGTCTTTCACGCAAATTCTAGTCTATATTATTGTTTGAAACATGTTAAATTAATAAATAATATTAAGGGTGTCAAATTTTTATCTTTAATATAGCTATTTGGGTTTAAGGTTGGGGTGACTTTTAGCCTACAAGTAAGCGTATAAAGGCTAGAAAAAATGCATATTTAATTATATGTTATTTAAGAGTAATAAATTAATTTCAGCCCATGAACTAGCATTACCACATTATTGTAAGTGCACTAAGAAATAAGTAACATAGTTCATTTTTCATAATTTGGTGTAAGTATTGGTTTGATTTCTTTTAAGACATTGATGTTACTATTAGTTTGTTTATCTTTAAGACGTTGGTATTAGTATCGCTGCTATTATATTGTTGTCGCCAGTTGCCGCTATTGTAGCTCGTATCGCCGCTGTCGTGATTTTGTAAATATATTTTGACCTCCCTCTCAAAAGTTTTTGGTTCCGCCACTGGATATGTTACCTTAAGATTGCATAGATCTTAGCCACCTTAAAAGAGAGGCTGGGCTCACCACTCAATTCCTTGTTGATTGATATGTCAACAAGTAACTAAAATAAAAAAAAAAACAAGTAACTAAAATAAAAAAAATCATGATGAACACTCTTTTGCTATCACATGAATATATGAGCATATAACAATTGTTCTCATCACCATAATCAACTTTTTTGTTGTTGTTGGTGCTCTACGGCTTTATAGTTTATATATAACTCGACACACCAAGTGAATTTATTGTAGACATTAACCCTCTATAGCGTCTTACCTATATCTAGGACCATAACAACTATACAAAATCCCAACTTTGCATCGCTCCCCATGCATATAAGAACCATAAATTTTGAAACTCTTATATAATTTAGATCTTTTTGCTCAAAATTATTCCACCTATGACAAAAATAGAGATTAATTTAATTATAAAAACCCACAATCTTCCAATATATCTATTATCATATTCCGCATTTTTCAATATAATTTTGATATGTAGTATGGTTTACTAATTACTACTCCCTCCTATCCTAAATAAATGACGTTTTAGGGAGTTTAATTTTATTCTATATTAGTGTCGTTTTGGAATTTCTATGCAATATTGCACTATTTTTTCCTAATTTATCCCTCTATTTAATATGCTTCGTAAATACAATTCCATGAACCATTTTACCACATATACAACCAAAGTTCCAATAACTCATTAATTGTCTTCATCTTTGTGGAGAGAGAAATAATTAATTAGGGATACAAAAGACATTTTGTGTTATTTCTTAATAAGTGTACTTAACTCTAAAGCGTCATTTAATCTGGATAGGAGGGAGTAATAAACTGAACTAGATGACCTGGTCAATCATGAGTAGAATGTCATTATGAGTTTCATTGAAAAAGTTGACCATGATTAGCTATCTAGACCAAATTGGTACTTGCCAAAATAGGGTATATAGCTATAACTATCGGGTGCAGTTTTATGGAGTGTAGGGATTATTCGCGTACCCCATAAGAAGTTTAAATTACAAGAACATACCTTACTAAGAGTTTAAGTGTAATTGTCCCTGTTGGGTCATGATATTTCACATATTGGGCCGAATGGATTGGGCCTATTTATTTGGTTAGTCCATTGGGTCTTTACTATTGGGTCCTAAGGTTATTGGGCCTAGTCATTATCTTATTCATGTTGGGTCCTCGCAAGATCGAATCGTATCAGTGGGTTGACCCATTGATCTTTTAATATCTCTGTCTTTGACTTGTAATGATGAAAAGGGAAAACTGTTGACCAAAGGTCTGCAGATCATTAATGTGAATGAGATTATAGCCGGCCGGCGGTATACACAGTGGAGGAAAAAGGTGACAGCCTGCATGCAGTCGGCAGAGATTACTGAGTGGGGGGCTGTGTCAGACGGTAGTGGGTGGCACGATAAACCGGGCAAGAGAGTATAACCTAGCAAGGGAGTCTTCACGAAAAAGGTACACACACACATACAACTGATTTTTCACCTCGCTCTCTAGACACTAGATATTTTTCCTCCATTGTTAACCTTGTGATCGCCTGTACTGACTCTCACGCCGGAACTATCCCCCGACGGTCAGGCCGTCAAGCTTTTGGTGTTGACTTGTTGAACTGTGTAGGATCATAGCGTCTTATGTGATTGGGACGTGGGAGAAGATCTTGGCGTTAACATTGGCGCTAGAAGGAGGGCTGAGTTCTAGTGTCTTGTAATTTTCAATCACAACTTTCATTTGTTCTACGTCGGATAAGATGGTGAGTAGAGCAGATACACCGGAAGGACAGCCGAGGGCTATAAGCTCATCCGTCCCACACATTCCCGTCAAGGATCGTCCGGGTCCTTCGAAGAGTGCTCATGAGAGGGAGAGCACTGCTTCCAAGCATGATTCCAAGGGTTCTCGTTCGAAAGCTCATGGTAGTGCCAGATGGAGGTTGGTATTTGCTGATGATAAAGGCCGAGACCAAGACCAAAGGCAAGTGGAGGGTTCTCCGCCTAGAATCCGGCACCGAAGTGGTCGAGATGATAAAGCTGCCAAGCTGGCAAAGATGGCAGAAGAGGCGGATAAAGCTATGGAGGTTCTTCTAAAGCAAAGGAAAGATATAGCTGTGCAGATGTTTCGGATGGCCGATCTAGAGGATGAGGCGTCCACTTTTGTCCAGACCGAGAGACGTAGTAGGCATAAGGATATACAACGGCGAGATAGGAAAGAGCCGGAACATTCTGTACATGTGTCTCGGGATCGTTCTCATGATCGAAGGAGATCGAGGAGCAGAACTCCTGAGGCATCAAAGGGAGCACTTATTGTCATCGGTTCTCAAGGCCGAGATGGTGGTCGACGGAGGAGTAGGTCGAGGGAGATCGTGCCAGAAAGTAGAAGGAAAGAGCAACGTCATGAGCACTCTCACCGTGATGGCAGGACCATCCGCCGAAGTAAGTCCAGAAGCCCATCAAGGGCGGTGGTTTTCGTTAGAGAGGGTCGATCCATTCCAAAGAGGAAGGAATCGCCGGAGAAAGAAGTCTCCTAGCAGCTAGAAGGGGTGGATTTCTTGGTGAGGGAATTGAAGGAGCTCCAGAAGCAATTAGCTGAGTTTCAACAGGTGAAGGATACTCCGGGAAAGAAAGGGTCCCCATTTTCCACGGATATTCTTAAGGAAAAGGCAGACACCACCAAGAAGTTACCTCACATGGAGAGCTACGATGGGTCGGGAGATCCTTATGACTATAGTCAGGCATTCGACCGACTGATGGATTATTATGATTTCACCGATGCTGCTAAATGTCACACGTTTGCAACAACGTTAAGGAAAGATGCGAGGCAGTGGATGGGGACTCTACCTGCAAACTCGGTCTCATCGTGGTCCGAACTATGCGACAAATTCCATGCTCGTTTCGGGAGCAACCGAAGAAGAGGGAAGCCCACAAGTTCTTTAGCACAGGTCAGACAGTTCACCAATGAGTCTTTAGGTCAGTATGTGAAAAGGTTTAGGGAGGCAGTTGGCCAGGTGTCCGACCTTAATGATCTTCAAACTGTGGGGTTGTTTCAGAATGGGCTAGATCTGGTAAAGTCCGAAAAGTTGGTGAAGAAGCTGATGCTTCATCATCCGAAGAGCTTGGCAGAAGCCTTTGATAAGGCAGAAGGCTATATTGTGGTGGAGGAGGTCATGAATAGCCTGAAACGTCCTTCTTCGGATCGAATAAAGAAGGTAGATACTCCTAAAGCTGAAGGCGACCAGAAGAAGGCGGGGGTATAACGATCGGCCAGAGGGCAGCTCGAAGAAGTACAATAATACGTGGCGACAAGGAAGTAATCGTCCACCTGCTCCCACCCAGAAGGTGAATAAGGTTTACACCTAACTGAATACGGATAGGTCGGTGATTCTGGATCAGATCAGGGGCCAGCCGTTCTTTGAATCACCTCGTGATAACTTCAAGCCAGGACAGGGCAATACTCGAAAATATTGTGGCTATCATCAAGCTGCAGGTCACGACACTAATGAGTGTTGCAATTTGAAAGATTTTGTGAAGAGGAAGGTTCAAAGCGGTTTGTTAGTTCAGTATGTGGCCGAGAGGGACCATCAGCAAGAGCAGCAGAATGTTGACCGTACTGTTCAAACGGTTCCACCCGTGCAGCCTGCTCCAATTCAACCACCAAGGCACGTCGTTGATGTAATAACCGGTGGGACGGCAGGGAAATTAGTAGGAAAGAAGAGGAGGGGATATCTGGATTCAGTTATGTCCGTGGCGGGTGTTCTCCCGAAGACCGACAGACCATTCCCAGGAAGTTATATCCTTCACCGATGCAGATTATCCTACAGAGCCCATCGAGCCTCATGAGGGAGCACTGGTAATCACTGCGCAAGTGGGTTCGGTGGATATGAAGCGGATGATGATCGACAACGGGTCTTCTGTTGACATTCTTTATGCCCATGCTTATCACAGGATGCACCTTGATGGACGAAAGATGGAAGTTGGGCAGGAGGCTCCCCTATATGGCTTCAGCAACGATTCGGTCAAAGTGGCAGGAACTATTGAGCTACCAGTCATCTTCGGTACTGCTCCACAAAAGGTAGAAATAACATGTAAATTTTATGTTGTGCATGTAGATTCGGCCTACAACGCCATACTGGGACGACCTACCTTGACTGCTCTCCAAACAGTGACTTCCATCCCTCACTTTAAGATCAAGTTCCCAACGGCACACGGAGTTGGAGAGGTGGCAGGGGACTTGGATCTGGCCCGACGTTGTTATCGTTACGCTGTTATTTACTCGGGGGTAGGGGTCAGCAAGCAGAAGCAAACCATGACAATTGAGATCGAGCCCTTCACTGAAAGCAGTTCGGAGCCATTAGTTATTCCTGCAGGAGAGACGGAGGAGATCGAGCTAGTCCCAGGGAAGAAAGATAAAACAGTGAAGATAGGTTCGGGTTTGCCGGAACCTCTCCGGACAAACCTTGTGGAACTTTTTCACTGCTATGCGGACATCTTTGCATGGGAGCCACAAAATATGCCTGGAATCAGCCGAAAGATTGCCGAGCATCGATTGGATGTAGATCCATTAAAGAGGTCAGTTCGGCAGAAGCGGAGAATTTTCGCACCTGAGAGACAACGGATCATTGATGAAGAGATTGTCAAGCTGATAGTTGCTGACTTCATCTTTGAGATCGATTATCCGGAGTGGATGGCAAATGTAGTGCTGGTGTAGAAACAGAATGGAAAATGGGACTACACAAACCTGAACAAAGCTTATCCAAAGGACTTCTATCCTCTGCCTCACATTGATCAACTTATTGATGCAACTTCGGGGTATGCACTACTAAGCTTTATGGATGCTTTTTCAGGTTATCATCAAATTTCTATGTGCAAAGAAGACATTCCGAAGATAGCATTCATTACGCACCATTCGGTGTATGCCTATAAGAAGATGACCTTTGGCTTGATAAATGCTGGAGCCACCTACCAGAGAATGATGAACTTCATATTCCAGAAGCAGCTGGAAAAGAACATGGAGGTGTATATGGATGACATGATCGTTAAAAACATGATTGTTCAGAAGCACCTGGATGATCTAGAGGAATGCTTTCAGACAGTCCGTCATCACAAATTGAGGCTCAATCCCACAAAATGTACCTTCGGACTCGGTGCAGGAAAGTTCCTGAGTTATCTGGTCAGTCAAAGGGGCATTGAGGCCAATCCGGAGAAGATCCAAGCTATTCTAAACATGAAGACTCCTCAATCATTCAAAGACGTTCAGCGTCTGACTGGTAGGATTGCAGCTTTGAGGAGGTTTATGTCCAAGTCGGCAGAGAAATGCTTGCCATTCTTTGATACATTGAAGGGACCGAAGAACGCGAAGACGTTCCAGTGGACTTCGGAGTATGAAGACGCCTTCCAAGGCATAAAGACATACCTGTCTTCGGCTCCTCTATTAGTGAAACCTGCTCCTGCCGAGACTATATACTTATATCTAGCAGCTAGCTCGTTGGCAGTGGGAGCTGTTCTGGTTCGGGAAGTAGGCAGAAAGCAACATCCGGTTTATTATGTCAGTCATGTCCTAAGGGACGTTGAAACCAGGTACTCAAATATTTAAAAATTTGTCTTTGCTTTGATAATTGCTAGTCGAAAACTTCGGCAATACTTTCAAGGTCGGCTCCTGGTCGTCTACACGGATCAACCATTGAAGAATGTGATAAGCAAGCCAGAAGTCTCGGGGAGATTAGCAGCGTGGACTATGGAATTATCCCAATTTTTTATTGAATATCATCCCCGAACTGCTATCAAAGGTCAAGCCTTGGCCGATTTCATGGTGGAATGTTCGTTCTCCGAAGCAGATGCTGAGCTGCCAGAAGCTGATACATCCGATCAAACAGTTGCAGTTCTTCAGCACGGTCATAATTCATGGACGCTCTATGCAGATGGATCTTCTACCGCGGATGTCAGTGGAGCAGAGATTATTTTGACAAGTCCGGAGGGATTCAAGGTGCAGCAGGCCATCAGATTTGGGTTCAGAACAACGAACAACGAGGCTGAATATGAAGCAGTGCTTGCAGGAGTTCGACTGGCGAAAAGTCTAGAAGTTCAGAAGTTGACCATCTACAGTGACTCTCAGCTAGTCATCAAGCAACTATCAGGAGATTATGAGGCTCGGGGGGCGAGAATGATCAAGTATTTGGCAGAGTTGAAAGACCAGCTTCAGTATTTCGTATCTTATGAGTTTTAGGGCATAGAACGTAACAACAATTCCATTGCCGATGCATTGTCAAAGCTGGCCACTACGAATGCTGTTGTTTTCAATGGGTCAGTTTATTTGGAGATTTTGCAACAGCCGAGTATCCAGCACGAAGCAGTGATGTGCATTGAGCGGTCTAATTGTTAGATGACTCCCTACATTGAATATCTGGCAGATGGCGTCCTTCCTTCGGATCAGATGCTGGCAAAGAAGATCAAGTACAAGAGTGTCAATTGATGAGGATCTTTATCGAAGGGTATTTTTATCACCATTGTTGAAATGTCTGGTTCCGTCTGAGGCCGAGTATGCTCTTCAGAAGGTTCATGAAGGTATTTGCGGCGACCATATGGCTGCTAAGTCATTAGCTTACAAAGTACTTCGGCAGGGGTACTACTGGCCTACGATCTTCAAGGAAGCTGCGGAGTATGTGAAGAAGTGTGAGAAATGCCAGCTCAACAATCCTATCCCCCACCAGCCACCAGAAGAGCTATACTCGATATTATCTCTTATACCCTTTGCTGCCTGGGGGATAGATATACTGAGTCCGTTGTCGAAAGCTAAAGGTCAGGTCAGTTTTGTTGTAGTTGTCATAGATTATATGACCAAATGGGTAGAAGCTAAGCCACTTCGGTTGATAACGGAACAAGAGTGCTTGAAGTTCATGAAAGAGTCAGTGGTGTTTCGTTTCGGAATTCCTAAGGTGGTGATATCGGACAACGGACGCCAGTTCGTGGGATCGAAGTTTGCAGGATTTCTGAAAGAGCTTGGAGTTCAGCACAAGAAGACTTCGGTGGCTCATCCACAGTCGAACGGACGGGTCGAAGTGACCAACAGAACGCTGCTGAACAGGATCAAGCGCAGACTGGACGAAGCTAAAGGAAGATGGTCAAAGGAACTTCTCAGCGTGTTATGGGCTTACAGGACTACAACAGGAGATTCACCTTTCAGATTGGCCTATGGTACTGATGCCTTAGTCCCAGTTGAAATTGGATCTCCAAGTCTTCGGGTCAGTCAGCTTAAAGAGATCTACAACGATGAAGGACTGAAGGTCAACTTGGATCTGTTGGAAGAAGTCATAGAGATGGCTTTGATCAAGTTAGCAGCTTATCAACGGAGAGTAGCCAAAGCATTACAATAAAGGGGTAAAGCTTCGTAGATTTAAAGTGGGGGACTTCGTCCTCAGAGAAGTCGAAGCATCTACGCCACAGAACATGGGAAAGCTGATGCCGAACTGGGAAGGGCCGTATGAGGTAATTGAAGTACCAAAGCCTGGAACTTACCGGTTGAAGGCATTGGATGGATCAGAGATAAAGAATACTTGGCATGCTGGCAGGCTTCGGAAATACTTTCAGTAGAGATCGAGTCAGTTTATCGGAAGTCTGTAAATGGTGGTTCGTCATCAATAAAAGATTCACTTTTTCATAAATTAATCTTTTTCCTATTGGTCCTAAATGCACTGAAGTAAGGAGGACGGGGTGGACTCGCTGACCATTCGATGGTAGCCTTTTCGGCAGGAGTGTCCTCATGGGTTTGATTTACTGCGAGTGGTAAACAAATTCCACAATTTTGCTTTGCCGCGAGTGGTAAACAAAATGCACTGAAGTAAGGAGGACGGGGTGGACTCGCTGACCATTGGATGGTAGCCTTTTCGGCAGGAGTATCCTCATGGGTTTGATTTACCGCGAGTGGTAAACAAATTCCACAGTCCTTTTAATTTTGCTTTGCCGCGAGTGGTAAGCAAAATGCACTGAAGAAAGGAGGTTAGGGGGAACTCACTGGCCATTCGATGGTAGCCTTATTGTCAGGTGTGTCCTTATGAATTTGTTCTACCCCGAGTGGTAAACAAATGTCCTTATATACTTGTTCTACCCCGAGTGATAAATAAGATCTTGATGGTGCAAGAAGGATCAGCCGAATTCGCCTTATACATGACCTGCCTCACACTTCGGAAACGATAAGTATACATTACTTTATTTTGTTCAAGTGTTGAATTCGTTCCATTCAGTTCAATTCATTTCCTAACTTGACTGTTATATGCCTTATTTGATTCATAATCTAAGTTAAGTTCATTCAAGACCATTAATATTGAATTATTGACAAGAAACAAATTAAGCAGAAATCATGAAAAAGAAAGCTGAAATTTCATTAATAATTAAACGATTACATACACAGAAAACAAAAGTTTTTTTTTTTACATAAATTCTAACATTCAAAAAGCAGTAATACCCTGTTCAAGCACCGCCCTCGTCTTCAGAGTCAAGAAGGGCTGGGTCTAATTGAGCTGCAACCAGCTTTTCCTTACCTCGATCTCGGCAGACTTCGTACACTTCAGAGTATACCTTCAAAATTTCTGCATTGAGCTCATCGGATGTACGATAGTCCGTCTGTATATGCCTACGCAGCTCTTCAGTCAAAGGAGAACCTCGCTCCTTAAGTGCTTTTATCTTGCCATGAAGTTTACGACGTTTGGCCCTATGTGTTTTCTTATCATCCCGAGCCTTCGTCTGAACTTCATCAAGTTGTATCGCCAAGCTTCGATGGGCTGTGACGAGTTCTTCATTCTTAGTCTTCAGAGCCAGATTCTTTCCAACCAGGCCAACGTTCATATTGGTTAGAGACTGCTGGCCTTAGTCACTTTTAGTTCTCCCTTGGTTGACTCCAGTTCATCATTGGATTCCCTCAGGCCCTCTTTGGTGTGGGCCAGTTCCCTTTGAAGGCCTTCATTGGTATAAAGAACACTCTCGTGTTCGCTTCTCTCCCTAGCCAAGGACGCCTTCAATATATTACGCCTTCAACATATTACGCCTTCAACATATTATTTTCCCTTCTCATAGCCTCCTCTTCGGCCTCAGAATTTACATGTCTGGAACGTAAACGCCCGAAGGCCGCATTTGCCTGCATATATTCAACAGTATCCAATCAGTTTCAGATACTTAAACAAGAAAAGGAATGTATAAACCAAGAAAACTGTCACTTACCTCCGCCAAATAGCTCATGCCTTCATCAAGCAAGTCCCCGTTCGAATGGTTACCAAATCGGTGATCGTCGGTTTCCCGAACGAAGGTATCAAAGAGCTGAAAGGGGAAATTGGCATTGAACCGAGGCCACATGGTCGGTGTTCTCATTGCATCATTCTGAAATTCTTGTGATGAGGGCCTTGGGAGGGAAGGCATGGGTTGGTCACGAGGTGGAGAAGGGTCCATATATATATTCTCGGGGGATAGAGATCGAACTGGAGTGAATTCATGAGCAGGTGAAGGAACATATGTCAAACTTGGTTGACTAGTGGATGGTTGTTTTCTTTTTCGGGAGGGTGCTACAGTGGGTTCGACTTGTTCTTCAACATTAGAAACTTGAACCTCCACTGGGTTTGTTTAGGGGAGATCGATCGAAGGAGGCACTCGAAGTTCATCGATGGTCAGGGGGGTGACTTGGGTTCTCAATTTTTTGACTCGAAGGAGTTGTTTTCGATGATCTACAGGTAGATCAAGTAAACTTCCTCGAGTGGGTGTTGGATTGATAGTTGGTTCAGGCTCTGGGGTGGGTTCAGAATCTGATGGTATGGAAATTGGTCTGGGTTTTCGGACAGCTCTTTTTTTTCGGCGTGGTTGGAGGGATTCTTCCGGGGGAATGGGATCTTTGGTTTCCGAATCGATGGTTTGGGGTTTGGCGGTATGAGTTTCTATGATTGGGACATTTTCAGGTGAAGCTTCCGCAGGAGGTGCCTCGGCAGCTTCCGTAGGTTTTCCAAATAAAAAATCTGCAAAATCCCTTTCTTCAGCAATGCTCGGCTTGATCAAAGACACTGCAAGGAGAGTAACGACATATTTTAGAATCGATACTATCAAAAACTCCAAGAAATCAGACAGAAAGTTTAAAACTCACATTTGTGATTGTATAGCCATGCTTGCTTAGAAAGAATTCCGTAATTCCATTCCTCCTTCGGGAAGTTGTCGAAAAGCTCTATCATTTCAGCAACACGTTCTTCAGGAACATCCCCGAAGTCAGCAGAAACTCTCTCGTCAGTGGCCCAGTTCGGCAGGGAGGCAATCTCTGGTCCCTTGATGAAGAACCACCCTTTGTGCCATCCTTTGTTGCTGGATGGAGTGGAAACCAACGAACGTCTGTCAAATCTTTCCCCTGGCTTCGGTGACTGCTTGCTTTGACTGCTTGCTTATAGCTTTAAATCCCTTCTCTCGGGATTGACCGATCTTGTACGCAGTGAAGAAAAAATCAAGGGTGGGCTCGACCCCCACCTCGTGACAGAAGGCTATGAAGACTAAAATGTGGATATACGAGTTCGGCACAATTGGGCGAACCCGACACCGATAAAACCTAAGAGGGTCACCAAAAATGCGTGGAGAGGAAATCTGATTCCTTTCTCGAGAATCGTCACCGGAACTGCTGTCCATCCTTCAGGGCGTTGATACATTCGCTCTTCAGGCCTAGGAGCTCTCACCAAGTGGGTGTCCGGTATATGACAGCGAGTCCGAATCTTCCTCAATTCAATTTCAGTGACAATCGATGGCATGTTGGCATGAGAATAAAATTCCTTATCTCTAAAAAATTCAGAGGGAGTACGAGAGGCTTTTGGAGGTAGATTCGTGCTTGATTTTGCAGCTTGAGGGTTAGAGCTCGAAGCTTCTTCGTTAGTACCTGGGTTAGGTGGAACGACAGAAAGGGAGGTTGCCCGAATTGGAGAGATTTGATTCGTATTAAAGACCACCCTTGTTGAGATTTTGCAGAGAAGGAAAGAAAAGTTCTGGAGAGAAGAAGAAAGCTCAAGGGTCCGAAATTCAAATTGGCATGTAAAACTGTTAAATTTGGTAAAGTTTATCTTTTATACTGACGGTTACACGGTACACGAGGGCGGCACATTTAATTGATAGTCATAATCACGAATTTGAAAGGGTGGCATCCAGACTGAGTCTCAAGCGTTTAGCAGGTTGGGCCCTCCAATTGGACTTCCGGTTTTAATCCATCTTTTCAGTTTTACTTTTATTTTTATCCTTCACCGGTGGGGCTTTGGTAAGTTTCGTTTTGGGACCTATTTGCCCCCTATCAAATCCTATAATATCATGGATCATTTATAGTTTTCTATTAAATATCCTATTTAATAAAAAACTAGAGGGCAATGTTGGGTCATGATATTTCACCTATTGGGCCGAATGGATTGGGCTTACTTATTTGGTTAGTACATTGGGTCTTTACTATTGGGTCCTAAGGTTATTGGGCCTAGTCATTATCTTATTCCTGTTGGGTCCTTGCAAGATCGGGTCATATCAGTGGGTTGACCCATTGATCTTTTAATATCTCTGTCTTTGACTTGTAATGAAGAAAAAAGAAAATTGTTGATTAAAGGTCTGCAGATCATTAATGTGGATAGGATTATAGTCGGCCGGCGGTATACACAGTGGAGGAAAAAGGTGACAGCCTGCATGCAGTCGGCAGAGATCACTGAGGAGTGGGGGCCTGTGTCAGACGGTAGTGGGTGGCACGATAAACCGGGCAAGAGAGTATAACCTAGCAAGGAAATCTTCACAAAAAAGGTACACACACATACAACTGATTTTTCATCTCGCTCTCTAGACACTAGATATTTTTCCTCCATTGTTAACCTTGTGATCGCCTGTACTGACTCTCACGCCGGAGCTATCCCCTGACGATCAGGTCGTCAAGCTTTTGGTGTTGACTTGTTGAACTGTACAGGATCATAACGTCTTACGTGATTGGAACGTAGAAGAAGATCTTGACGTTAACAGTCCCTTTTAATCCCCTTCCCTTAAAAAGCATAGGACTGAACTAAAATCCCCTAAAAGAAATGAAATTTGACTACTACAAAAGGTAAAATGAAATGGGTATAGCATACCCCTCTTTATCATACAGGATTTACAATACCCATTTTCCCATTCCTAACTGTTGGGTCGTGATATTTCTCATATTGGGCCTTGTGGATTGGGTTTAATTATCCAATTAGTCTATTGGATCTCCCCTATTGGGTCTAGAAGATTGGGCCTAATTTTCACATTACATCTCCTTAATATTGGGTCGGGTCAATGGATTGGTCCACTAGACCTTTTAATATCTAAGTCTTTGACTTGCAATGATGAAAGGAGGTGACTATTGACCAAAAGTCTGAAAATCATTAATGTAGATGGGATTTTATCCGGCCGGCAGCATACACAGTGAAAAAAAGGTGACAACATGCATGAATCCGGCTGGGATCAGTGAGGGATGGGGAGCTGTGTCAGATAAGAGTTGGTGGCACGGTAAACCAGACAAGAGAGTATAACCTAGCAAGAAAGTCTCTAAGAAAAGATACGCATACACACGACCCACGATTTTTTATCTCTCTAGAGACGCTAGATATTTTATCCTCTATTGTTAAACCTTGAACGGCCTGTACTGACTCTCACGCCGGAGCTATCCCCCGACAGTCCAGCCGTCAAGCTTTTGGTGTTGACGGGGTTTGCACAATTAGGGCGTCAACGTCACCAAAGATCTTGGCGTTAACACTAACCAAACATAGTCAGCTGGATTCCCATTAGTCGAAATCAAGAGTTCTTATGCTAGGGAAATTAAGCATTCCATTAATTTAAATTACAAATTTGTGTGTGATTTTGTGATTGCAACTTTGTACACAGACATCTGTTAACAACGATTCAAGATCATAAAGGTGATTTTGAAAGTTACCTTGGATTGTTGAGAGGCCCAACTTTATTGACAAATAAGGGGACATCATCACCCGCATTGTAGCGTGCAGCTGTGGAAAAAAGAAGTGAAAACCCAAATTGGATCGTCACACACAGCAGCCAAAAAACCCGGAGTCGAGTGGTTTCAGCCATTGTTTCTGCTAGAGGGAGGAGAGAGAAAAAAAATGTATATCAATCGATTCGATGCATATAAATATAGAAAGTGTGGAGACAGAGAAAGATGCCGGAGGTAACCGGTAGGTACAGGTAAATGGGGTAATAAATGAGTTTTCACCTTTTCAGTCAATAGGTCACAAAAAACGCCCACCGTGGGGCTCGAACCCACGACCACAAGGTTAAGAGCCTTGCGCTCTACCAACTGAGCTAGACGGGCTACAAATGCTGGGGCATAAAATTGGATTCAGGTTCTGACATTAGTTTTTAGTGCTACTACAAAATGACAAAATTAACTTCTTTTTTCGTTTTTAAAATTTTTATGACGATGTTATTTCCTTCGGATTAGATTAGTGTTTTAGCATTCTATTGACCAATCCACTAAAAAATAAACTTCGATTCATTTAACCTTTTCAATATTGAATGAAGATTCTTTATATAGACTTTTTGGACAATAGGATGAGTCCTTTCGGCATGTCCCATTCATAGGTGTGAGTTGGGGGATTGACCCATCTAAGCAAGGCAACACCAAGTCTCATCACAATTAATATGAGTAGCGTGAGACATTTGTGGCCTAAAACTGACATGTGTGTGTTTCGTTCAAGCCTCAATCCTAACAATCTAGCCATGAAATTTGGGAATGAAGCACCAAGTCCACCCCCTAACATTTTAATTCATAAAAAAAAATTATTATTATTAATAATAAAATATAGAATTACACAATATCTATAAACATCAAAAACAAGCAAATGTAACATAGATTATATTCTACTTAATCAATTAAACAAGTATATAGTTATGAAAGTGGATATTTGTGGGCAAAAAATGGTCACTACAAATGTATAAAAGATTCTTAAAATTGGAAAACAACTGAAGGAATATCTAATGTAGAAAAGTGCTTAGATTTTCCAAAATAAGTAAAAGAGAGTCGAAATAAATTATAAAGATGGGAGCTAGCTGGGTTTGTAATAAATTATAAATTACAAAATAATGAAAAAAAAGGAACATGGGAGCTGGCTTTGTCGTGGTCTTTATATTTAGGCTTAAATATGAATTAGTACCCTAAACTATAGACCATATTTCACTTCGGTGATCCACCTTTCAATTTTGTCAATTAGATGATTAAACTATTAATTTTTTTCAATTACAACAAATTGAACATGCCACGTCAAAAATTACTGACGTGTGTGAAACCCCAGATTTTATGAATAAAGATTTAATTTTTTTAAAATATTTTTTTAAAATATTATGGTGTGAATTTGAGATAATGTTATAGTTGTGGGTAGTATTTATAAATTTTACAAAGTATGCAAATTGTTGTATTATATTCGATTGGTCGGGGAATATTATTTTTGTCAGGGAATATATTCGTACGACGGCACAATTATTGGTGGACCCCACAACGGAATTATTGTCGAATTGAGAAAACGACAAAAATATTTTATGAAAATAACGGCGGAAGTTTTACCGTTAATTGTTGAAACACCCGGTGTTAAAAGTACAGTAATACGCGTAGTTGCATAGTAGCACACGGTATTGATTATTGATACTTACGTGAGAAGTCACTCAGTTTTGTTTTATTAGTATTATTAATGTAATAAAACAGAAAAGCTTTTTATATAAAACAGAATACTTTTATAAAATTATTCGTTTTATTAGGCTAATAGTAAAATCTTTTTATATAAAACAGAATATTTTTATAAAGTTATCTGTTTTATTAGACAATAATTAGAATATATTATATTTTATTATGCATAGTATTTGCATAGTGCCTGCATAGTATTTGCATAGTAAAATATTTTATAAAGTTATTCGTTTTATTATATTATAAATAGAATATATTATATTTTATTTAAAAGATTTTACTTTAAATATGGACCGTCAGATTAAAGTAAATCAATCTAGACCGTTCATGAGTTAGTTACTATGTAGTCCATTTTTTTATAAATAGAAGCTAATTCCTTCATTATTTTCTTACGAATTCACTGAAACTCTAGAGAGAGAAATTATAGAGAGAGATAAGAAAAGTATTATGCTACTTCATTACTCCGATATCAAGTTTCTTTTACGGTAAGAGATATTATTTGTTGTACTCGTAAGGGGTATTATTTCTTTTGTATTCATGAAGAGAACTTCTGTTATTTCATTATTTATTATTCTGTTGGAATAACCTGTATATGCGGGCTACCCTATACATGGTGAAATTCTTCTGTTATTTCATTCTTTATTATTCTGTCGAAATATTCTGTCTGTGCATTTTACGCCGGAACTGGTTTCATTATTTATTATTCTGTCGGAATATCCTGTTTGTGCGTTTTACGCCGAACCTGGTTCCATTCTTTATTATTCTGTTGGAATATCCTATCTGTGCGTTTTACGCCGGACCTGGTTCCGTTATTTATTATTCTGTTAGAATAACCTGCATGTGCGGTCTATCGCATGCATAGTGATTTCTTTTGTTATTCCATTCTTTATTATACTCAGTTGGTTAAAACTTTGACTTCTATACTCTATAAAATTAGTGGAATATCTTTGATATTTGCGCTTCATTCCGTATCTTTTCATGAAAATATTCTTCTGAGCATTCTTGAATTTTACTCTACAAAGCAGTATTATGTTGACAATTTGGACGTTATCAGTTCCTAGATAAATTAATTTTTGAACTTGTTTTATTGAATTCTTATATCATTGTCATCATCCTCATGTTTATATTTTGTTAAAAGTCATCTATGGCCTATAGTGCATAGATGGACTTGGTATGATTATGACCAGGGATTAATCGGTGTAATCATGACCGTAATGTTATAAATGATGTGAAAAAAGTCCTCATTGGCCCGTAGTGCATTGATGGATAGTTTTTGGTATGATTATGGCAATGGATTTTCTTTGGCCGTAGTGCAGAGATGAATTATTTTATGGCATGATCAGGGCCGTTGATGAAAACATGATTATCTTTAGCAGTAGTGCATGGATAATTCGTGGTCGTGATACTAAAGAATATCCTTGACCGTAGTGCAGGGGTGATTCGATGATGTGAATTATTTATTAAGCTGAGTCTCAGCGATAAAAGTCATGAAAAATCTTTTAAATCATAAAAGATAGTAGATTTTATTCTCTACTTGACTCTTTTAATGGATTGCTTGTTCCGCTGCAGTTAAACTTGATGTCTATTGTATTTTATCAGTTTAACATTGTTGAAGACTAATGATAATTTATTCTGCATTATCTTAGTCATAATATTTCTTACTGGGCTAGTTGAGCTCACCCTTTCTTTCACTGTTCTCTTCAGGAAATGAGAACGTAGCTGGGACTAGTCGGAGAACAGAGTGTGTAAGACCCCAACTTTTATAAATAAAGATAAATTTTCTATAAATAACATTTTTGAATATTATGGAGTTAATTTAATATAATGTTATAGTTGTGGGTAATATTTATAAATTTTGCAAAGTAAGCAAGTTGTTTTAAAATATTCGTTTGGTCGGGGAATATTCTTTTTGTCGGGGAATATTCGTACGACGGCACAATCATTGGTGGACCCCACAACAGAAGTATAGTCGTAGTTAGAAAACGACAAAATTATCTTTCTATAAAAATAACGGCTGAGGTGTTACCGTTAAAACCTTTAAAACTGTTGAACTACCCGGTAGTAAAAGTACAGTAATACGCGTGGTTGCATAGTAGCACGCGGTATTGATTATTGATGCTTACGTGAGAAGTCACTCAGCTATACTCAATTATTGCTACAGTAATTGCTGCATCATATCTCTTAAATTATTGTCATAGTATCATCTGTATAATATGTTATATTATTAAATCAATAATTGAGACGTTGTGGTAAGTTTGGTTATTTTTTATGGGGGGGCCAATATGTCATCATCTAAGAGTCTCTTCGTCAATAGTAATTACCGTCGTCAATAGTATTTACCTTGGTCAATAGTAATTACCGTCGTTAATAGTATTTACCTTGGTCAATAGTAATTACCTTCGTCAATAGTATTTACCTTGGTCAATAGTATTTACCTTGGTCAATAGTAATTACCTTCGTCAATAGTATTTACCTTGGTCAATAGTAATTACTTTCATTAATAGTAGTTGTCCCTTCAATATTACCAAGAGTCATTTGACCCTTAGTTAAGACCAAGAGTCATTTCTCCCTTCGTTAAGACCAAGAGCCACCTTCAGTTTTTCTATAAATAGAGGCCTAGGGCTTCATTATTTGTCACGAATTCATTCAAGCTATAGAGAGAGAAAGTATAGAGAGAATAAGAGAGAGAGAATAAAAGTATTCTGCTACTTCACTTTTCCAATATCCAGTTCTTTTAAGGTAAGGGGTGTTATTCTTTCTTATTCATGAAGAGAACTGTTGTTATTCCATTTCTTATTATTCTGTTGGAATAACCTGTATACGTGGTCTACCCTATACTTGGTGACATTCTTCTATTATTCTGTTGGAACATTGTAACGACCCCAAAATAGGTTCATTCCACCCAACCCATTCTGAGTCGTCAAATACATGGTACAGAAAATAACTACAACTTTATTACAATAATTGTCGTGCAAAATACAACAACACATATGCTGTGAGTTTGGATATAAATATATACCAAATGTGACTCATGTTCCAACCGTGGACATCACCTCACAATAACACCTTACATAAAGGTATAGTCAAAAACTGTTTTAGAAATTAGAATATTTGGGAAGTGCTCAAAGAAACCTTCGTACATGGGAGGCCACGCGTCTAGGTTATGATAGATATCATATGGCCACAGAATTATTCTTGGTTGACACAATAGACCCCAAAGAAAAACGAGAAGATTACTATCATATTCTTCCCAATGGTGAGTCTTCTCTTGACTTATCATTATCTTCACTGTCTCTAATTGAGAATTATACTTCAAACAAACACCAAGATTATATAGGTAGTGCCCATAGATATACTCAGCAAGTGGATGAGCACAACCCTGTCTTATGATGACACGAGGTTGTATGTCATTAGACATCTTGTATGATAGTAACAAAACACCCTTCCAACGTTGGGTTCGCCTCACCCTATTTTCTTCACCAAATATAACTACTAAATGATGACCACCGTTCTATTCCCTTGTTACCCCCGCTCGACCCAGCTACACTCTTATTACCTGAAAGGAATTGTGAAGCAAAAGGGTGAGCACAACTAGCTCAGTAAAGAATATCATGACTAAAGATAATTCAATTATCAATAGCCTTCATCAACAATAAATCAGAGATTTAGAATATATGGTAAATGATAAAAATTTCAACCATAGTTGCAGCGGAACGAGCAATCCATTAGAAGAGTCAAATAGACTATAAAGTCTATTATCTTCTCCATGTTAAAAATCCATCAACAATATTTTATCCCTGTAACATCAATCAACAATTCTGGTCCACAATCATATGAATAACTCATAATCATAACTGTAGTTCTAAATTCCTCTTCTCATCCAGGACGAAGATAATTTTTATCACCTATCTTTACCTGAAACATCAAAGATCATGGTTACACCAAATCACATTTCCTGTTCATAATCATACTAATAACTTCATCTTTGTACTACGACCAAAGATATTCATTTGTATCACCAGTTGGTCATGTTCATCTCAACATCTGTTCATCTTTGCACTACTGGCCAAAGATATTCAACAACATGTCATCTTTGCACTACGGGCCAAAGATATTCATCAACAATTCATCTTTGTACTACAGGCCAAAGATATTCATCAATAATTCATCTTTGCACTACAGGCCAAAGATATTCATCAATAATTTATCTTTGCGCTACAGGTCAAAGATATTCATCAACAGTTCATATTTGCACTACAGGCCAAATATATTAATATCTCAAAGAAATATATAATCATTTCAGAATTTATATAAACAATAATTATAACCATATTGATCAATTCACCTTTGCACTTAAGCTAAAGATATTCACTTATAAATTCAATGGTCATGATCATACCAGTCAACAATTCAACTTTGCACTACTGGCCAAAGAGAACTCATAGTCATGATCATACCAATAATTTACCCATCTTTACACTCAAGCGAAAGAGAATTTCAACATCAAGGTTATAAAAATGTTATATATGATAATAAAAATAATATGATCAAAACATGGATTTAATTTCAAGAGCAATATTCATAAATCAACTATAATTTGGTTAGAAAAAGAAACCAATTTTGTCGTGAATAGTAACTCGTGAATAGTAACTCATGAATAGTAACTCCGACATGAAAAAGGTAGAAATTCCACAATAATATACATACCAATATTTCGGTATAATGATATTGAAAGAATAATATTCTTAAGCTTATAAACAATTTATTTAAATTGTTTACACTTTACTAATTAATGCATTTAATCATCATAAAACGCCAACTCTTAAGATTTCATCATCAATAACCAAAACTCTCATCAAAAATCTGCATATACCTCATATATAGGATTCTCAAGCCATAAAATCCTATTTTCCAATTTTTTTACTTCACATAACATATTTAATTCATTTTCTCATAACTAGACTATTTTCATGAAAAATACCAAATCAGTTCCAAAAATATTTCTTTTCTGGGATTTAGCATAATATAGTCCCATAGTGAACATATATTTTTCTCAGAATTTTTAAAAGTCATTTACTATTTTTTATATGGCCAAAATAGCCGAATATTTAGACATTTATCAAAAATTGTACTTTTATCCAAAAATTCCGAAATTCACAGAGTACACTGATATTATATAGATATACTTTCAATAAAAATTTTATCAATTTTGGAGTTAACCACAAGGAGTTATAAGCGGTTACTTTGAAAATAGTCATTCCCCGTAAAATTCATAACTCTTAATCTATATATCCAAAAATCACCATTTTTGGACACAACCAATAAAACTCATCAAAATATCATTTCAAATTTTTCCAGAATTTTTAAAGGTCAGAAAAATTACAAAACTGGAAAATATAACAACCCTTAAAATCCATTACTATCCCTTACTATCCCTTACCTCAAAAGAGCAGTACTTCTGACTGGATATCGGATATGATGCTGAAGAAAACTTGCACTGATGAATAGCAACTCACCAAGTATCTAAAAACTCACAAAATATGCTTCATAATATAGAGAGAGAAAGAGAGAAAGCTTATGTTTCTGGTGTGATTTTCAATTCTAACTTAGCCCTCTATTTATAGGAAAATTTTGGTAGGTTTGACCTGCAACCTGATGGCTTTACCTGCTACTATTCCCACCCACCACATTTGAAATATAATTCAGCATATTTCTTCACCAACCACAAGTGGGGCCCACCAATTCTAGAATTTTCCACCAAAATGATAAACTCCAAAAATTCAACAATTTCTTAACCAGTCATCTTGTAAAATTCATAATAAATCATACGTTCATTTTTAACAGTTCAAAATTTGTGGACATATACTCAACTTATATATGTATAACATATCCAAAAATTATCATGATCCAACGGTCGGATTAAAAATTATAACCCCCGCAAAATATCTCAAAAACCCTGATTTTTAATACCTCCATTCCGACAAAAATACGGATAAAAACCTCAACATTAACTCCTTCATTTTTTTAACCACAAAAATATATCCCTCATTCATATTCACATAAAATAAATATTTCCTTATCATATGAATCAATAATTAATTATTCACAAATAATATTACAGAATCACATTTATGACAACCAGACCGTTCCCAGGAAAGAGGGGGCTTTTCAATAAGAATTTCTCCTTACTGGCGCGCAATTAGATGACCAAACCTCTCCTTAGACAGAACTTTCTAGACATTGACAATAATGTTATCTAATAATATTATTCAAATAATATGAATTATTGATCTGATAAAGGAAAATACTGTGCAGCAACAATTATTGAAACAACAATAATATAAAATATCAACGCAACAATTATTGAATCAATAAAATAAAATATTGAACAGTAACTACTGTAATAATTATTGAGTAGTGCCTTCTTACGTAAGAATCAATAATTTCAAAAATACTGTGCAATACCGTGTGCTACTGTGCAATAACGCGTATTACTGTATTTTAACCACCGGGTATTTCAACAGTATTAACAGTAACAACTACGTCGTTATTTGTAAAAACTCAAATTTGTCGTTTTCTTCACCCGACAGTTATTCGTTATGGGGCCCACAAATAGCTGTGCCGTCGTACGAATATTCCCCGACAGAAAGAATATTCCACGACTAAACGAATATTCCCCGACAACAATGATTATTTTATAACCACTTGTGTATTTTGAAAAAAAAATCATATATCACCCTTAACTTTAACATTTATCAATTTAACCATTTACTGAATAGTAATTATAAGAAAAATTGAATACTTTTATTTCATAAAATTCGGGGTCTTACAAACATCCTGTCTGTGTGTTTCACACCGGACCTGGTTCTATTTTTATTATTATTCTGTTGGAACATCCTGTCTGTGTATTTTACACCGGACCTGGTTCCGTCTTGTTATTATTCTGTTGGAACATCCTGTCTGTGTGTTTTACACCGGACCTGGTTCCATTATTTATTATTCTGTCGGAATATCCTGTCTGTGCGTTTACGCCGGACCTGGTTCCATTATTTATTATTCTGTTGGAATAACCTGTCTGTGCGGTCTATCGCATGCATGGTGATTTCTTTTGTTATTCCATTCTTTATTATACTCAGTTGGTTAAGTTTTGACTTCTATACTCCATGAAATTTATGGAATATCCTTGACATTTGCGCTTCATCTAGTATCTATTCATGAAAATATTCTCCTGAACATTCCTGAATTTTACTCCACAAAGTAGTATCATGTTGACAATTTGGACGTTGTTAATTATTGGATAAATTAATTCTTGAACTTGTTTTATTGAATTCTTATATCATTGTCATCATCCTCATGTTTATATTCTGTTGAAAGTCATCTGTGGCCTGTAGTGCATAGATGGGCTTGGTATGATTATGACCAGGGATTATTCGGTGTAATCATGACCGTAATGTTACAAATGATGTGGTAAAAGTCCTCATTGGCCCGTAGTGCATTGATGGACAGTTGTTGGCATGATCATGACCATTAATGAATATACGAATATCCTTGGCCGTAGTGCAGGGGTGATTCAATGATGTGAATTATTTTATTAAGCTGAGTCTCAGCGATCACAGTGTTGAAAAATCTTTTAAATCATAAAAGATAGTAGAGTTTATTTTCTACTTGACACTTTTAATGGATTGCTTGTTCCGCTGCAGTTAAACTTTATGTCTATTATATTTTATCAGTTTAACATTGTTAAAGGCTAATGATAATTTATTCTGCATTATCTTAGTCATAATATTTCTTACTGGGCTAGTTGAGCTCACCCTTTCTTTCACTGTTCTCTTCAGGAAATGAGAACGTAGCTGG
This sequence comes from Panax notoginseng, assembly GCA_016801055.1. Taxonomy (NCBI): domain Eukaryota; kingdom Viridiplantae; phylum Streptophyta; class Magnoliopsida; order Apiales; family Araliaceae; genus Panax; species Panax notoginseng. The sequence goes on along the minus strand of CM029015.1, from coordinate 216,652,495 downwards.
GGCAAGTCGGGGAACGGAGTGATGGTCCGAATGATGGTATTAGTTAGTAGTCCTCACTATTCTATGTAATGGTGTGTTAATAAATGTAATGAGGACTCCTTTTGAGTATGCATACTCTCTAGAAGATAATATTTGTATTCAAACTCACAGTTTATGTTTTGTCGTATTGTACACGACTGTTGTATTAGTAAGTTGTATTTGTATTCTGTACTATGTATCTGACGACCCAAGATGGGTGATGTATACCTAATTTTGGGGGCGTCACAGAGTGATGATCCTAGATATTTGCATTAGTAGTCCTCACTATTCTGTGAAATAGTGTAATAATAAATGTATTGAGTACTCCATTGAGTGTGGATATTGTATAGATGATAATATTTGTATTAAAACTCACAGCTCATGTTGTATATTTAAGATTGTATTTGTATTCTGTTCCATATATTTGGCGACCCAAGATGGGTGATGTATACCTATTTTTGGGGGCGTCACAACGTGACTAATTGTATGGGGCCTTAAGAAACTGATGTGGCAAAAAAATAGTTTTTTAATCATAAAGTAAACAAATTTGATTTAATAAGGGGCAAAATGGTCAAACAACACATTAACATTAACAAATTAACATAAAATATATCTAAACCTAAAATATATCAGTACTCTTACATTACATTCGATCGATCTAAACCCAGCTCGGCACCGCCCAACCTTCGGTGCTCATTTCCCATTGCGGTTCTCTGATCTCCAAGGTTTCTCCTCTCATTTTCTCTCTCTAAATTCGTAATATATCTCCGCCTTGCCTTCTTTTAATTTCTAATTACCAATCTAGGCTTCGATTTTTTGGAGTTATTTTCTTGTCTTAGAAATGTGGATGATTTGGTTAGGGTTTTGAAATGATTGCTAATTGATAATTTTTTGATGGATTGTGAGGATGATTACGATGGAAATGAGGAGCTTTTGAGGCAATTTGATATGACTATGGCGTTTGGGCCTTGCGTTGGGATGACCAGAATTCCTCGTTGGGAGCGTACCAGTAAACTAGGTAAGTGGGTATGAACCCTCCTAGTGATGTGGAGCGCCTCCTGAGAGCTGGCAAAGTTCGAGGTGATTCCTTGTGGGATGGTTGCGTTTAATTTGATTGAGCTCTTTGTTTTGATTTGGTTTGATGGTTAGTTAGTAGATGAAGCAATGAAGAAATGTTCAGCCTCTGGCTGCACTGCATCACTTTTGGACTAGTTTGGTGTAATTTCTAATTTGTAATGTCCTATATGCCCATGTAAGGGTACTGATATATTTTAGGTTTAGATATATTTTATGTTAATTTGTTAATGTTAATTTGTTGTTTGACCATTTTGCCCCTTATTAAATCAGATTTGTTTATTTTATGATTAAAAAACTATTTTTTTGCCACACCAGCTTCTTAAGGCCCCACACAATTAGCCACGTCAGCAATTTCTAACGTGACATGTTCAATTTGTTGCAATTAGAAAAAATTCATATTTAAGCCATATATTTATGCAATGTTGTTGATATATAAATTATAAAGATGAGAAACAATTAGATAAGAAATAAGGAATAATATATTATGCCAAGATCTGATCAGTCAAACCTAGAAGAAGCTACATTCCCCATACATTTAAAAGAGCAATATGTCTTGGCGTACAGGTCCACTGGACCGGAATATTGGACAGGTCAAATTTTTTTTTTTGTTTTTCTTGTGACTCTCAAAAAATGTATAGTATTTATTTTAATTAAATTTTTTACAGAATACAATATTTTTAGGTGTAATTTAGAAAGATATACAATACAGTGTTGAACAGTCTGTTCAACACTATATTGTATATGTAAGACCCAAACTTATTAATGAATAAAATCAAATTTTCTCTAAATATTATTGTGAATAATAAGGGGTTAATTTTATATAATACTTTTGTTATGTGTGAAATGTGCAAATTTTACAAAATAAGCAAGTGGTTATAAAATATTCATTTTGTCGGGGAATATTCGTTTGGTCCTGAAATATTCTTGCTGTCGGGGAATATTCGTACGATGGCCCCATAACGGAAAGTGATTGGATGAAGAAAACGACAAGTATAAGTTGTTTATAAATAACGGCGTAGTTGTTACCGTTAATACTGTTGGAATACCCGGTGGTTAAAATACAGTAGCACATGGTATTGCACCAATTATTGATTCTTACGTAAGAAGACACTACTCAATAATTGTTACAGTAGTTATTATTCAATATTTATTTTATGTGGATATAAATGATGGATATATTTTTGTGGTTAAAAATGAAGGAGTTAATGTTGAGGTTTTTAATCAGTATTTTTGTCGGAATGGAGGTATTAAAAATCAGGATTTTTGAGATATTTTACGGGGGTTATAATTTTTAATCCGACCGTTGGATCGTGGTAATTTTTGGATATGTTATACATATATAAGTTGAGTATATATCCACAAATTTTGAACCGTTAAAAATGAACGTATGATTTATTATGAATTTTACAAGATGACTGGTTCAGAAATTGTTGAATTTTCGGAGTTTATCATTTTGATGGAAAATTCTAGAATTGGTGGGCCCCACTTATGGTTGGTGAAGAAATGTGCTGAATTATATTTCAAATGTGGTGGGTGGGAATAGTAGCAGGTAAAGCCATCAGGTTGCAGGTCAAGCCTACTAAAATTTTCTTATAAATAGAGGGCTAAGTTAGAATTGAAAATCACACCAGAAACAAGTTTTCTCTCTTTCTCTCTCTAGATTATTGAGTGTATTTTATGAGTATTTAGATACTTTGAGAGTTTCTATTCATCAGAGCAAGTTTCTTTCAGCCTTATACCGGTATTCCGACCAGAAGTACTGATATTTTAAGGTAAGGGATATTATTTTCTTCTTAAATGATATTATTTTCTTCAATATCATTATGCTGAAATATTAACATGAGTTTTTATCAAATTTAGAACTTTTTGTGTCGGGGTTACTATTCACGTGTACGTTACTATTCACGTATACGGCACTATTCACGAATACGGCACTATTCACCGAAAAATAAAATTTTCTCTTTTTGTCCAAGATGTCTATTATGGTTACTATCTTTGATTGTATCCATATTTTGATCTTTATTTTTGAATTCTGCTTCACAATTGATTATTATGAAGTATTATTGATCTTGGATAAACTGTTATACGAATCCCTAATATTTGTCCTTCTATCTCACTGGATTCGTTCTCTTTAAGATATTTTTCATCATCCTCAGTCCGAAATAATGATATTACTGAATGTCTTTGGCCTGTAGTGCAAAGATGTATGATTACTTGATGAATATCTTTGGCCTGTAGTGCAAAGATGAACAGGTGTTGAGATAAACATGACTGACAAGTGATACAAATGAATATCTTTGGCCTGTAGTGCAAAGATGAATATTTGGATAAAGATGATTATTAATTGATGTTACAGGGATAAAATATTGATGATGGACTTTTAAATCTTAGAAGATAGTTGAATTCTTTCTCTACTTGACTTTTCTAATGGTTTGCTGTTTCCGCTGCAGTTGTTGATCTAAAACTTGTTGTCGATTATATTCTATCAGATTTTTCCCTGTTGAAGACTAATGGGAGCTGTCGTTGATACTCCTAAATTAACCTCACTTTCACTTCACAATTTATAATAATTAGCACAGTAGCAAGTAAGGATCGATCCCACAGAGAGTAAAGTTGTTTTAGAATTATTCTACTATTTAAACAGAAAATAAAGATGGGGGTTTTTGAAAATTATTTTTAAACTAAGAGAACAAGAATTAATGATGAAATTAACCAAATATGTAAAAAACTTCAGTTCTGCAGTTCAGTTTCGCCAAGTACAATAATTAATTAATCAAGTTATTATTATTTTTCCTTCTATGAAATTATTAGCCCTAGATAACAATAAGCTCTGCTATCCGAAACTCTCCGTAGATTATCACTGTATGAAACAAGCTCTCCACCAGATTCTAACTAGCATACAACCTAGAACAAGCTCTCTAGATTTAATATGATAGAAGCATTAAAAAAATAGAGAATTAGGCTAATCCAAGCAACAAACACATAAGCTCGATTTGTTTAACTTGTTTTCTGATAATCTTAGCAATAAACAAAAGTTTGTCCACAATTATTATTACCAAGTTGCTACTTATGATGAAGACAGATATCAATTACACGTAATACCAATCTTAATCTAGCATATGATAATGATCAAACTAATTCAATTGACCATATTAAATTAATTAAATCAATTAATATGCAATCAATGAAAATAGATTATCAGAAGAAATTTCACACAAGAAGAAATAAATAATAATACTCAATTAATCAATTACTTGTAACAAGGATTCACCTCCCTTTAGAACTGAATAAAAAGAACTAGCTTGACATGCTCTTGAGTCTGCACTCCAATAGATGATAGTTGATTATTGAATGAATAAAACCTTGACTCTCATCATCTATTTATAGTGCTAGACAAAGTCCTAAATCCAATAGGAAGTAGAAATCCAAGTCCTAAAGGAATTACAAATTATACTAATTTTCATAAAGAAATAGAATTCAATTTGAAAATAAATCTTAGTCTAAAAGAAATCCTAATTACAATAGAATTGTAAAAAATTAATCTTCTAGAATTCAAAATTCAGAATTGAAATTGGAAATAAATTCCACAATTGCCATGTGCTTAAACTCATTGTCGTGTGAATTCAAATCCATTTATGATACTAATTGTTGAATCCTTGATTTGCTAGGAATCCCGTAAACCTCCTCCAATTTATTTTCAAAATCATGAAACCCCTTCAATTATACCTAAAATAAAAATATAAGAATAATGAGTTTATTTAGGCACAAAATAAATACAAAAGATTAAGTATTAAGGAATAAAAATATAGCATATTTCATACTCATCAAATTCCCCCACACTTATCTTTTTACACGTCCTCGTGTAAACCAAAAATTTGATTTCCAGAAAAATTCTATTCAACCATAATATCAAAAGGTTTAAAGGTATAAATCATGACTATCAACACTAAATTTGCAAAAATCTAATCAACGCCTTATCAATCAACTCACAATTACCAACCTTACCATTTCACCAATGAATTTCATTAAATCAAACTATAACCACATAAGTAACTTTCCCAAAATTATCATACTTACTTAACTTAGTTACCATGGTGCAAAAACCGTGCACATTGACTCGCAACTAAGAACAAATTTTTCTTGCTTTTTAAGTTTTTTCATAGAACCTTCTTTTTAGCACAGATGAATGTATTTTCATGCTTTTCTCGTATACTTTTTTTCGTATATTTTTTTTTCCTTGACATGTGCAATGTCTCCTTTTCTTAGGCTTTTCAGAGTTACCCATTAGCGAACTTTCCACCAACGACTCCCAAACCAGATGATCTTAGGGCGCTAGGTGTAGAGACACCCCTAAGGGCTTACTTATTCAAGTAACAAAGGCCACAAAAGTCGACTAGTCAAGCTGCTTTTATCCATCGCACTTTTCAGCGTGAATACCGATGCTTCCCGAGGCTTAGATACCCAGTTATTTCGCACAACGGACATTGAAGCAGATTTTTAATTTTCTTTTTTTTTATTCATCATTTTTTTCCACATGGTTCTGCAACAACATAAGCAAGTTAAACAGTTCTAAGTCATGAAATCAGTGCACATAGACAACTCCACAAATAACTTAGCCAACTAAACATGATTCTCATATTCAAGTACTTATGTATCACAAATTCAATTCAAATTAATTACTATGGATCATGGCTTAGTTGTCATCATTTATTAATAAATTAAGCATCAAACAGATTCTGAATTTTAGTATCAATTTTCAATCTTTGACTTTAACCTTCAAACACATAGGCAAATAGAAAACGAAAAGTGATTGGATGAAGAAAACGACAAGTATAAGTTGTTTATAAATAACGGCGTAGTTGTTACCGTTAATTGGAATACCCGGTGGTTAAAATACAGTAGCACATGGTATTGCACCAATTATTGATTCTTACGTAAGAAGTACTACTCAATAATTGTTACAGTAGTTATTATTTAATATTTTATTTTATTGATTCAATAATTGCTGCGTTGATATTTTATATTATTGTTGTTTCAATAATTGTTGCTGCACAGTATTTTCCTTTATCAGATCAATAATTCATATTATTTGAATAATATTATTAGATAACATTATTGGCAATGTCTAGAAAGTTCTGTCTAAGGAGAGGTTTGGTCATCTAATTGCGCGCCAGTAAGGAGAAATCCTTATTGGAAAGCCCCCTCTTTCCTGGGAACGGCCTGTTTGTCATAAATGTGATTCTAAAATATTATTTGTGAATAATTAATTATTGATTCATATGATAAGGAAATATTTATTTTATGTGGATATAAATGATGGATATATTTTTGTGGTTAAAAATGAAGGAGTTAATGTTGAGGTTTTTAATCAGTATTTTTGTCGGAATGGAGGTATTAAAAATCAGGATTTTTGAGATATTTTACGGGGGTTATAATTTTTAATCCGACCGTTGGATCGTGGTAATTTTTGGATATGTTATACATATATAAGTTGAGTATATATCCACAAATTTTGAACCGTTAAAAAATGAACGTATGATTTATTATGAATTTTACAAGATGACTGGTTCAGAAATTGTTGAATTTTCGGAGTTTATCATTTTGATGGAAAATTTTAGAATTGGTGGGCCCCACTTATGGTTGGTGAAGAAATGTGCTGAATTATATTTTAAATGTGGTGGGTGAGAATAGTAGCAGGTAAAGTCATCAGGTTGCAGGTCAAGCCTACTAAAATTTTCTTATAAATAGAGGGCTAAGTTAGAATTGAAAATCACACCAGAAACAAGTTTTCTATCTTTCTCTCTCTAGATTATTGAGTGTATTTTATGAGTATTTAGATACTTTGAGAGTTTCTATTCATCAGAACAAGTTTCTTTCAGCCTTATACCGGTATTCCGACCAGAAGTACTGATATTTTGAGGTAAGGGATATTATTTTCTTCTTAAATGATATTATTTTCTTCAATATCATTATGCTAAAATATTAACATGAGTTTTTATCAAATTTGGAACTTTTTGTGTCGGAGTTACTATTAACGTGTACGTTACTATTCACGTATACGACACTATTCACGAATATGACACTATTCACCGAAAAATAAAATTTTTTCTTTTTGTCCAAGATGTCTATTATGGTTACTATCTTTGATTGTATCCATGTTTTGATCTTTATTTTTGAATTCTGCTTCACAATTGATTATTATGAAGTATTATTGATCTTGGATAAACTGTTATATGAATCCCTAATATTTGTCCTTCTATCTCACTGGATTCGTTCTCTTTAAGATATTTTTCATAATCCTCAGTCCTAAATGATGATATTACTGAATATCTTTGGCCTGTAGTGCAAAGATGCATGATTACTTGATGAATATCTTTGGCCTGTAGTGCAAAGATGAACAGGTGTTGAGATGAACATGACTGACAAGTGATACAAATGAATATCTTTGGCCTGTAGTGCAAAGATGAATATTTGGATAAAGATGATTATTAATTGATGTTACAGGGATAAAATATTGATGATGGACTTTTAAATCTTAGAAGATAGTTGAATTCTTTCTCTACTTGACTCTTCTAATGGTTTGCTGTTTCCGCTGCAGTTGTTGATCTAAAACTTGTTGTCGATTATATTCTATCAGATTTTTCCCTGTTGAAGACTAACGATAATTTGTTGTATATTATCTTAGTCATAATATTCTTTACTGGGCTAGTTGAGCTCACCATTTTCCTTTTTGTTCCATTTTTCTTCTCAGGAGGTGAGAACATAGCAGGATCTAGTCGGGGTATGGAGTGATGGTTCTAGAAAGATGTTTTAGCAGTCCTCACTATTTCTGTAAAATAGTGTTTGAATAATTGTAATGAGGATTTATTTGAGTGTGGATATTGTCCATAAGATAATATTTGTATTTAAACTCACAGTATGTGTTGTCGTATTTTACACGACAATTGTATTATTGAAGTTGTAGTTTGCTTTCTGTACCATGTATTTGGCGACTCAGAATGGGTGTTGTATACCTATTTTGGGGGCGTCACAGTATATGTATTCAAATTACACCTAAAAACACTGTATTCTATAAAAATTTCAGTTGAAATAAATACTATACATTTTTTGGGAGTCACAAGAAAAACAAAAAAAATTAAAAAAAATAAAAATTTGACATGTCCAATATTCCGGTCCATTGGACGACCTGTCCGTGTAGAACTACTCTTAAAAGAGAAAAAAGAATATTTGTAGGCTATTAATAAAGATGTACTTAAAAGGCAAGATGATAAGATCATTGAAGTTATATAAATATTTAGCACCTATTAACTTAATAAATCTATCTGCATTCATGAACATAACCTAGAATATCTGCATTCAACCTTTTCCATATATATATATATATATATATATATGGAAAAGGTCCAAAAATATCCATGACGTTTACCCCGATGTCCCACTTACGCCTTGAACTTTTTTTTTTCAAAAGTACACTCAACGTTATAAATTTTGGATCAACTATGCCCCTCTCGTCAACGGATCTGCCACCCAGATAAATGTGGCTGACGAGGTTGGACACATGGCAAAAATAACAATAATTATATGTGGACCGAGATTTTGGACCAAAAAATTGGACAGTGGGTCCCATACTATTTAAAAAGGGATAAATATCCACTCAACTTTCTTTCTCTCTCCTCTTAACTCTTAACTCACAACTCACAAACTTTTACTGTAAGACCCCAAATTATTAATAAATGAAATTTAAATTTCCTCTATTTATTATTTTGAAATAGTAAGGGTTAAATTGATTAATGAGGTTAGTTATGGGTAAAATGCGCAAATATTTCAAATAAGCAGGTGGTTATAAAATATTCATTGTTGTCGGTGAATATTCGTTTGGTCGTGGAATATTCTTCCTGTCGGGGAATATTCGTACGACGGCGCTGTAAGACCCCAAATTATTAATAAATGAAATTTAAATTCCTCTATTTATTATTTTGAAATAGTAAGGGTTGATTTGATTAATGTGGTTAGTTATGGGTAAAATGCGCAAATATTTCAAATAAGCAAGTGATCCTAAAATATTCATTGTTGTCGGGGAATATTTGTTTGGTCGTAGAATATTCTTGTTGTTGGGGAATATTCGTACAACGGCGCAGCCTTGTGTGGGCCCCATAACAGAAAGCGATTGGATGAAGAAAACGACAAAAATAAGTTGTTTATAAATAACGGCGTAGTTGTTACCGTTAATACTGTTGGAATACCCGGTGGTTAAAACGCAGTAATACGCGTTGTTGCACAGTAGCACACAGTATTACACCAATTATTGATTCTTACGCAAGAAGGCACTACTCAATAATTGTTACAGTAATTACTGTTCAATATTATATTTTATTGATCCAATAATTGCTGCGTTGATATTTTATATTACTGTTGTTTTAATAATTGTCACTACGCAGTATTTTTCATTATCGGAGCAATAATTCATATTATCTGAATAATATTATTAGATAATATTATTGGCAATGTCTAGAAAGTTCTGTCTAAGGAGAGATTTGGTCATCTAATTGCGCGCCAGTAAGGAGAAATCCTTATTGGAAAGCCCCCTCTTTCCTGAGAACGGCCTGGTTGCCAGTACTGTGATTCTGTAATATTATTTGTGTATAATTAATTACTGATTTATATGATGAGGAAAATATTAATTTTATGTGGATATAGATAGAGAAAATTTTGAATGTGACAATTGTTGAAAATTAATATTTTATCTTTTTCTGATAAAATAATTCATTTAAATATATTATTTTAATAATATATTGATGGTGATATTTTTACAATGAATGTGAGATATATGAGTATATGAGGAGGAAGAGTATTTTTGTGGCATTAAATGATTAACACGTGTTTTGTGTGTTGGTGGACACAATTCTTGACCGAAAATTTATTATTGACTGTAAAATCGCCCGTTTATGGATTTCGGTCAATTTTTGTTTGGAATTTGGAAAAACTTTCTTCTGCAAAGTTGTAGAGAATTGAATTTTCTATAAAAACTCGCGAGATTTGAATTTTCTGAATAAAGGGCTATTTTTTTATGAATTATTGAAGTTCTGAAGTTCCGAAATAATTGATTTTTGGAAGTTTTAATTATTTTTATTAAGAAAAACGTTTTTGACATTTGAGTGGCACATGTTAATGGTGGAAATCAGCTGATGTGGTGTGCTAAGGAAATTAAGAAAATTATATTATTAATGTATTCAATTTTCTACTTTGGTGTTCTAAGCATTTTTCTATAAATAGGGTGCTTAGGTTAGAATTGAAAATTACACCAGAAACACAAGTTTCTCTCTATTTCTCTCTCTATATCGAGCGTATTCTTGTGAGTATTTGATATTTTGAGTGTTGCTATACGGTGCAAGTTTCCTTCAGCACTATATCTAGTATTCCAGTCAGAAGTACCATCTTTCCGAGGTAAGGGATGTTATTTCTTCTTAAATGATATTATTTTCTTCAATATCATTATGCCGAAGTATTGATCTGAACTTTTTATCAAATTTAGAACTTTTTATGTCGGGGTTACTATTCACGAGTTACTATTCATGAGTTACTATTCACGAGTTACTATTCACGAGTTACTATTCACCGAAAAATGAAAGTTTCTTCTTTTCGTCCAAAATATCTATTCTGGATACTAGCTTTGATTGTATCCATGTTTTGATCATTCTTGAATTTTACTCCACTATGATTATTTATGAGGTATTTTTGGACATGGAATAACTGAAATACGAATCCTTAATATTTATTATTTTGTTTCACTGGATTCGTTTCCTTTAAAATATTTTTCATCATCCTCAGTCCTAAATGATGATATAATTGAATATCTTTGGCCTGTAGTGCAAAGATTAATGATTTCTGATGAATATCTTTGGCCCGTAGTGCAAAGATGAACATGTGTTGAGATGAACATGATCGACTGGTGATATAAATGAATATCTTTGGCCTGTAGTGCAAAGATGAATATTTGATTAAAGATGGTTATTGATTATTGTTACAGGGATAAAATATTGATGATAGACTTTTAAATCTTAGAAGATAGTAGAACTCATTCTCTACTTGACTCTTCTAATGGTTTGTTGTTTCCGCTGCAGTTATTGATTTAAAATTTGTTGTCTATTGTATTCTATTAAATTTTTCCCTGTTGAAGACTAACGATAATTTGTTGTATATTATCTTAGTCATAATATTCTTTACTGGGCTAGTTGAGCTCACCCTTTTCCTTGTTGTTCCATTTTCTTCTCAAGAGGCGAAAATATAGCGAGTACTAGTCGGGGTATGGAATGATGGTTCAAGACAGTTGTTTTAGTAGTCCTCACTATTTTGTAAAATAGTGTATCAATAAGTATAATGAGTACTTAATTGAGTATGAATACTGTCTAGATGACAATATTTGTATTTAAACTCACAGTATATGTGTTGTCGTATTTTGCACGACAATTGTAATAATAAAGTTGTAGTTATTTTCTGTACCATGTATTTGGCGACTCAGAATGGGTTGGATGGATTGGACCTATTTTGGGGGCGTCACAGTTGGTATCAGAGCTTAGTGATATGATCGCTGGCGGAGATCGGGAAATAGAACTAGGAGGGGAGAGACGAGTAAATCCTTCGCTAGTGTGTCCTACCTAAGCTTATTTGTTGGTCGGTCATAATATAGGGGTATTATGTGATATGTTAATTGCTTAAATTAACCCTTGTTTTATGGCAGTATTTGAGAATGTCGACTGAGAATGTTAACAATGGAGTAAATGAGACCATGGAGACACCTGTACTCACCAACGAGGAGAACGTGCAACAGGCTGACAATGTTCCTCCTGTGAATAACACCAATGAGCAGATGATGAACGATGGGATGTTTAGAAGCTTTTTGCAGTTCATGCAAAATCAGACGAGGGAGACTCGTGTACAGAATACGGGTGGAAATGATAGCAATGCGCAGCTTGTCACAGCCAAGCAGTTCAAAGAGTTGGGACCACCCGAATTTAAGGGAAAGCCGGATCTGATCATGGCGGAAACATGGGTCAAGCAAATTACCAAGATATTCGATGTCTTGGGATGCACGGAGGAACAGAAGGTTCCATTCGCTATCTTTATGTTCCGTGGCGAGGCAGACTACTGGTGGGAGTCTGTGAAACGTACCCATCCAGCCGCACTCAGCATGTCTTGGGAGACATTTCAAAAACTGTTCAATGACAAATACTTTCCTGAAAGTGTTCGTCATATAAAGGAAGTGGAGTTTATTAGACTGGAGCAGAATAACATGACGGTGTCCCAGTACGAGGCGATGTTTGCAGAGTTATCCAGGTTTGCACTTCATTTGGTGGAGAATGAGGAACGTATGACGCGTATGTTTCTGAGAGGTTTGAAACCCGGCATACGTCAATATCTCATTTCTCATAAATTTTCTCTCAATTCAGATGTTGTCAACAGGGCTCAATTATTAGAGCGAGATAACGAGTACGGTCAATCGAGGGACCACAACCAGGATCATACCGGTGACAACAGTCATCAGAACAATGATAACCAGCGGAGAAAGAAGAATACAGACAAGAACGGCAACCACTCTGGTGGTAATCGTGGTCGTGATAATAGAAGGAGCGAGTCGGGAGGAGATTTCAAGAAGAGAAGGTACAACAATGATAACGTGAAGACGTCAGCACAAACATCAACTGTTTCTAGGGGAGGAGAACGACCACCGGTCGTATGTTACAAATATGGGAAAGAGGGACATATCAGCCCAAACTGTCCACAACAATCCAAGGTATGTTATAACTGTGGAAAGGAGGGTCATATAGGTCGAGAGTGTTCTATAGCAAAACTAAGTTCAGCGGGGATGGTGACTCCAAAAGCTGTCCCAGATAAGTCAAAATCAGCGGTTCCTAGAAGAGCGTTTATCGTGACTGGCCAAAACGCGAGAAATCCGAACGAGGTGATCACGGGTAAGCTAATCTTGAATTGTTACGAAGTTTATACTTTACTAGATACCGGTTCTATCCATTCTTTTATCTCTCCTGCTTGTGCTCAACGTTTGAACTTGACTCCGGAGAAATTGACCTTTGACTTATCTGTTTAAACTCCGTTGGGAGAAACCTTTGTTACATATACAGTTTATAAATCTTGCTTAATCCAAGTTGGCACCATCACATTACCTGTTGACCATATTTCTTTAAAGATACTTGCTTTTGATGTGATTTTAGGGATCGATTGGTTAACTACTCATCATGCTAAAATTGATTGCTTTCGTAAGGTTGTTAGTTTTCATATTCCTAAGCAACCTGTTATTCAAATTCAAGCAACCAAACCATTGAAGTCAAACTCTTTCATATCAAACCGTAAAGTCATTCGTTTATTGAAAAACGGATGTCAAGCTTTCTTAGCCATGTCATGAATTTGAACAAAAATACGTCAGATTTGAATGATATTTCTGTTGTTAGTAAAATTTTTGACGTATTTTCTGAAGAATTTCTTGGCTTACTCCCAGAGCGTGATATTAAATTTTGTATCGACTTTGAACCCGGTACAAAACCCATTTCTAAAATCTCATATCGAATGGCTCCTATTGAACTTCAGGAGTTAAAAACCCAACTATAGAAGTTAATAACCGAGCCTTTATCTGGTGACTTCCTTTGTGGAATGCACCGAAGTCAGACTCTCCGTAGGGGACGCCATATTCGTGCGGTAGTAAACTGATAGGTGTCATTGTGACGTGCTATCCAAGATTGGGATATGAGTCACAGTTGAGAGCAAACCTAAGTCAGTAATCGAAATACGTAGCTTTCTGGTTATTATCGGAGATTCGTAAAAGTATTTTCTCGAATCGCTACCCCGTTAACTCAGCTGACTCGGAAGGATATCAAATTCGTATGGAGCGAAGAATGCGAGAAGAGTTTCCAAGAGCTTAAGAGGAGACTCATTTCGGCACCTGTTCTGACAATACCATCTGGTTCGGATGGATTTGTTATCTACAGCGATGCTTCAGGCAAAGGGTTAGGATATGTTCTCATGCAACGTGAGAAAGTCATAGCCAATGCCTCGCGACAACTCAAAGAATATGAGAGGAATTATCCTACTCATGATTTGGAGTTGGCAGCAGTCGTTTTCGCGCTAAAGATCTGGAGGCACTATCTATATGGGGAGAAAGTGGAGATATATTCAGACCATAAAAGCCTCAAATATTTCTTCACTCAAAAAGAACTCAACATGCGGCAACGACGTTGGCTCGAGCTGTTGAAAGATTTCGATCATACCATCCAATACTATCCTGAAAAAGCGAACGCGGTAGCTGACGCATTGAGTAGAAGATCATATGCAGGAACGAGTGCGATAATGTCAAGTATACGCGTAGAACCAACTTTAATCGATAAAGTTAAAGTTGCTTAAGCTACAGACCCGGAGCTGATGCGTATGAAGAAGAAAGTACAAGAAGGTGCTATTCCGGAAGCGAGAATCGATGAAGAAGGAATACTTCGAGTCCACTCCAGACTTTGTGTTCCTAACGACTCTGATGTGAAGTACAAGATCATGATGGAGGCACACAACACACCGTTTGCAATCCATCCTGGGAGTACCAAAATGTATCACGATCTTCGACATACATTTTGGTGGAGCAATATGAAAAGAGAGATCGCGGAGTTTATCTCGAGGTGTTTAACTTGTCAACGTGTAAAGGCGGAGCATCAAGTACCAAAGGGTTCATTGCAACCACTTGAGATTTCGAAATAGAAGTGGGAACACATTACCATGGATTTTGTTACGGGTCTTCCCAAGGTTTCTCAAGGCATAAATGCTATTTGGGTTATAGTTGATAGACTAACCAAGTCTGCTCATTTCTTGCTGATACGGGAGACTTATTCCCTTGAACGTCTTGCTAGTATGTACGTGAATGAGATTGTAAGGTTGCATGGCATGCCAGTATCCATAGTTTCGGATTGTGACCCAAGATTCACTTCAAGATTTTGGGTTAGTTTGCAAAAAGCAATAGGCACAAATTTACGATTTAGTTCGGCATACCATCCTCAAACGGACGGGCAATCAGAGAGGACTATTCAAACTCTTGAAGATCTATTAAGACTTTGTGTCCTAGATTTCAAAGAAAGTTGGGATAAGTACCTACCATTGGTGGAATTCTCCTACAAAAATAGTTATCAGGCAAGTATAGGTGTGGCTCCATTTGAAGCATTGTATGGACGAAAGTGTCGCTCTCCAGTATGTTGGGATGAGGTGGGAGAAGCAACGTTGTTGGGACCAGAGTTGGTACGAATGACTACAGAGAAGATCCAAACGATTCGACAACGTATACAAACGACACAGGATCGACAAAAGAGTTATGTGGATCGAAAGGACGTGGAATTTGACATTGGGGATCATGTATTATTACGTGTAGCTCCATGGAAAGGAGTTACAAGATTTGGGAAGAGAGGAAAGCTCAATCCATGATTTATTGGTCCATTTCAGATTCTTGACCGAGTAGGAAATGTGGCCTATAGACTCGCGTTACCTCCAAGCATGTCTCGTGTTCATAACGTTTTTCACATATCTATGCTTCGTAAATATGTGAAAGACCCGAACCACATTATTGAGTTAGAACCAGACGAGATAGCTGAAGACTTAACGTACGAGGAGGTACCTGTCAAGATCTTAGATAGGAAGGAGCATGTCCTACGCACGAAGGTCATACCACAAGTCAAAGTTTTGTGGAGAAACCATGCTATTGAGGAAATGACCTTGGTGTTGAAAACGAAAATGAAAGCAAGGTATCCTCATCTTTTCAAAACACCAGGTACGTATGTCAATTTCGAGGACGAAATTTCATGAGAAGGGGAGATTGTAAGACCCCAAATTATTAATAAATGAAATTTAAATTCCTCTATTTATTATTTTGAAATAGTAAGGGTTGATTTGATTAATGTGGTTAGTTATGGGTAAAATGCGCAAATATTTTAAATAAGCAAGTTGTCCTAAAATATTCATTGTTGTCGGGGAATATTTGTTTGGTCGTGGAATATTCTTGTTGTTGGGGAATATTCGTATAACGGCGCACCCTTGTGTGGGCCCCATAACAGAAAGCGATTGGATGAAGAAAACGACAAAAATAAGTTGTTTATAAATAACGGCGTAGTTGTTACCGTTAATACTGTTGGAATACCCGGTGGTTAAAACGCAGTAATACGCGTTGTTGCACAGTAGCACACAGTATTGCACCAATTATTGATTCTTACGCAAGAAGGCACTACTCAATAATTGTTACAGTAATTACTGTTCAATATTGTATTTTATTGATCCAATAATTGCTGCGTTGATATTTTATATTACTGTTGTTTTAATAATTGTCACTACGCAGTATTTTTCATTATCGGAGCAATAATTCATATTATCTGAATAATATTATTAGATAATATTATTGGCAATGTCTAGAAAGTTCTGTCTAAGGAGAGGTTTGGTCATCTAATTGCGCACCAGTAAGGAGAAATCCTTATTGGAAAGCCCCCTCTTTCCTGAGAACGGCCTGGTTGCCAGTACTGTGATTCTGTAATATTATTTGTGTATAATTAATTATTGATTTATATGATGAGGAAAATATTGATTTTATGTGGATATAGATGGAGAAAATTTTGAATGTGACAATTGTTGAAAATTAATATTTTTTCTTTTTCTGATAAAATAATTCATTTAAATATATTATTTTAATAATATATTGATGGTGATATTTTTACAATGAATGTGGGATATATGAGTATATGAGGAGGAAGAGTATTTTTGTGGCATTAAATGATTAACACGTGTTTTGTGTGTTGGTGGACACAATTCTTGACCGAAAATTTATTATTGACTGTAAAATCGCCCGTTTATGGATTTCGGTCAATTTTTGTTTGGAATTTGGAAAAACTTTCTTCTGCAAAGTTGTAGAGAATTGAATTTTCTATAAAAACTCGCGAGATTTGAATTTTCTGAATAAAGGGCTATTTTTTTATGAATTATTGAAGTTCTGAAGTTCCGAAATAATTGATTTTTGGAAGTTTTAATTATTTTTATTAAGAAAAACGTTTTTGACATTTGAGTGGCACATGTTAATGGTGGAAATCAGCTGATGTGGTGTGCTAAGGAAATTAAGAAAATTATATTATTAATTTATTCAATTTTCTGTTTTGGTGTTCTAAGCATTTTCCTATAAATAGGGTGCTTAGGTTAGAATTGAAAATTACACCAGAAACACAAGTTTCTCTCTATTTCTCTCTCTATATCGAGCGTATTCTTGTGAGTATTTGATATTTTGAGTGTTGCTATACGGTACAAGTTTCCTTCAGCACTATATCTATTATTCCAGTCAGAAGTACCGTCTTTCCGAGGTAAGGGATGTTATTTCTTCTTAAATGATATTATTTTCTACAATATCATTATGCCGAAGTATTGATCTGAACTTTTTATCAAATTTGAAACTTTTTATGTCGGGGTTACTATTCACGAGTTACTATTCACCGAAAAATGAAAGTTTCTTCTTTTCGTCCAAAATATCTATTCTGGATACTAGCTTTGATTGTATCCATGTTTTGATCATTCTTGAATTTTACTCCACTATGATTATTTATGAGGTATTTTTGGACATGGAATAACTGAAATACGAATCCTTAATATTTATTATTTTGTTTCACTGGATTCGTTTCCTTTAAAATATTTTTCATCATCCTCAGTCCTAAATGATGATATAATTGAATATCTTTGGCCTGTAGTGCAAAGATTAATGATTTCTGATGAATATCTTTGGCCCGTAGTGCAAAGATGAACATGTGTTGAGATGAACATGATCGACTGGTGATACAAATGAATATCTTTGGCCTGTAGTGCAAAGATGAATATTTGATTAAAGATGGTTATTGATTATTGTTACAGGGATAAAATATTGATGATAGACTTTTAAATCTTAGAAGATAGTAGAACTCATTCTCTACTTGACTCTTCTAATGGTTTGTTGTTTCCGCTGCAGTTATTGATTTAAAATTTGTTGTCTATTGTATTCTATTAAATTTTTCCCTGTTGAAGACTAACGATAATTTGTTGTATATTATCTTAGTCATAATATTCTTTACTGGGCTAGTTGAGCTCACCCTTTTCCTTGTTGTTCCATTTTCTTCTCAGGAGGCGAAAATATAGCGAGTACTAGTCGGGGTATGGAATGATGGTTCAAGACAGTTATTTTAGTAGTCCTCACTATTTTGTAAAATAGTGTATCAATAAGTATAATGAGTACTTAATTGAGTATGAATACTGTCTAGATGACAATATTTGTATTTAAACTCACAGTATATGTGTTGTCGTATTTTGCACGACAATTGTAATAATAAAGTTGTAGTTATTTTCTGTACCATGTATTTGGCGACTCAGAATGGCTTGGATGGATTGGACCTATTTTGGGGGCGTCACATTTAAAAATTTCTCCATCTATATCCACATAAAATCAATATTTTCCTCATCATATAAATCAATAATTAATTATTCACAAATTATATTACAGAATCACATTATCGACAACCAGGCCGTTCCTAGGAAAGAGGGGGCTTTCCAATAAGGATCTCTCCTTACTGGCGCGCAATTAGATGACCAAACCTCTCCTTAGACAGAACTTTGTAGATATTGCCAATAATGTTATCTAATAATATTATTAAGATAATATGAATTATTGCTCCGATAATAGAAAATACTGTGTAGTGACAATTATTAAAACAACAGTAATATAAAATATCAACGCATCAATTATTGGATCAATAAAATACAATATTGAACAGTAATTACTGTAACAATTATTGAGTAGTGCATTCTTACGTAAAAATCAATAAATTGTGCAATACCGTGTGCTACTGTGCAACAACGCGTATTACTGTGTTTTAACCACCGGGTATTCCAATAGTATTAACGGTAACAACTACGCCGTTATTTATAAACAACTTATTTTTGTCATTTTCTTCATCCAATCGCTTTCCGTTATGGGGCCCACAAAAGACTGTGCCGTCGTACGAATATTCTCCGACAGTAAGAATATTCCACGACCAAGCGAATATTCCCCGACAACAATGAATATTTTATAACCACTTGTGTATTTCGAAAAAAATTCATATATCACCCTTAGCTTTAACTTTTTATCAATTTAACCATTTACTAAATAGAAAAATTGAATACTTTTATTTCATAAAATTCGGGGTCTTACAATCTCCCCTCCTTATGAAATTTCGTCCCCGAAATTTACGTACCTGGTATTTCAAAGAGTTGAGAATACCTTGCTTTCATTTCAGATTCCATCTTTCCTGTCATCATAATTTCTCCATTGCTCATCTCCTGTATTTCAGATATCATTCTAGAATACAGCTTCAAAACAAAGGTTAATTGAACAAATTAACATATCACATAATATCCCGATATTATGACTGACCAACAAATAAGCTTAGGTAGGACACACTAGCGAAGGATTTACTCGTCTCTCCCTTCCTAGTCCATTTCCCCGATCTCCGTCAGAGATTATATCCCTAAGCTCTGATACCAATTGTAACGCCCCCAAAATAGGTCCATTCCATCCAACCTATTCTGAGTCGTCAAATACATGGTACAAAAAATAACTACAACTTTATTACAACAATTGTCGTGCAAAATACAACAACACATATGCTGTGAGTTTGGATACAAATATATACCAAATGTGACTCATGTTCCAACCGTGGACATCACCTCACAATGACACCTTACATAAAGGTATAGTCAAAAACTGTTTTAGAAATTAGAATCTTTGGGAAGTGCTCAAGGAAACCTTCGTACATGGGAGGCCATGCGTCTAGGTTATGATAGATATCATATGGCCACAGAATTATTATTGGTTGACCCAATAGACCCCAAAGAAAAACGAGAAGATTACTATCATATTCTTCCCAATGGTGAGTCTTCTCTTGACATATCATTATCTCTACTATCTCTAATTGAGAATTATACTTCAAACAAACACCAAGATTATATAGGTAGTGCTCGTATATATACTCAGCAAGTGGATGAGCACATCCCTGTCTTATGATGACACGAGGTTGTATGTCGTTAGACATCTTGTATGATAGTGGCAAATCACCCTTCCAACGTTGGGTACACCTTACCCTATTGGATTCACCAAATAAAACTACTAAATGAACTTTTCTATACTGCTTCGGGAGAACATCCACAGCTAGAGACCACCGTTCTATTTCCCCGTTACCCTCGCTCGACCCAGCTATACTCTTATTACCTGAAAGGAATTGTGAAGCAAAAGGGTGAGCACAACTAGTTCAGTAAAGAATATCTTGACTAAAGATAATTAAATTATCAATAGCCTCCATCAATAACAAATCAGAGATTTAGAACATATGGTAAATGATAAAAATTTCAACCATAGTTGCAGCGGAACGAGCAATCTATTAGAAGAGTCAAATAGGCCATAAAGTCTATTATCTTCTCCATGTTAAAAGTCCATCAATAATGTTTTATCCCTGTAACATCAATCAACAGTTCCTTTCTACAATCATATGAATAATTCATAACATCAATCAACAGTTCCTTTCTACAATCATATGAATAATTCATAATCATAATTGTGATTCTAAATTTTGCATCCAAGACGAAGATAATTTTTATCACCTGTCTTTACCTGAAACATCAAATATCATGGTTATACCAAATCACAGTTCCTGTTCATAATCATACTAATAAATTCATCTTTGCACCACGGACCAAAGATATTCATCAACAATTCATTTTTACACTACATGACAAATATATTCAACAACAAGTCATCTTTGCACTACGGGCCAAAGATATTCATCAACAACTCATCTTTGCACTACAGGCCAAAGATATTCCTCAATAGTTCATATTTGCACTACAGGCCAAATATATTATTATCTCAAAGAAATATATAATCAATTCAGAATTTATATAACCAATAATTATAACCATGTTGATCATTTCACATTTGTACTTAAGCTAAAGATATTCAATTATAAATTCAATGGTCATGATCATACCAGTCAAAAATTCAACTTTGCACTACTGGCCAAAGAGAACCCTAGTCATGATCGTACCAAAAATCTACCCATCTTTACACTCAAGTCAAAGAGAAATATCATCATTAGGGTTATAAAAATGTTATATATGATAATTAAAAAATAATATGATCAACATATAGTTTTAATCTCAAGAATAATATTTATAAATCAACTATAATTTGGTTAGAAAATGAAACCAAATTTGTCATGAATAGTAACTCGTGAATAGTAACTCATGAATAGTAACTCGTGAATAGTAACTCGTGAATAGTAACTCGTGAATAGTAACTCGTGAATAGTAACTCGTGAATAGTAACTCATGAATAGTAACCCCGACATGAAAAGATAAGAATTTTACAAGAAAAATCTTACCAATATTCCGGTATAATGATATTGAAAGAAATAATATCATTGATAAAAAAAATAACATCCCTTACTATCCCTTACCTCAAAAGAGCAGTACTCCTGACTGGAATAACGCTGAACGAACTTGCACCGTATAGCAACACTCAAGATATCAAAATACTCACAAGAATACACTCGATATATAGAGAGAGAAATAGAGAGAAAACTTCAGTTTTTGGTGTGTTTTTCAATTCTAACCTAAGCACCCTATTTATAGGAAAATGCTTAGAACACCAAATCAGAAAATTGAATATAATAATATTATTTATAAACAAAATTCCTAAGCACACCACCAGCTGATTTCAACCATTTAACACATGCCCCTCAATTGAAAAAAATGTTTTTCTTTAAAATAATAATTAAAACTTCCAAAAATCAATTATTTCAGAACTTCGAAACTTCAATAATTCATAATAAATAGCCCTTTGATCAAAAAATTCGAATCACGCGAGTTTTTATAGGAAATTCAATTCTCTACAACTTTACAGAAGAAAGTTTTTCCAAATTCCAAACAGAAATTGACCGAAATCTATAAACGGGCGATTTTATAGTCAATAATAAATTTTCGGTTAAGAATTGTGTCCACCAACACACAAAACATGTGTTAATCATTTAATGCCATAAAAATACTCTTCCTCCTCATATACTCATATATCCCACATTCATTGTAAAAATATCATCATCAATATATTATTAAAATAATATATTTAAATGAATTATTTTATCAGAAAAAGATAAAATATTAATTTTCAACAATTGTCACATTTAAAAATTTCTCCATCTATATCCACATAAAATCAATATTTTTCTCATCATATAAATCAATAATTAATTATTCACAAATAATATTACAGAATCACAATACCGACAACCAGGCCGTTCTGAGGAAAGAGGGGGCTTTCCAATAAGGATCTCTCCTTACTGGCGCGCAATTAGATGACCAAACCTCTCCTTAGACAGAACTTTGTAGATATTGCCAATAATGTTATCTAATAATATTATTAAGATAATATGAATTATTGCTCCAATAATAGAAAATACTGTGTAGTGACAATTATTAAAACAACAGTAATATAAAATATCAACGCAGTAATTATTGAATCAATAAAATACAATATTGAACAGTAATTACTGTAACAATTATTGAGTAGTGCCTTCTTACGTAAGAATCAATAATTGGTGCAATACCGTGTGCTACTGTGCAACAACGCGTATTACTGTGTTTTAACCACCGGGTATTCCAACAGTATTAACGGTAACAACTACGCCGTTATTTATAAACAACTTATTTTTGTCATTTTCTTCATCCAATCGCTTTCCGTTATGGGGCCCACAAAAGACTGTGCCGTCGTACGAATATTCTCCGACAGTAAGAATATTCCACGACCAAGCGAATATTCCCCGACAACAACGAATATTTTATAACCACTTGTGTATTTCGAAAAAAATTCATATATCACCCTTAGCTTTAACTTTTTATCAATTTAACCATTTACTAAATAGAAAAATTGAATACTTTTATTTCATAAAATTCGGGGTCTTACATTTATATTCCTAACCAACCTGTTGTACGAATTCAAGCAACTAAGCCATTAAAATCAATCACTGTTATATTAAGCCATAAAGCCATTCGTTTATTAAAAAATGGATGTCAAGCTTTCTTAGCCCATGTTATGGATTTGAATAAAGACACGTCAAATTTGAATAATATTCCTGTTGTTATTGATTTTCCTGACGTATTTCTTGAAGAACTTCCAAGTCTACCCTCGGAACGTGAAATTGAATTCTTTATTGATCTTGAACCGGGTACAAAACCCTTTTCTAAAATCTCATATCGAATGGCTCCTATTGAACTTCAAGAGTTAAAAGTCCAACTACAGAAATTGTTAGACATCGGTTTCATTCGTCCTAGTATATCTCCTTGGGGTGTTCCTGTTTTATTCGTAAAAAAGAAAGACGGGAGTATGCGACTTTGTATTGACTATCGAGAATTAAACCATGTCACCATCAAGAATAGGTATCCACTACCTCGTATTGATGACCTGTTTAACCAGTTACAAGGAGCACAATTCTTTTCAAAGATCGATCTTCGTTCTGGATATCATCAGCTGAAGGTTAGAACTGAGGATATTTCAAAGACTGCCTTCAGAACTCGGTACGAATATTATGAATTTCTAGTCATGTCTTTTGGATTGACTAATGCTCCTGCGGCTTTCATGGATATGATGAACAGAGTATTCAAGGATTATTTGGATCAGTTCGTTGTTGTCTTTATTGATGACATCCTCATAAAAAGCCGTGAAGATCATGAGCACCATTTGAAGCTGGTACTTCAAAGGCTGCGTAAAAATAAGTTATATGCTAAGTTGAATAAATGCGAGTTTTGGCTTGAGGAAGTAGTATTCCTAGGGCACATGGTGTCAAAACATGGAGTATCTGTTGACCCGGCGAAGATTGAAGCAATACAAAGTTGGGAGCAACCAAAGACGGTGATCGAAGTACGTAGCTTTCTGGGCTTAGCTGGTTATTATCGGAGATTCGTGGAAGGGTTTTCTCGAATCGCTATCCCTTTAACTCAGCTGACTCGAAAAGATATCAAATTCGTATGGAGCGAGGAATGCGAGAAGAGTTTTCAAGAGCTTAAGAGGAGACTCATTTCGGCACCTGTTTTGACCATACCATCTGGTTCAGATGGATTTGTTATCTACAGCGATGCTTCAGGCAAAGGGCTAGGATGTGTTCTCATGCAACGTGGAAAAGTTATAGCCTATGCCTCGCGACAACTTAAAGAATATGAGAGAAATTATCCTACTCATGATCTATAGTTGGCAGCAGTCGTTTTTGCGCTAAAGATCTGGAGGCACTATCTATATGGGGAGAAAGTGGAGATTTATTCAGACCATAAAACTCTCAAATATTTATTCACTCAAAAAGAACTCAACATGCGGCAACGACGTTGGCTCGAGCTGTTGAAAGATTACGACCACACTATTCAATACCATCCTGGAAAAGCAAACGTGGTAGCTGACGCGTTGAGTAGAAGATTATATGCAGGAACGAGTGCGATGATGTCAAGCATACGCATAGAACCAACTTTAATTGATAAAGTTAAGGTTGCTCAAACCACAGACCCGAAGATGATGCGTATGAAGAAGAAAGTGCAAGAAGGTGCTATTCCAGAAGCAAGAATCGATGAAGAAGGAATACTTCGAGTCCACTCCAGACTTTGTGTTCCTAACGATTCTGATTTGAAGTACAAGATCATGATGGAAGCACACAATACACCATTTACAATCCATCCTGGAAGTACCAAAATGTATCGTGATCTTCGACATACATTTTGGTGGAATAATATGAAGAGAGAGATTGCAAAGTTTATCTCGAGGTGTTTAACTTGTCAACGTGTAAAGGCGGAACATCAAGTGCCAAAGGGTCCATTGCAACCACTTGAGATTCCGAAATGGAAGTGGGAACACATTACCATGAATTTCGTTACGGGTCTTCCCACGATTTTTCAAGGCATAAATGTTATTTGGGTTATTGTTGATAGATTAACCAAGTCTGCTCATTTCTTGTCGATACGGGAGACTTATTCCCTTGAACGTCTTGCTCGTATATACGTAGATGAGATTGTGAGACTGCATGGCATGCCAGTATCCATAGTTTCGGATCGTGACCCAAGATTCACTTCAAGATTTTGGGTTAGCTTGCAAAGAGCTATGGGCACAAATTTACAATTTATTTCGGCATACCATCCTCAAACGGACGGACAATCAGAGAGGACTATTCAAACTCTTGAAGATCTATTAAGACTTTGTGCCCTAGATTTCAAAGGGAATTGGGATAAGTACCTACCATTAGTGTAATTCTCCTACAATAACAGTTATCAAGCAAGTATAGGTGTGGCCCCATTTGAAGCATTATATGGACGAAAGTGTCGCTCTCCAGTATGTTGGGATGAGGTGGGAGAAGCAACGTTGCTAGGACCAGAGTTGGTACGAATGACTACAGAGAAGATCCAAACGATTCGACAACGTATACAAACGGCACAGGATCGACAAAAGAGTTGTGCGGATCTTCATCGAAAGGACGTGGAATTTGATATTGGGGATCATGTATTGTTGCGTGTGGCTCCATGGAAAGGAGTTACAAAATTTAGGAAGAGAGGAAAGCTCAATCCACGATTTATTGGTCCATTTCAGATTCTTGACCGAGTAGAAAATGTGGCCTATAGACTCGCGTTACCTCCAAGTATGTCTCGTGTTCATAATATTTTTCATATATCTGTGTTACGTAAATATGTGAAAGACCCAGACCACGTTATTGAGTTAGAACCGGACGAAATAGCTGAAGACTTAACGTACGAAGAGGTACCTGTCAAGATCTTGGATAGAAAGGAGCATGTCCTACGCACGAAGGTCATACCACAAGTTAAAGTTTTGTGGAGAAACCATGCTATTGAGGAAATGACCTGGGAGTTGGAAACGGAAATGAAAGCGAGGTATCCTCATCTTTTCAAAACACCAGGTAAGTACGTCAATTTCGAGGACGAAATTTCATAAGGAGGGGAGGTTGTAAGACCCCAAATTATTAATAAATGAAATTTAAATTTCCTCTATTTATTATTTTGAAATAGTAAGGGTTAAATTGATTAATAAGGTTAGTTATGGGTAAAATGCATAAATATTTCAAATAAGCAGGTGGTTATAAAATATTCATTGTTGTCGGTGAATATTCGTTTGGTCGTGGAATATTCTTCCTGTCGGGGAATATTCGTACGACGGCGCAGTCTTTTGTGGGCCCCATACTGAAAAGCGATTGGATGAAAAAAACGACAAGTATAAGTTATTTATAAATAACGGCGTAGTTGTTACCGTTAATACTATTGGAATACCCGGTGGTTAAAACACAGTAATACGCGTTGTTGCACAGTAGCACACTGTATTGCACCAATTGTTGATTCTTACGTAAGAAGGCACTACTCAATAATGGTTACAGTAATTACTATTCAGTATTTTATTTTATTGATTCAATAATTGCTGCGTTGATATTTTATATTACTATTGTTTCAATAATTGTCTCTACACAGTATTTTCCATTATCAGATCAATAATTTATATTATTTGAATAATATTATTAGATAACATTATTGGCAATGTCTAGAAAGTTCTGTCTAAGGAGAGGTTTAGTCATCTAATTGCGCGCCAGTAAGGATAAATTCTTATTGGAAAGCCCCCTCTTTCCTGGGAACGGCATGGTTGTCATAAATGTGATTCTGTAATATTATTTGTGAATAATTAATTATTGATTCATATGATAAGGAAATATTTATTTTATGTGGATATAAATGAGGGATATATTTTTGTGGTTAAAAATGAAAGAATTAAAGCTGAGGTATTTTATCAGTATTTTGTCGATGTGGAGGTATTAAAAATCATCCGTTTGTGAATTTCGGATATCTTATGTTTGGAAATTAGAAAAACTTTCTTCTACAAAGTTGTAGAGAATTAAATTTTCTATGGAAACACGTGAGTTTTGAATTTTTTTGATAAAAGAGCTATTTTCTATGAATTATTGAAGTTTCAAAAAATAAAATGATTTTTATTAAATTGCGGGACCCATTTTTTGGTTGGTGGATTAAACATGTGGGCTGCTGGGATGAATTTCAGAATTGGCATGCCTTGACGAGTCTTGGTCTTGGCATGCGTAAGGAAAATAAGAAAATATTAATTTATTATTTTAGTCTCCTTTGGCATTCTAGCATTTCTCTAAACAAGTTTTCTCTCTTTCTCTCTCTATATTATCGAGCGTATTCTTGTTAGTATACTTTGAGTGTTGCTATACGGTGCAAGTTTCTGTCAGCACTATACCCGAAATTCAGTCAGAAGTACGATTATTTTGAGGTAAGGGATGTTATTTTATTCGAAAATGATATTATTTTTTCAATATCATTATGCCGAAATATTGGTTGAAAATTTTTATCAAATTTAAAACTTTTCACGTCGAGGTTACTATTCACGAGTTACTATTCATCGAAAAATGAAATTTTCTTCTTTTGGTCCAAAATATCTATTCTGGGTACTAACTTTGATTGTATCCATGTTTTGATCATTTTTTAATTTTACTTCACTATGAATAATTATAAGGTATTTTTAGACATGGATAAATCGAAATACGAATCCTTAATATTTGTTATTTTATTTCATTGGATTCATTTTTTTAAAGATATTTTTCATCATCCTCAGTCCTAAATGATGATATTACTGAATATCTTTGGCCTGTAGTGCAAAGATAAATGTTTAACTGATGAATATCTTTGGCCCGTAGTGCAAAGATGAACAGGTGTTGAGATGAACATGACCAACTGATGATACAAATGAATATCTTTGGCCTGTAGTGCAAAGATGAATATTTGATTAAAGATGGTTATTGATTGTTGTTACAGGGATAAAATATTGATGATGAACTTTTAAATCTTAGAAGATAGTAGAACTCATTCTCTACTTGACTCTTCTAATGGTTTGCTGTTTTCGTTGCAGTTGTTGATTTAAAACTTGTTGTCTATTGTATTCTATTAGATTTTTCCCTGTTGAAGACTAACGATAATTTGTTCTGTATTATCTTAGTCATAATGTTCTTTACTGGGCTAGTTGAGCTCACCCTTTTTCTTTTTGTTCTATTTTTCTCAGGAGGCGATAATGTAGCTAGTACTAGTCGGGGTATGGAATGATGGTTCTAGAAGTTATTTTTGTAGTCCTCACCATTTTTGTGAAATAATGTATCAATAATTGTAATGAGGACTTATTTGAGTGTGGATATTGTCTAGATGACAATATTTATATTTAAACTCACAGCTCTTATGTTGTAACAGTAAAGATGTAGTTATTTCTGTACCATGTATTTTGACGACTCAGAATGGGTGTTGTATACCTATTTTGGGGGCGTCACATTTACAATAATTTTTACCCTGAAAGCTCACATTTTTCTTGTTCCATTAATTGGTATGTATTAGAATTGAAGATTTGGGAGTTCAAGCCATCGATAATTGCAGCGTCAGCTCTTCTCTCTGCTTCTCATGAGCTGTTTCCTTTATAATTTCAATGCTTTAAGAAAGCCATATCAACTTGTTCCTATGTAAATAAGGTATTGGAATTAATTAATTCAACTGGTGGATCTAATTTTACCAACGACTATTATATTGTGCTTGGTAAATCTTAATGAGAGAGAGAATGGGGTGTGGTTAGTGTTTAGAGAGAGAATATTCATTTTAATGGGTGAGAATGAGTTGGATTTTTTATTTTGTTTTTTGTTTTTTGTTTTTGCCACATAAGTTGATTTTAACGTCCGTTTGTCTAGTTGTCATTTTTTTTAACGGGAGGGACATAGTTGAGCTATATTTTGCAACGTTGAGTGTACTTTTGAAAAAAAAATATAGTTCAGGGTGTAAGTGGGATATCGGGGTAAAGGTCAGGGGCATTTTTGGACCTTTGCCCTATATACATATAGTTAATGTTTACGTTGACTATTTATTTGTCAGTTACGTAGATAAGTATTGATGATAATTTTTTTAGGGAGATGTGTAATAAGTGAAGTCCTCCTATAATTTCTACCCATCTCACATATTGATAAGTTTTGCAATTATAATTCGGCCTAAATTTATTGTAATATATAATAGGACTCTTAATATGATCAACTTTTAGTATTAAATGAGTTTGTTTACTTTCCTGCTTAATTTCATGACTATGGCCCTGTTCGGGAACAATTTATAAGTTGGTTTGACCAACTTATAAGTTATTTTCCACTATTAAGGTGTTTGACAACCCCTTATTTTTTGACTTACAAGTTGAGGCTTATGTAAGACCCCAACTTTTATGAATAAAAATTCTTTTTCTCTAAATATCATTTTGAATATTATGGTGTGGATTTGATATAATGTTATAGTTGTGGGTAATATTTATAAATTTTGTAAAGTAAGCAAGTTGTTATAAAATATTCGTTTGGTCGGGGAATATTCTTTTTGTCGGAGAATATTCGTACGATGGCACAATCATTGGTGGACCCCAAAACAGAATTATTGTCGGAGTTAGAAAACGACAGAAATATCATTTTATAAAAAATAACGGCGAAAGTTTTACCGTTAACTGTTGAAATACCCGGTGATAAAAGTACAGTAATACGCGTGGTTGCATAGTAGCACACGTACGGTATTGATTATTGATGCTTACGTAAGAAGCCACTCAGTTATACTTAATTATTGCTACAGTAATTGCTGCATAGTATCTCATATTATTGATTCAATTATTATCACAGTATCATATGCATAATATTTTATATTATTAAATCAATAATTAAGACGACAAAGTTACTCGTATTATTATTTACAATATTGACGATGTCTAGAAAGTTCTGTCGAGGAGAGGTTTGGTCACCTAAATGCGCACCAATAGGAAGAAATCCTTATCGAAAAGCCCCCTCTTTTTTGGGAATGATCTGGTTGTCAAATATTGTGGGTTATAATATTAATGATGAATATATAATTATTGGAAGATTAAAAATATGTTGATTGAAGATAAAATGATTTGTGGTAATATTTATTCAATCTTTGATATAAATAAAAAGTCTGTTATGAGACGTTTGTGGTAAGTTTGGTTTATTCTATGGGGGCCCATATGTCATCATCCAAGAGTCACTTAGTAATTGCCTTTACCAGACATCGAACCACTTGTCGTTTCATATTACAGGCGTCGAACCACTTGTCGTTTCATATTGCAGGCGTCGAACCACTTGTTGTTTCACATTACAAGTGTCAAACCACTTTTCTTTTCACATCACCAGTCGTCAAGCCACTTACCTCTTCACATTGCAAGGGCTAAGCTAGAAATCTTCTATAAATAGAAGCTTATTTCTTCTTTCATTCTCACCAATTCACTACGACTCACAAGAGAATTCTATAGAGAGAGAATCAGAGAGAAAAAAGAAGAGTATTCTGTTACTACACTATTTCAGTATCCAATCTCCTACTAAAGTAAGGGGTATTATTTCTTTCGTATTCGTAAGGGATATTATTGTTGTTAAATATTCGTATGAAATAATATTTTCTTCCATACTTTGTAGTATGTAAGTAATATTATTTCGTTTCAGATTCTGAATTCTACACTCATGTTGTTAAGTATTGCTTCTATACTCCTTGAAATTAGTAGAATATCCTTGAAATTTGTGCTTTATCTAGTATAGTTTCACAAGGATATTTTTCTGAACATTCTTGTTAAAGTTTAATCTTTTCATGCCGGAGTACTATTCACGGGATACTATTCATGAAATACTATTCACGAAATACTATTCACGGGATACTATTCATGACAAAAATTGATTTCTTTTCTGTTCAAATTATTTTTGATACAATATTATTCTTGAATTTTACTCCACAAAGAAATATCATGTTGACAATTTGGACATTATTGAATTCTGGATAAATTGAATTATAAATCTTTAAAATTTATCCTTGCTCTCATTTAATTGAATTCTTATATCATTGTCATCATGCTTATATTATGATGAAAGTCATCTGTGGCCCATAGGGCATAGATGGACTTGGTATGATTATGACCAGGAATTATTCAGTATAATCATGACCGTAATGTTATAAACGATGTGGTAAAAGTCATTATTGGGCCGTAGTGCATTGATGGACAGTTGTTGGTATGATCATGACCATTGGTGATACTAATGAATATCCTTGGCCCGTAGTGCATGGATGATTCGATGATGTGGATTATTTATTAAGCTGAGTCTCAGCGATAAAACTGTTGATAAACTTTTTAAATTATAGAATATAGTAGATATCATGCTCTACTTGACTCTTCTAATGGATTGCTTGTTCCGCTGCAGTTAAACTTGATGTTTATTGTATTTTATTAGTTTAACACTGTTGGAGGCTAATGATAATTTATTCTGCATTATCTTAGTTATAATATTTCTTACTGGGCTAGTTGAGCTCACCCTTTTACTTTCATTGTTCTCTTTAGGAAATGAGAATATAGCTGGGACGAGTCGAGAAATGGAGTGACGGTCCAAATAGGTGGCTATAGTAGTCCTCACTATTATGTGAAATAGTGCGATAATAATTATAATGAGAACTTATTTTGAGTTTGAATACTGTCTAAAAGACAATATTTGTATTAAAACTCACAGCTTATGTTTTGTCGTATTATACACGACACTTACCAATTGTATAAATTAAGTTTGTATTTATATTCTGTACCACGTATTTGGCGACTCAGAATATATGAGTGATGTATACCTATTTTTGGGGCATCACACTTAAGTCAAATAAAATAAGTAACTATTTGTGACTTATTTAAAAATGACTTATAACTCATTTTAAAATAAATTAGTTTGACCAAATGTAATATTTATTTTGCCCCTCTTTTTATTAATGTCATTTTTAGTAATCTTTATATTTATTTTAACTTACAAATCATTATGAGCCGAATACCTTCATAGTAAATTGTTTTAACTTAATTTCTGACTTATAAGTCAAATTAATGCTGAACGCTTTTATTTATAAGTCACAATTTAAAATAACTTATAAGTCAATCTATATTTTAACTTAATTATAAGTCATTCTCGAACAAGCCCATATCTCTAGTTATTATTCAAAAAGTTCATTCTAATTAGCATTGGACAGACTTTAGAGAATTGAAACTATAAACTATTACTATTATTTGAAAGGAATGAAAGATGCATGGATTCCTTTGTTGTCAAAATCACTTTTGAGAAGATTTTCTATATGAAGAACATGTGGATAGATGCAATAAAAGTAATGGAATCAAATACAAATGGTTGTGTTTGGACCTAAAGTTTGTTAGGCCAATCATTGGGTTGTGAACGAATAATTGGCAGATGGGGGGTTAAGGGGCATCCGGTACTTGTTGTACCGGACTAACGACCGGTACAATGTATTTTATATATATATATATTTTCAATTTTTTAACCATAATTATCAAAATAATAAATAAAAAATAATAGAGCAAGTTTGAACAGAAAACTGTAAAAAAAAATATATTTTTTATTGAAAAAACACAGTAAATAGTTTACAGTATTTTTTAAATAGAAAATATACATTTTTTTACAGTTTTTTGTTCAAACTTGCTCTATTATTTTTTATTTATTATTTTGATAATTGTGGTTAAAAAAAATTAACATTGTACCGGTCGTTAATCTGGTACTGCACCTCCCCCCAATTAGCAGATGGGGGCATATCATAACTTGGCCTGACAAAATATGGTTATGGGTTGGTTTTGATTTTCAAAATATGGTTATGGCTCCATTTAAGAACTAGGATTAATTACATATTTTAGTACATTTTTAGAAATAATTACAATAATAGTGCATCCATAAAATAATTACAAAAGTAATATACTTTTTCAT
Source organism: Panax notoginseng (assembly GCA_016801055.1). Taxonomy (NCBI): domain Eukaryota; kingdom Viridiplantae; phylum Streptophyta; class Magnoliopsida; order Apiales; family Araliaceae; genus Panax; species Panax notoginseng. Next base: position 216,619,484 of record CM029015.1, on the reverse strand, counting down.
ATTTATTTACAATATTAGTACAATTAGGATTCCTTAATTTAAGGGATTAATATGTAATTAGGATTCCTTAATTTAGGGGATAAGGATTCCTTCATTTAGGGGATTAGTTTGCATGATCTCGAATTCAACTAGTGTGGCTGAGGTTTTCTTCAAGATTGATATTAAGTTTGACTTGATGTACTCCAAGCGTGCTTTTGTGCACTGATATGCTGGTGAGGGTATGGAAGAAGAAGAATTTATAGAGGCAAGAGAGGACTTGGATGCACTATAAAAGGACTATGAGGAAGTGGGACTAGAGACTGCTGAAGGGGATGAAGATGATGGTGAGGAATACTAGTATTGCTTGTCTCAATCTTTAGGATTGCAGTTTCTATTATTACTTTTTATCAATTCTGTTGAGCCAATGGACTCATTGGTGGGAACTGAAGTAGCTCGTTTTTAAGCATGGTCAAAAATGGTTATGCTAGTTAGGATTCAGTTACCTGATTTATATTTGTTTGAAATAAGTTTAGATATATCAATCAGGTTACCAACATGTTTGGCCAGAAATGAAATTTAATTGGCAAATTGTTGTCGATTCCGTAATTGGATTATGTAGAGCTGCATTTGGAAGTATATGCGGTGTTGGTGGTGGTGGTGGCATATTCGTCCCAATGCTTACCTTGATTATTAGATTTGATCCAAAATCTGTAAATGATAGAAGAGATTGGTAACCAAACCTTCATACCAAGGTAACCAAACATTCATACCAAGGTTACCAATCCATATCCACACCTACAGTTTTTTCATAGTGCAGTTGGTAACTAAACCTTCATACCAAGGTAACCAAACCGTCATATCAAGGTAACCAATCTACCTCCACACCTTCAGTTTTTTCATAGTGCAGTTGGTAACCAAACCTTCACATCAAGGTAACCAATCCACATCCACACCTGCAATTTTTTCATAGTGCAGTTGGTAGCCAAACATTCATACCAAGGTAACCAATTCAGTGTTATTAGGTTGCCAATTTATTTTGAATGTGATGCAGTTTGTAATCAAACATTCATGTAGTGGGTAGCCAAACCTTCATACCAAGGTAACCAATTCAATTTTATTAAGTTACCAATTTATTTTGAATGTGATACAGTTGGTTGCCAAACTTTCAGACCAAGGTAACCAATTCATACTACAGCAGGTGTGGAGGTAGATTGGTTACCTTGGTATAAAGATTTGGTTACCTTGGTATAAAAGTTTGGTTACCTTGGTACGAATGTTTGGTTATCAACATTACATTACACATCACTCTCTTATCTCTCTCTTTCCTATGTAGTGTTCTTATTTTCCTTTGGACATGAATTGGAATTGGAATTTCCAGAGTCGTGCCGGAGAATCTCGCCGATACATGATACTGGACAGATCAGTTTGCTTTGGAGATTATTTACCACAACCGTATGATGAATTATAACCCTGGAACCAGAATCTGCTACGGCGTTTTACATTCCATTCTACGTTGGACTCGCGGTGGCAAGTATTTATGTACGTCGAATTACATATTTAAGGACCGTGATCGCCATTGCGAGATGATTCTGAAGAAGGTAACCTGTGAAGAAGGAGATTCGCGGCGGAGTAGCGGAGTAGCGAAGGAGATGACTACTGTGAGAGAGATGAAGCTTTGAATTTGAATATTTGAATTATTATTTTGAATTTGAATTTGTGTTTGTTGTTAGATCCCATATATTTAAATCTGAATTATTAATTATGGCAGTTATTTCTCCTTGATTTTAGGTTCATTATTAATGTGAATTGCATTATTTTTGTAATTATTTTGTGAATATATTGTTTTTGTAATAATTTCTAATTGTTGTATATTAGTGTTAAGGACCCTAAGAACTAAAACCATATTAACCATTTTTAATATAGATTGTGTAGGTTGGAACTATATGGTTATGGTTCAAAATCATATTAACCATTTTAAAATGTTTTGACTTTTAAACATAACTTTTGAAAAATAAAATTGTGACCGTCACAATTAAATTAATTAAGTAATAATATGATATAAAAATTATTAATATAAATAATAAAATGCTAAAAAACTATATTAATAAAATTTTAAATTGAAATTATTAATACCTTTTCATATTTAAATAATTTTTCAAAATTATTATTAGCCTGCGGAGCAAAGCGTATACATAAATGATCAACGTTTTTTAGGGGCGCAGAACACCAAGTCGTGTTCGTTATTAGTAGGAGTAGAAAATAAAAAAAAGGACTTCTAACTTTTTATTGTTTGAAGGATATTTCGTTTATCTGACTTGACTAATTAATTATTACTCTCTACTTTCCTTAATTATATATATGTCATTTTAGAGCTACGCACAAAAAATATTAAAATGATTTATAATATTAATTATAATATTAATTGTTTATAATACTCTTAAATTCTTATAATTACCATATTTATCTCATACTCTCTCGTCTCTAAGGATAATTTTAAAAAGATTATAGTTAATTATCATAAATTATATAAAATAATAAATAATTATAAAAATTTAAAATTATTTAAAATGACATTTTTTAAATTAAAGGGTGGAGGGAGTACTACTGCTTGAATTGTGATCCCAAACTTCTGGGAAAAAAAAAAACAACCAACAGGCAGCTGAAACTGAAACTGGTCCCACGCAGCTCCATCGTTTCTTTTTCTTGTTTAATTGACATAATTTTCATTAAAGTCAATTAAGTGAAATAAATCATTCTGACTTCAAATCAGAAATAAATTTTTCGATTTTGATTGGAATGGAATATAGGTTAAAAAATAGTTAATCGGTTCAGAATTATATTTGTTTTAAAATATATGGGTCCAAATTTTAACCAACTTGAATAAATAAAAATGGTTAACCAACCCATTTGGTTCCAATTAATATGGTTTGACCCAACAGTTAATTAACTATATTGTCAAGTCTAATCACAACACGGATAATTCGCACACGTTAGCTTAATGCAAAATTGTCCGAACTTTCATGATTTGTTTATTTTCTTTTTGTTAAGTTTAAATCTGACACGAATAATATTTTACGACTAGCAATTTATTTATTTTTAAACTGACTCATTTACTATCTATAATTTGATTGAATAATCTTTTATATTTGAATTAAGGACGTATCTATATACGGGGCATCACAGTTGCCCATGTTGGAAATTTTTTTATAGGTGTAAGGGCATGACAGATATCTAAATTAATAAATTCAAAGGGGAAAATTAATGAAAGAGTTAAACCTAGAAGGGTAAAATAAATTTTATAAATCAATTTTAAATACAAGTATAAAAATCTTCTTAGTTTTAAAGTTTGGTGAAATCTTAGAAATACAAAATTAGTTTATACTTTGAAATTAATTCATGGTTTTGTTTGAATATAAAAAGTAAATTTGGTTTGAGACTTTGGGCATTTGAGAAATCATTCAAATTAAACTATGACAAGTAACCGAAATAATTTCTAAATTTTATCTAAATATTTTTTTTGAAATTCCTTTTTTAGTTTGGATTATGAATATTTATTATAATTTATAAAAATTATTATGATTAATTCAAATTTTTTTATTTAATTTCAACAAAAAATTAATTAAAATCCGTCTCTCTTGAAAAAATTTCATGAATCCGCCCCTAATTTAAATGGATGAAAGTCAAGTGTCTTGACAATTTGACATGAGAGTACGAATCCAATTAAGAATTCTAGAGTATGTGCACACACAACACACCAATACACACTAATACAAATGTTTGATTTAACAAACTGAGCTAGCCGGTTGAATTTATTTTTTCCATCTTTCACACGGTGAATGAATTGTTAAAGTAAATTCAATTATCCTTTGAATTTAATGAAATTTATTTATATTGCATTAGTTAATATTTGTAAATAAAATATCATAAAAAATATGGATGTTAGAGAGTCAGTATTCACGTGAGAAAGTATCATTTAAATTGTGAAAAATATCGAAACCTTAATTTTTCTAGTACAAGTTAGTACTCTGTCTGAAGAGTGTAGGAATATAGAGCAGTATTAACAAGACCAATAAAAAACCTTCGATACATATGAGTTCCACGGCGTTCACTCTCCAGGATTCAACGACAACATTCAGAAATGTGAACGTTATTCAGAACATGGCTAGGGCAATAATAAAAAAGGCTTATAAAAAGAAATTAGCGATACTTGGATGCACCCGCGAGGCATAATCAACCGAATCGGCAACCCCCTGCGCGGGCGTAGTGCGCGCACACGCACTAAGATTTTTTTATCGAATTCCTTGGCCATCCTACACTCATTACTTGTCAGATAACTTTCTACTATCAGTATAATATATTACTATTTGAAGAACTCTAATCCTATTAGAAATGGCAAATCAGATATGCCTATGCACTCTGTGAGCTCTCCTTATCATCAGACATACACACACTGTACTCACAGTCTATGGGTATCTCTAGTTTGTGGAAAAATGTTTTTAACCCTTTTTCTTTATTCTTGAATGTTGCAGAGAAGAGGACCAGGTGCAACATCTGAGAGAGGACTAGATGCTAAGGTACTGATATTTACATGGCTGTGCACATTACAATTTAAGTTTTGATCCAGTTGAAGGCCATAAGTTTTTGTTTTCTTGATTTATTTACTTTTTGGAGTTGAAATGCTTTTTGGAGTAAAATCTGCTCATGAATGTGTATCAGACATTGAGACGTTTACAGGAACAAAGCCATGATTTTGTTTGTTTTTTTTTTTGGGGGGGGGGGGGGTTAAAGAATTTTTTTAACAACATACTAGTAATATATATTCAAAAAAAGGGTACTCGGGAAGAATGTATTGATATGGACTGTAATTGATGTAAACTCGTCAAACTTAATCATGCCATAACATTTTTATATTTCGATACGTTTTTCAGGATCACGCTCCAAATAATTAATATCACATTCTTTACCTTCAATTCTTGGTGATTTTAGAGAACGTTGTTCTTGTTCAGGGTAGACAAAGATATTTGAACATTAGGTTTAGAAGTAAACAGAGATGTGTCTGATTTGATTGATTTCTCTTGAAAAATGAATCAATAATTTGTGAATTTCCCATGATTCTGAAAATGAGTTAATCAATATTATTGGACTATTACTCATTGAACTTTTTAATAATAAAATTTTCATAAATTTGCAATCAAATAAGTAAGGGTTTTAGTTGGTTACCGAAAAACAAATTGAATATACAATTGGAATTAACGTATACAATATTATGATCACTCATTAAAGTTTTAAAAATCAAAGTATCAAGTTTCATAAAATAAACAAAGAATAAAAAAAATTAAATAAGGGTTTTGGTCGATTACATGGATACAAATGTATCATTCAATTGGAATAACACATAATACAATATTATGCTCCAAATATACAAATCTACAATTATAATGAATTTAATAATAAAATTAATTTGCAATCAAAAGCAATTTCATGAATAACTTGATAAATGAACAAATATGCCTTACAAAAATTTCCAGTCTACTAATAGCTTCGTCCCTGGACGTTTAGCTCAAAACCAGGCTTAGAAAAAAGGTGACATTTTGATGTCATATGGGTGTCACTCATGAATATATATATATATATATATATATAGTCTAATTAATCGCCTAGCAAGGTCACCGCTTTTAGCAAACAATTATAAAAGTAATATATTAAATACTGTATAATCATGGAAATATAGTAACTTCCAAAGCAATGCAGCTGTTAACAAGGCAATTTAATTAGTGCCATGAATGCATGCAGCAGCAGCTCTAGCTCTAGCTAGCTAGGTCATCCAAGTACTAAAGCCCTGATGATGGCTTCACATAAGGTGCTGTTGTGGATTATCAAGTGGCCGGCATCAGGAACCTCATGGTGTCGAATCCATGGAAGCTTTTGCGAAAGAAAACGGCTGATTTTAAATGAGACAACCCTATCCTCCAAGCCTTGCCAGAGGTGAATTGAACCCTCATTGTTAGGGAAAGGATTAATTAGATCAAGGGGATCAAATTCCCATTTTCCAAATGCAGCCATTATGTCCCGATACACAGACTCATAAGCACCTTGTTGTATTATCTTTTCCTGGAAATAATTAAAATCCAACCTAGTTTATTACTTTAATCATGATGAAGCGCATTGCAAGTATCCATTTATATATAATGCAAAATTTAACCAAAATATATATAACTTATTAACCTAAAGAATCTATAAAACAATATTGTGAAGAAGATGTTACCTCGCCAATTTGGGTTTCGATCAACTTCTTCAATATCTTTAAATCTGAGCTGCTGAAAAGTTCTACGTTACTTATGATGCTAGAAGAAGGAATCCATTTCCGAGTCATCCACCAGTTAAACAGCCAATTAGGGGCATAATGTGCAACTCGAAACACCCACTGGTCTTCCACAAGCTGAGATTTAAAGGCTTCTTCAGCCAGACTAGCAGGGAAACAAGACCACCAGTAGTTCACAAATGGGCCTACAAGTGTAGCACCCGACAACCTGCATTCAAATTAATTTGATATGTTTTGTCAGAATTGAAAGTAATACAAGCAAAGATTTGAAAAAATACAAGGAGAAATATATATTATATTATGCCTGTGTGGTATGTATTTTAGAGTGGTCCAAACAGGGTAGGCTCCTAATGAGAGTCCAACCAAATAAAATTTTGTTCCGATTTGCAACTTGTCTGCAAGTTCTTGTATGTCGAATGCTTCACTCTTGGCTGAGCGCTTTGGATACGGATCACTCTCACCATAACCTGCTCTGTCGTATATCAAGAAATATATGCGGAGCTCCTCCATAAGTTCCTGAAAATTAAAAGTACTTTCAAACATAGGTACTTGCTTGAAACAACAATATATACATACCAATGTTTTGAAGTTGAATTTTGTAATTAAAATAGAGAAATTAAGCTTAAAAACACTTTACTTGAGAAACCGGAAAATCTACTTCTTTGGAACTATTAAGGCCGTGAAGGACAATGATTTTGAATTTGGCGTCTTCTTTTGAAACGCCTATTTCTTTGTAAGCCAAATGCCTCCCATCACTCAGCCTCACTCTGGGTGAGGTAACAGGAGGACCGCCTGGTAATCCACAGACTTTCGGAGGGGGCGGCTTCAATGTTACATATGCCCAACCAAAAACAATGCCAACCACAGCTACTGTTATCTGTACAATCACAACTGTGAAAAAGGAAAAAAAATGATGATAACATCGTACCAACACCCACCAAATCAAATTAGTATATAATGCCTGCCTCGTTTAGCCGTATCTTATGATTTGATTTGATCTGAATTAATTATTAAAAATTAACACATAATTTGGGCTAGTTAAGTTTTTCTGGCAATATAGTTGGGTCATTAATATTATTCATAATCAAGTTTTAAGTATCATAACCTAAACATTTAACGCGATTATATATGTTTTACCATTAGTATCTTTTAGCCTAGGGACAGATTGAATATATATTACATAGACAGTGTCAATGGCATTGGAAATTATGATAATCACAATTATATTTTACCTCAATTTCATATATACTTTATACCACATTATTTATAATTGAAATCAACACTTATCTTTTGACATGTAACATGGAATTATACCATTATTAAAACCAGAGAAATTGGACAGTTAATGCACCCTTGTGTAATTTTAAAAAAAGAAAAGAAAAATTACTAATTACTAAAGTAAAACTAAGAATCAATTATATATTAAATGGAAGCACAGAGGACATCAAATTAAAGAAACCAAAAAGAAGAAAAATTGAAATGAAAAAGCAAACTCACTAGAAGAAGAAAGTTGAAATGAGGTGGTACTGTTCTTGTTGTTTTTCGACCTTGCTGAAATAGCTGATTTCTTTCTCGAATCACCACCCGCCATGTGTTTTGATTAGTGATATATCAACGTTAATATCACGTACAGAAGCGGATATAAATGTTTATTTATATTTATAGCCAATGAGGACTGAGGAGAGAGATGTGGTCGAGGAAACCGATTAAGGTTCCTATAAAAAATTTCAACTTCTTAAAACGGCTGAATAAATCTTTGCACATTAAAAAAAATTAATTGCTTTGTTGCCATATATAGTACATAATATACTCTCTCCATTCCTAACAGATTGTCGTTTTAGAAGAAAAAATTTGTTCCAATTTATTTGTAGTTTACAACTTTCTAGGAGAATAAATTATTTATTTTCCTATATCACCCTTACCTTATTTTATTATCCCAAGAAATTCTCTCCCTTGTATTAATAGTTTTCAACTTTCCATAAAGGGGTAGTGATAGAATTTCAAACAAATTTTAATTGTTAAATGATTGTATTAAATGACTTTCTTAATCATGTGTAAAAATCTTAAACGACAATCTTAGGAAGGGAGGTACGATCCCTCCCTCCGTTCCTTAATATAAGTCGTTTTAGAGAAATATTTTTGTTTCTTAATATATGTCGTTTGAGAATTTTAAGTAAGCATTAATTGCTTAATTTCTAATAATACCCCAAATATTAAATGTAACTTTGGTTCTCTCACTATTTTTTGTCCAATAAATAACAATCTCTTATTCTAATATAAGAGCAATATAAACAATTGATATTATAATTAATACTATACAATCATTACCTTAATACCGCTGCACAACCCTAAAACGAATATTAGAATAATTATCCAATCCATATAAACAAAATTAATGACATATTGATTAGAATATGACATATTTATTCAATCCATATAAACAAAATTAATGACATATTGATTAGAATATGACATATTTATTCAATCCATATAAACAAAATTAATGACATATTTATTAGAATATGATGGAGGGAGTAGTAGTATATTAGTAGAATGTTACTTATTCAATCCATATAAACAAAATTAATGACATATTTATCCACATTCCCAAAAAACAGTGGAACTACCTATCCAAAAATTAATTCCTTTGTCGCCATATATAGTAGTACTAGGATTGTTAATGTCAATCCCGAAATAATTCAAAAGATAGAAAGAAATATGAATGCACAGATCTTGGACATATTAAGTCTAATTTAAAATATAATTAATACTTGTACAATTAATCAAATTAGATATAAAATCTCAATATTAATTTTTCCATTCTTTTTTAATTGATATTTTAAAAATAAGCACCTAGCTATATTAAGAAATGCAATTAATGATTTGTCTGATTAATTACATTGAGAACGAAAAAAAAAATACTCTATGAAACGAAGTCATTAATATTTTCTTAAAATTTACAAATGACATATAAAATAAAAATAAATTTCACCCTCTAAAAAATAGATAAAAAGAAAGGAATTGAGTGGTATTTAATGTTAGGGATATGAAAAACTAAATTATTAGTGCTTCCTTGAAACCTAATAGATAAAAAAAAAGTAAATTTCATTCTTTAAAAAGACTAAAAAAAGAACGAAGGGTGAACCTTTTTCAAAAGAAGAAAAAGTAAAATAGTATTTAATGTAGGGATATGAAAATTTAAGTATTAATATATGCTTTCTTAAATCTACAAATCTATATTATAAAACGGTTGGAGGAATTGACGGGTTTTTTTTTTTTTTTTTTTTTTCGTATAAACAATTATGTGAAGTTTTTCATGTTTTCAAATTTACCCTTTAAGAAATAAGAGTAATTATTTTAAAATTCAAAAACTTATATTTTCTCTCTCCCCACTTCTTCTCGACTCCTGTTACACATTCAAAAATTAGTTTATAAAATGATATGTCAAAATATAATTAGTGGATGATTTATCATGCATGTGTGGGTCCAGAGATTGTAACCAACCAAAATCATACACATCATTTTGTACCTCTTTTTTATAATAATTATTCTTTATCCCTATTTAACATTTTTCTCATTCATTGCACACAATAATCATTTAAATATGCATCGTGCGCATTGGCGGAGTCCTCATGCACGGAAATTTATTATAGACACCCTCATGCACACCTAAATTATGATAAAAAACTATATTAACCTTAATATATAAAAAAACTATATTAATTAACACATTAATAAACACATATCTTCTTCCCATTTTACCCCAATTTTATGATGCATCATATTTACTCTTGGCCATAACCTGCTCTGTCTGTCGTATAACGAGAAATATATGCGGAGGTCCTAGCTCTATTAGTTTCTGAAAATCAATATACATTCAAACATACTTGCATCAACTGTACAATATATACCATTGTTTTGAAGATGAATTTGTAACTCACTCGTCTAGTGGTGCTGACTGCTGAAGAAGGGAAAATGGTATAACAAGAAAGCAGAAGGCAGATCACAAGGCATGCACAACATGAGGCCGATCGAGCATGCACCGAAGAAGGTCAAGTCCGAAAAAAATGAAAACACTAGCTAGCTAGTCAATCCAATGGGAAAAACGATTGCTAGTACTGTGTTTAACAAGTTGTGTAAAAGTATAAGTGAGCATCTCTCTCTCAATAGAACAAATGCTGGAAGCCAATGGTCGGTCAAGACACTTCTGCCTGTTGTTCCTAGATGCAACCCCCCTCACTTCTCTTCCCAAACTACTCCTAAGGGATACATTTAGCTTTTTAAGTCTATTGCGAAAATCGATATGCATTTTAATTAAGCTTTGAAAACAGCAAAGATTTCTTTTACTGTCGGTATACGTTAATAGTTATTAGTGATTTGTACTACAATCAAATAAACTAAATGAGTATGATTTTGAATTTTAGTATTTTGCAAATTGACTTGAAATGAGAGAGTAATTATCCTGATGCCCGTTGAAAGAGTTTATATATAACTATGTATGTTGTAACAATATGGTATAAAATAAGAATGCTAAATTGTATCCAAAGACTATGTTTGTTAGCAAAAAGTATGTTTTTTCTATTGATAAATTTCTGATATCAGAGTAACCTAAATATTTTGATTTTTTTTGCTTTCACTTTCAAATTTTTATTATTATTTTTTGCCACATAAGTAATATTTTTTATTTTCTTTTCCATAGATAAAAAAATTGTCCTCCAAGGAAAGAGGAGCTGATAATGTTAATCGTACTTCATGTTCTTGTGCTAAAATTATGAGTTTACAGTATGTTCACATGAGGCAGTTACTCAAGGAACATCAAGATCCAAAGAGTCGAACCAAAAGGGAATTCGGTTCCTTGGACAAACCAAAACCATTTACGGGGATGACAATTTCTCTATTTGGTCGTCTTTCTAGAACACACGTATGTCCTCCCCACATTTTTGTCATAAAAGATTGAGATGTGCTGCATGTGTATTTAATGGTAATCCTATGATGTTTTTATGTAGCAACAATGGAAGAGAGAGATTGAAAAACATGGTGGAAAAGTGACCAATTCTGTTATTGGTAATAATTCACCGAAAACTCTAAGGTTATGTTTGTTTGCAAGGATTATACGATAAGACTATTAATCCCAAATATATTGTTTGTTTTCAAATTTAGATTTGATACTATTAGTCTAGGGATTATAAAATGACTTAATAGTCTTGGAATTATATTACACTCCATAATCGGGGATTATAATCCTAGGGCTATGTTTGTTTGTAAGAATTATAATCTCGAGACTATTAATCCTAGGATTATAATTCCGAAATTATAATTATAATGTCAAGACTATTAAGCCATTTTATAATCCCGAGACTAATAGTTTTAATTCTAAATTAAAAACAAACAAGAGACTTAGGATTAATAGTCTTGGGATTATAATCCCGGACAAACTTAGCCTTCTTTCAAGTTTTGGAAGTTTTGAAGGTTTTACTAATGTTTGAGCAATGTATACAACTTTTGTTTCAACAATGTTTATTTGTAGGTGCAACTTGTCTTGTCATATCCCCGCTGAACGAGAACGTGGCGGCTCATCCAAAGTTGCAAAAGCAGTGTATTCGCATATATTAACATATTTGTAGAGTCCATTTCCCCTTGTTGCTATTGAAATTTTTTATTGTTTGTGCGACAAATCGTCCAAGTTCTTGTTGCTAGCTTGATAGTATGTCAAGATTGTATGTAATGCTCTGATAAGAAGCTTTATATTTCTAGGGAAAGAGGCATACCTGTAGTAAGGGAAGCTTGGTCGATTGACACTAGAGAGAAACAAGAAGCCCAACTCTTAGATTCCTATGATGTTCAAAGTGACCTTCTAGTTGATGGAAAAGGACTCCCATGGGATAAACAGGATCCTAGTGAGGAAGTGCTTGAATCCCTTTTTGCAGAGGTACAATCTCCCTTCGTTCCGAGTAATTAATAATTATACCAAGAATCTTTCCGATGAATCTTTTCAATTATTGTGTTACGTTAATTGGCGAGTAAATGTGCAGCTCAAGATGCGACGCCGAGGCCGGATAGCAATTATACTGCGGGCTAGTTAACAAATAAATTTAAAGGCAAAGGAACAAGAGATTCACCAAAAAACATAGAGAAACTTCTCTAATACTTGAGTTTATATTTATCAAAATCAAAGTTATAGAAATCAACCCACAAGCCGGGTTTATATAGCTAACAAAACTTTCTGCCCAAGACACTCTAGAATCTTCTTAGAGATATAGAAACAAATCTTCCTAGAGATACGAAAACGAATCCTCACAAACTTCCTAAAAATGCGGAAATAAAATCCTAACAAGTAGCAACTTATTATAAAAGATTTACTACCTAATAAAATATTATTACTATAAAAAAACTAATTAATAATAATAATAAAGTCAGTCCATCGACTTCCGAAGTCGTGACGCTATTCCAAAAGAAGTTCGTCACACCCGAAGTAATGACGTCATCCGAAGCCAAACTCCGACCCCGAAAATATGAATCGTCGCCTGACCCCAAAATCAACCGATACCGTTGCGCTGATCCCTTAACTTTTGCTCATTTAGCATCATCATCGTACTGTCCGACCATTCAAGATCTTCGACCTGAAATCCTCCTACATCAAGATGTTTGGAAAGAGAGGAGTGCACAAGGATAGTAAGCTGCAACAGCAAGATGGAAAGATCTTTGAAAAAGATGGGATATTGTTCAAATGTGCCTTGTCTGTCTACGACAAAGGAAGAGGACTTGATGAGTATGGGTTAATAAGTATGTTAGAGACTCAACCTAATAGGTTAACCTTTTAAGTAAGGAGGTGGTCCAACATACTTATTGAACCAGTCTCGTGGGTGGAGTAAATAGAATTGAATCAGGTAGAACACGGGATGATTTGAGTCGGGTGGAGCAGGCTTATGATGGCTCTAGGAAAGTTGCTGAGACACGTTTTTCCCGGGCGTCAAGCAAAGCTCTAGAAGGACTCAAAGGTGGAGCACATTGGATAAATTCAATAGTGTACATACTTATTGGACAAAGGGAAAGTTGGCGACGTTAAGGAGTTTGCTAAGCTCTTTGAGGGACTGACGGGTAATGAGTTTGAGCCGTGGGAAAGAGAAAAGAAGATTCAAAAGAAGCACCAGAAGTTCTTCCCCATCGATATTGTACAGACCTTTGCTTCTCCTTTAATAATCGTTAGGGAAATGTTTTGTAGTGTTGCAAGTAGAAACCAAGAAGAGAAGATTTAACAGAAATAACAGTCCATTAATTTGGCTGATGAATTTGATCGCAAGATATTTTGTTCCAAAAAATTTGTTATGTGCAGGATGATGGGTATGAAGTTAGATATGGAGGCCTTGGCTTTCGCAGCCTGGGATTGCAGTTGCACATTGCAAGCTTGATTCAATGGTGGCAAATTTCATGAAGGTTCTGTGTAGTCAGGAAATTTACAGGTTAAATATCACGCCCTGCATGTTATTGGGTTGCCTCTTTTTTCCTTTTTTTTAACCATCGGCGTTGCTAGGTATTAATATATGTATATTTAGAACAGGTATGCTCTTATGGAGATGGGATTGGATGCCCCCGACATTCCAATTGGAATGGTTACAGATTTCCATCTGAAGAAATGTGAAAAGATTCTCCTAGAATTTATAGAGAAACTGAAATCAATGAAGGTAGAAGGGAAAAAGGCTATGGCAGTGTGGTCAGATTTTAGCCAGAGATGGTTTACACTCATGCACTCCACTAGACCTTTCATCTTTAAGGATTACAATGATATTGCAGATCATGTAAGAAATTACTTTGTACATTTGACTATAACATAGGCAGCGATTGCAGTTGACATGTTTGGTACTTTTAAATAAATAATAGTATACTGATATCCTGCTCTGTGTCCTAATTTGTAGGCCACAGCTGCATTGGAGACTGTTAGAGACATAGTTGTAGCCTCACACCTTATAGGTGACTTGAGTGGTGCTACCTTTGATGACCCTCTCTCTGATCGCTACAAGAAATTGGGTTGCGACATCTCTGCTGTGGAGAAGGGTTCCGAGGACTACAATATGATAGTGAACTATCTAAATATGAACCTGCCAAAGTTGGAGATATTGTAGGAACATTGTACTTCTATTTTTATTTTATTTAACTACATCAGCTATCACTTTATGTTATGCTAGAACTCTTATTCTGTTTAACAGCTACTCTGTGTCCGTTGAAAATATATTTTCTGTTGAAGTGAATGCTGGCCCTTCCTATGAAGAGATCAAGAAACTCCTGAACAAAGTTCTGCTTTGGTACGGTAAGCTTCGTCTTATGGTCAACCTAGAGGGGTTGTCTTTTGGGGGGGGGGGTTAAGAAAGGGGTGTCTTTGAGTTCTCTTCTTAGAATTATACCTTGATTTTGTAAGGTACTCGGAGCTCAAATCTTTTAAGGCACTTGCACAAAGGATTCTTGCCAGCGGTTTGCCATCTTTCAGTTCCAGGATACATGGTGAGACTAAGTGAAGTTATCTCGTTTTTATCTATGCAAATCATTAAAGATTAGCTTATTTTGTATTTGTCGACTCCCAGTTTGGGAAGGCTATTGTATGCTCAGATGCTGCAGCTGAAGGTGCTAGATATGGATTTTGAAGAGTAGAAGAGCAGAAAGTAGTGTACGAAACAACCTAGTAAAGCAAATGCAAGAAAGATGGAAGAGCAGGGAGGGTGTGTGTAAATTAATCTTTTGGGCCTTTGTTTGCCAAGTTCTGTGGGTGGAAGTGGGCATGTCAGACACTTTGTTCGGCGGAGCTGTGGAAGGATGTTGATTTGTTTTGAAGTTTGTAACCTTCACAAACTCGGTTCGTATATATATGTTGAGTTCCTCTCTTTTTTTGCCTTCCAGTTGCATGCTTGTGATGTCTAGCTGAGGGGTGTTGATTTAGGAGTGCTATTCTTCTTCAGCTTGTAGTGTGTTGATACGACTGTGATTACGCAGTTTATCTAGTGTTTTTAAGTTTGCCATTGCGAGCCAGCTGTAACGGTGGACTAGATGTGTTTGTAACACTCTCTTTTTGCCAAATCATGTTACTTGATAGTAAAAAATAAATAAATTTATCATCATTCCATCGATTCCATTGTCATTATAATTTCATTACATTGGCGGAAAAAAAAAGTATTCAAAAGTTGGGTTCAGTGTATTTCTCCTTTTATCTTTTCTTTCTTTAATAAGCAACCAGTTGGTAAATATAATCTCACTGTATGCACCATGAAAGCTTTTGGTGGTTACCAATAAACTTGGTTTCTCTTTCATGGCCAAGTTTATTTGGTACGTAGATTAGCATTTCTTATTCTTTAATCGCAAGAAAAAGAGTGGTTGAGAAATGGTTTCAACGGATAGGAGCGGAGCAGGCTAACAGACCTAAAAACCTCATCTTTGTCGGAGCTAATCTTGCAACAGACCTAAAAACCTCATCTTTGTCAGAGCTAATCTTGCTCATCCGCTACTAAGCGAGTACTTATCTTTTAACGATAGGCAAAATAAGTATTATAAAGAGTGTCAAAGTTCCAATGTAGAGGAACTTCCTACTTTTTCATAAAGCTTCTAGACTTGCCTTCTCACATTTGTTTCTCCTCCTAACGAACCTGCAGCATAAGTTCTGTTGCTTAGTGCATTAGCATGCTCTTTGGTTAGTTCCTCTATGTGCAAGAGGGGTTAGTGAGTGGGAGTTATAGAGAGCGAAGCTACATTCAAACATTTTAAAATTTTCAGATGTAAATATTTTGGTATGGGGTAAGCCGATCAAAAGATAAAAGAAATCAATGGTATGTGTGGTTACCATGCTTTCTGCAGAGAGTACCAAGATACAAAAATTGGTTTCAAACAGCCATTTGAAGCATGATCCTGCTACTAAGACCTTGAGCTAAACATAGAACCATCTGTCTAAAGTTTAGGGAGCTTAATGTTCATTTTCAGACTGGGGAATCCTATAGTTGTCTGAACTAGCAATTGATAATTTCCCTTGTTGAGATAAATTTCGATATATTCATGCAATCAAGTTGCTCTAAACATGATAATGTAATGGTAGTCTATTTGGTAAGAGGACACTCCTACTTCCTAAGGGCAGAGCAGAGGTAGAGGTTCAATTCTCATCAGTCAGATATGGTGGTCCTCCCCTTTCCCCTCGGGAGGGGATGGGGGAGTTTGTTCTAAACAATATACATTAACCATTCGTATTAGGAGGCCCAAGTAAGGCAAAATAAAAACACAGAAGTTATGTTTCACAACAAATGAGTGAATGTACAAGTATCTAAACTTTAACCTAACTGAATCGCTACGCAAAGCAGACAAGCCTGCAACTCATCAAATCCAGATTTTATATCTACAACCTAGATTGTCTTGGCTAGAGAATTGCTAGTATTGGCATGTAATAACTTGTCAATTCTTGACACTATTGACCCAACAACTAGTCATTATGAGATGGCAGTTCTCAGATTAATCCCACAAGTTGTCAGAGTACTTGCTAATTTATACTTTGATACTACTATAGCAATACAATCTGTGAAATTAATACTCGTAATGAATTAGTGATACATGTAGGGCAAGTAATATTAAGGCTATTAAAAGAGAAGTGTTGCTTGAATGATAAATTAATGAATGTAAAAAACTTGAAACAAAATGAATCATAACAGAACACAACAATGCAATTCACTAAATTCAATTTTTACATTTGAAATTCAACCCAAGACTATCTTGGATAGACAAGGGCCAGTTTTGGTATACAATTCTTTCAACAATTTTGCTCCTTTCTCATCCGTGGAACACTAGTGTTACAACAGAAAATAGACTAACACAAACTCAGGACAATCCACCTATTCTACACAAGCAAAAGGTCTCAGAGACTCGAAACATGAGCAAAGTGTTATTGATATATAACAACAGGAGGAAACTTGAACTTATCCGATATAAATGGAATTACCTCTGGTCTCTGCACCAAATCGCTATAAAATTCATACTCTGCCTCATAATCATGCAGCAGAAGCTCAGCCTTCTGATTAGTATGGTAATGATGCTTCGCTGAATCCGACTTCCCAAACCCAAAAACACAGACTTTCTCACAAAGCCCCAAAGCAAGCATAACAGCCTGCATACCCGAAGAGTAATGAAAATTAACCCCATCATGGGCAGACCCCCATTCCCCAATATCCTTTGATGTCACCTCCAAGAATCGTTTCAAAGAATAATACTTAACAATCCGTGCACATAACACATCAAACCCCGGATCAGTAATAATCAATGGCGCCTTATGAGAAGAGTTACACAATACGTAATCGAAGAAATGAACCGGTTGGCACATATACATAACAATGGGAACTTTCTCCCCATAAGGATGGCAAAAACAACTCTCCCTACGGGCACATAAATGCAATATATTGCTATTCACAAACGAAAAACTAGTTTTTGATCCCACGTTTCGTTCATAAATACCAATCCGGGCATTGTTCAATCGAATAACAACCTCGTGACTATCTATTAGTTTTCCATGTTCATGATTTAATAAAATCCCACTATTCCCCACAACAGCACAAGTCTTGTACTTCCTATCAATATTAACTAAACCCTTAAACGAATCAACCAAATTCGGCATTATATCAGATTGGAACCGCCTTTTTTGCGACCATTTTTGCAAATGCTTTCGAAATTCCAACCATAATCTATAAAACTGCGGAGACCGAAGGCTTACCGGAATCCCCCTGGTAGACCTGGCACGGAAATCAATACGGTACTTACCGGCTGACATGAACGTCCGGTGGCGCCCATGGCTCTGGAAGTTGGCATCAAGTAAATGCTCTATTTCTTGGGTTAGCTGCGATTCTCCCATTTCAATGGAGGCAAACTTGAGAAGAGTCGTGTTAAATACTGGTTTTTGGATAAAACGTGAGGTGGGTTCGAGTTGAGAGTGGCGGCGAAGGGTGATATGGAAGGTGAGAGTGGCAGCTAGCACAACGAGGAGCAATATGCTGAAAAGTTGCCGCACTGGGCGCTTCATTCTCTGGGATTTTGTGGGCAGTTTTGAGATCAGAGATTTTATGAGCTAAATCCTGGCCGATTTGGGGTTTAATGAATCTGGAAAGAGAGGAGTGTGATTTTTCTTCATCTTGAAAGAAATGAGTGGTGGGTTTTTAAAGAAGATTGGAACTTTGAGTGAAAAATGAGCTATGTAGTTGAAATATAGATACAGTACAACATGTATGTATCTATGGCTTCCATTGATGAAGAGATCTGAGTGAGAAGTGAGCTTAAAAGACGTGGATGTGAGAGGGAATAACCCTAAAAGGAAAGTGGGGGAAGTAAACTGAATGGGAGACTATAATTTGTGTTTTTAATCAGATTGGAATGGAATATATTGGCAATGATTGTTCCAATTTTATTTGGGGTGGGCGGGTTTGAATTGAAAAGGCATGATTTTGGTGGTTAGGCTGGTTGGTTAAATCACACCTCAGTAAGTTCAAGTTGTAATAACTGGGGGAGAGGCCGTAATCAACTACCTGATGGGATGGCTTATAAGATGAGGAACACATTTATTAATTAATTAATGTATTAGTTGACTATTTCAGGTTTTCCTCTTCCTCTTTTTATTTTATTTATTTATTTATACTCACAATCTTTATTTTTATTATAAGCATATCTGTTTAGTTATTTATGATTATAAACTAATAAATACTAATAGTAGTAATATTTAGTTGTTTAGTTTTTTATAATACGATAAAATTTTAAAAATATTACTCCGTATTTAAAAGAAAATTAAAAAATAATAATCTGAAAATGCACTCTACTATGAATTATTGAGCTCCATCCAAATATGAAACATAAATTATACTGTATCTTCCATTTATTGTTTTCCTTTACTTGTCTCCATCATTAAGTTAATAAACTTGGAAATTTGATATTTTACCTTCATTTAACCACAAACAAATGTGATAGCTTGGATGAGGAATTCTTGAAAGAAAAAAAAATGGAAACAAAATTAAGGCACTATAGAGACTAGAGGGGGCTTCTGCAAGAATGAAAGCACAAACAATTGTGGGTCAGACCCCCCAGCAATTTACAAAGTGGTGTGAATAATTGGTTGGTGGTAATTCCTATTAACCAGATAATTTATGGCCAATACTATTTTTTTTTATATATTTTTGATATTTTTATATGATTATTTCTCATATGAAGGTGATATTCACTGTATGCTTATGTAAGAGAAATTATTTTAAAATATCAAAAATACACGTGAAAATACCAATTTCACTAAAATTTAAGGGGGGTGGGGGAAGCTTTAAAAAAGGAAAGAAAGAATATGTTAGGAGACCAAAAAATACAGTATTAAAATAAGTAATAATTTTTTTTGAATAGTATCTCTCTTTTGTCCAGCTAAAAGAGAAAACATGCTTCACATAAAATAAATAAATAAACTCAACTAAATGAAAATTGAATCTAAAGACCTAAAGGTCACACTATCTCGATTTTAACCATTGAACTAAGATTTCATCAACAAAAATAAAAAAAAAAACTAAAAAAATAATAATAAATTGTAGATATAGATTTAGGGAAGGTTCATTTTTTTGACTCTCTCATTGTATTATTTGCCAATTTAGCAGATTTAATTTAATTGTCGTTATAGAATTTATAACGATGATTTTGTTGTGCATTTTCTGTTGTGAATTTATTAGGAAAAATATGTTATAATGACTTGATGTGCATTTGTATGATGCAAAAATTCTATGTGGACATGAAAATTAGACATAAATATATTTAAACTTTATTTATTTGTATTTTGACCTTGGAATGGGGTGGGGTGGCAATTGACTAGACCATGCTTAATTGGATGGATGTATTAATTTAATTTAAACAATGTGAGGACTGAAAAAATTACCTTCCCCTGTAAAGATTGATAATAATACTTATTATCTTTTAAGTTTATGAATGATTATAATATTATAAGAATTATGATTCTAAATTTAAGTATATATTGTTTTATTTTATATCAAGGTAAGATCTAAAAATTTAACTAAATTATGATAACATATATCAAGAAAATCTCATTTTTTTCATAAGTATATTGTTGCTGTTTGAATCATAAGTATGCTTTATTATGAATTATGAATAAGTTGATGTGTATTTTATTATGTAAATATTTGATTTATGGAGTAATATTTAGACTTCTAAATAATTTTTTTAAATATTATCATGTATTTAATTATATATTTTTATTACTTCTATCATTCCCCAGATTCCCCTCCCCACGCCACGACGCCCCCAGGAACCAAACATGGAGTTGGTGATTGTGACACAGCCCCCCCTCCACTCGTCCAATTGGCCATATTTGACTTTTTTTTTAAATTAATATTTTCATACAAAAAATTAATATTTTTACGAGATTCTCTTTACATAAAAAATATAAAAAAAATCCACATTTATATGAGTAATGCGTTGTGAAAATAAATTTTTTTCTTTCTATTAATGCGGATTTGATCGCCTCAATAATATATATCTTTCATCTAATTCCATTCAATACACTATATTTTTATAATTTTAGATATTATAATTTAAATTAACACCAATTAATTAATTTATAATATTAAGTAATATAATGTTAAAAAATAAAAATTATCTGAAACTTTTTTAGTATTTAATAAACATGTAAATTTTTTATAAAAAATTCAATAATTAAAAATATTTTTAACTTGTAATAGAATTGATTTTAATGTTATTAATTAAGATGTAAATTTTTCCCTATTATTAATTAAATTACAAATTAATCTTTACAAAATAGTAGTACCAAATAGAAGCAAAAACACGCCCACTCTCACACACAAACAAAAGAAGTACGTGTTTATCACGAAAGGCACCTTCCTGAACCCAAATTGCTTCATCCACATTCCCATCATCCCTCTTTCCATTCCCAAACCCTAGCAAAATTTCTAGGGTTCGGTCCAATTTGAAGTTTCATCCACCACTCACATACTAATTATATGCAAAAGAAAACAAAAATATGTACAGCAATTTTAAAGAACAAGCGATCGAGTACGTGAAGCAAGCCGTGCGCGAAGACAATGATGGGAATTACGCAAAGGCCTTCCCTTTGTACATGAACGCTTTAGAGTACTTCAAGACCCACTTGAAATACGAGAAAAATCCTAAGATCAAGGAAGCTATCACCCAGAAATTCACCGAGTATTTGCGGCGTGCCGAGGAGATTCGAGCTGTGCTCGATGACGGCGGAACGGGTACTGCGGCGAACGGGGATGCTGCTGTTGCTGCGAGGCCGAAGACGAAGCCCAAGGACGGTGGAGGGGAGGGTGGGGAAGGGGAGGATCCGGAGGATCCGGAGCAGGCGAAGCTACGGGCGGGTTTGAATTCGGCCATTATACGAGAAAAGCCGAATGTAAAGTGGAATGATGTGGCGGGGTTGGAGAGCGCGAAGCAGGCGTTGCAGGAGGCGGTTATTTTACCTGTTAAATTCCCTCAGTTCTTCACTGGTTAGAGTTAATTTAATTATTTTGTGTTTGATTCCTTGCATTTGTAGCTATTTACTGATTACTAAATTAATGCTGTAGTGGTTAATTATGATTTTTAATTTGTTTGTAATTGAATGATATGTGTGCAGTTGGATTAATTGAAGTGGTGTAATTTCTTATATAAGAGTTGAACTTATAGGTGTCTAAAGAGTGTGGCTTATTTATAGACTATAGTATTATGTCTTAAACTTGATTGCTTTTTGTCTGATTATATGATTGGTTATCTAGTTATTGCTAGTTTTATTTTGCCTGTTAAATTGCTTCAGCTAGGATTTGTTATGTTTAGCTGATTATGATTGGTCGGTTGTTGTGAGCATTGTTTTGATTGGACATGTAGCTCATTTACTTAAAGTTTGATGCTTTCGTATTTGATTTTATTATAACTTCAACTTTGAATTCTTTTGCTGATATTTTTTAGGCATTTTGTTTGACTTTGTTATATCTTGATATGTTAAACAAACTCAACCGCAGAAATATAAGAAAGTTGTGACCTTCTTAGAAAATTATCTTCATAATAGGAATTGATGAATTCAAATATGCAATGATGTTAAGAAGCAGGGTGGTTACCCCCTTTGATTGTGGGTCACATATTCTGCTATTTGATTTTTTTCTTCAATTTGAGTTATAGAAGGCCCTGGCTTCCAGGTAAATAGGTAATGTTTCATGGCGTGTTCTATTTGTTCCATAATTGCACCCTGCTTTAAAAGGATTATTCTAAAAATAGTCATCCATGATGTTGAGCAACTTAGGATTTGCAAATCTATAGTTCTCAAGTTAGGTTTTGTAGATGGTAACGGAAATGCCACATCTTCTTAAATAGTAGAGAACTCAACATAGCAACTTGGTTCCTGTAAGAATATGTATTCTGGCTGAATTTTTTATTTTGATTTATTAGGGTCTGAGACAATTTTTTCCCTCAAGGGGCCTATTTAGAATCATTGCTAAGCTGTTATCTAATGAAAACAATCTGGTGTTACATACTCTCATCATGTGGTGATCATGATTCCGTCTTCTTGGTGTAGTTTATCCTGTAACTTTACTTATTTTTGTATCACACTCTCATTTAGGAAAGAGAAGGCCATGGAGAGCCTTTCTTTTATACGGGCCACCTGGAACAGGGAAGTCATACTTAGCCAAGGCTGTTGCGACTGAAGCAGATTCTACTTTTTTTAGGTATGTTAACCATCTACACATTTTGATTATTGAATTCCATTTGTTTATGTTTTTTTGAGATCTGCAGCCAGGGTTTTGAAAGTATTTTCCCTTTAAAACTATTAATGGTTTGAGGTATGGGAGACCTGTACTCTTTACCTTGTGTCAGGAAAGATACATGTCTCTCCTTCGAACAACTACAGGAAACTTTTGTACAAGGATACCTATGCTTTTTTGTGGTGGGATTGGCTTGAGAAAAGCTTCTAGCATTAGTGTTTAAAGTTATGGTTGGTGTTTAAAGTTATAGGAGAAGGGTTGTAGGTTTTGGTGATGCATTAGGATTCAGTTTAGTTAGGTTTAGAAAGTGCTCTGTTACTGGGTTTTGGAATAATGTGTGCAGTAATTTCTGCGCAGCAATCAAAATTAGGATCTTGGTGTTAATTGAGAGGGCAAAGGTCGGTTACCGGATTGGGGTTGGTTATGAATTACATCCTCTGTTAAGCGGTACATGTCCCCCTTTGCTGAAGAGGCGTGGCTTGGATTTTTAATTTAGACACGGAAGAAGTATTAAAAGATGAAGAGAGTAGCAAAAGAAGAAGACTAGTAAGAAACATGATAATAATGATTGGCCAGTTAAATGGCAAAAACTGATACGGTAAGGTCACGTCAATAAATATGAATTTATTATTTATGTGCATAAGTTTAGAGTATGTACACCATATATTTTTAATAATTAAGTAATTTAAAATCGTAGTGGTGTAATGTAAAACTATATAAATCATGAATCTTATAAGAATATGAAAGAGAATCTTATAAGAATATGAAAGAGTAGCTTAGTACAAAATAAGGTTTAAGCTTCATATGCAAGGTAGTTGTGTTACTGCTGAACTGGACACAAGATTCCGGACTCCCTTTTGATCTGTAGTTACTTTATTTTAGGACCTCCAACATACTAAAAAACTGATGAATTGGGCGATTACTGATTTTGTTCAAGATGATCTTTGCACAAGCGTTATATGTTCTTGGCCTTGGTTTTATTTTAGTCTCTGCACACTTCAGCCCTCAGCTATGATCTTTGTTTTACAAGGGATACTTTTATGTTTCACTTAACTTGTAACATATCTTTTGGTATGTATGCATCATCATTTTGATTAATATGTTTGTCAGTCTTTGCACACATTTATTAATATTAAAAGTCCTACTTTAATATTGTTTCCTATGTGCATCAACTTAGTTCAATAAGTTGGCAAGTGCCAACTGCTTCTTTAGTGCAGTATTTCTTCTTCAGATCTGGTTTCAAAGTGGATGGGGGAAAGTGAAAAACTAGTTTCAAATCTTTTTCAAATGGCTCGCGATAGTGCTCCTTCTATCATCTTCATTGATGAAATAGATTCTTTATGTGGACAACGCGGAGAAGGCAATGAGAGTGAAGCTTCCAGACGCATCAAAACTGAACTACTTGTGCAAATGCAGGTATTTGTTAAATAATGAAGAAACGGGTAACTATTGTAGTGTAAAATGTAGTATACACTATACACACCCTGCAATATGCAGATGTCAACTCTCTTATTTTTTATTAGCTTCCATATTCATGTGCCCTTCCATCTATGTTTTTCCGGTTCCATATTTAAAGTAATGAATTAGACAAGTGTGGATGGCTTCAAACCATTGTAGAGAAATATTATATCAATGTAAATGCAAAGAAAGGGATGCTGCCCACCAATTCACGCACATATATGCTTGGAAGGCATGTGCATTCTTAGGTAGCCTTTTCCATGTCCAACATAATATTGGAAAGCAAATTACAGCTGAGAGTTGCGTTTTGCGGTTTGGAGGAATCCTTTTTTGTAGGGACAGATTACTATATTTTGTTTCTTTGACTTGCTGGTCATTTATTAGAAGAGGTGCATGATGTGTCATTTGAGTACTAGGAAAAGGAGCCTACATTTTGTGTTTTTTGAGTATTAGGATGGGTGGAAAATGCATGTAGTAGGCACATATAGAATCCTTCTGGTCACCTTGCAGCCAGATAAATTAAAACCAGCAGAGAGGCGCAGTGTTTTTTCCCCTTCATCCTGGTATTTGTAGCTCATCTTAAAAATTTTGGTTGATCGAGTTATTTCCTTCTATTCATTGCATCTGTGCTTGATATATACTAAGATTTATATTTAACTTGACATATGTTAGGTTTTAGGTTTTATATTTATAAAGTTTGTGGATGAATCATTGGGCTTATCAGTGCCATTTGTAAGGCTCTGCGGTTCATGTCAAGGCCAATGAGCTTGATGAACAACTTAATTGTCCTGGTATAATGAAGTCTTGTGGTAGGTTTGAATAGATGTATCATATGCAAGCTACATACTGCATGATATTCCAGGGAAGTAGATATGAAAGATATTATGGCAATCAAATAATATTGTCTCATTGTTTTTATATTGAACTAGAATTTATAATCTCTAATTCAACTTGTTAGAGAAAGAAATAAATAATTACATTCTCCTATTCACATTTTCAGGGTGTAGGGCACAACGATGAGAAAGTTCTTGTTCTTGCAGCTACAAATACTCCCTATGCTTTAGATCAGGTCGGGTGATTTAGGATGGTGTTTTGCAATTTTACAAGAATTTGGAGAATTATCATAATACTTTGGCTAACTGATTAAGTTTACAGGCCATCAGACGAAGATTTGATAAGCGTATATACATTCCCCTTCCAGATGTAAAGGCTAGACAGCACGTGTTCAAGGTGATGGAACTTTTCCGTTATATTCTTTTGTAAAAGCAAAGTAAATTAGTAATTGCAATTAGACGATCTTGTTCTTCAGCTAGTATTTTAACGAATTATGGTTTGTTGTACGTATTCAGGTGCATCTAGGAGATACCCCTCATAACTTGACTGAAAGTGACTTCGAAATCTTGGCTCGTAAGACAGAAGGTTTCTCTGGTTCTGATATTTCTGTTTGTGTAAGTGTGTAGCCTGATGAAATTCCTTTTTATTTTTAACTTCAGTGGCATTTTATTTAAGAGCAACGATTTGCTTACCCTCTTTCTTTTTATTACTCTTATTCCTTTTAATAGGTTAAGGACGTTCTCTTTGAACCTGTTCGTAAAACCCAAGATGCAATGTTTTTTCTCAAGACAAATGATGGTACTTTGGTGCCGTGTGGGCCAAAACAGCCTGGTGCTGTCCAGACCACCATGCAGGAACTTGCTGCTCAAGGACTTGCTTCTAAGGTATAGTTGTGTTTTAATGTTATCAGACCCTAGTTAATATTAGTATCTGCTTCCTTTATTTCAGCCTTTTGGACAATTCAAATTCAGTGTCATTTGAACACAATTCTTTTTGAAGACCATCAAAACAGGGTAGAAAGCACACATCTTTTTTTTTTTCTTTCTTTTTTTTTTGGTACTTGAAAGAAGATTCTACCACACGGTTGACCAAATTGATAATGTGGTCTATCAATATTCTGAGATAACTTGCAATAAATACACAAGATAAAATAGTATCTTATATTTGCTCTGATTAATGTATTTGCAGATTTGTCCACCTCCCATCTCAAGAATAGATTTTGATAAGGTCCTTGCCAGGCAAAGGCCTACTGTGAGCAAATCTGACCTTGATGTACATGAGAGATTTACGAAAGAGTTTGGCGAGGAAGGCTGATGAAATAAATGTACACCAATCCAGTGTAATTGAAAGAGGAAGAAGTATTGACAAAGTAGGTAAAAAAAATGTAGGTCTATCAACCCATTGGTTACTTTGGCAATTACTGTAAGTTGTAATTCGATTCATGTTGCTGGTTGCTGGTTGCTGGTTGCTGGGATATACGAGAACCTATTTATGCTTCCTCAAGAGGGGGGAAGGTAACATGACTTGTCATATCTTGCTACTGTATCCAGAGGGGACTCGGAATTGTATTTCTTTATCTTCATAAGCTTGTTTCGATCAATGTAAATAAGCATTGCAGATAATGGCAATGATGTTGAATGTGATGTGTATTGTGTACTTTTTCCCAAAATTGGTCAAGCCTGTAACAAGTGAAAATTCTGGGCATCTTCTTAGCTTGATTTTGATTGGAATGCAATCCAAATAAGACCCTAACACTTTTTGGAAGCTTAAGAATGCACAGAACACACAACCCAAATTTCAATTATACGGCATGAAACCAAACTCTCAGTGAGACGCTGCGCCTCCTTCCCTATGAGGAGTATTCATCACTCAATGACAATGTGCTTTCTTACGAGACATCTAAATTGTTATGGAGGGAGTCGGCACCTTTCTCGAGCGTGAACTACTAAAGGTGACATCAAAATTATGATAAAAGGGAGCCGAAAAAGTATGAATATAGGATGATTTTTAATCCCAAGTTTGAATGTTTACAAATATATTTCAATAGATTGTGGCTATGGATCATTTCAAACACAAAGTTCATAAAGTATCAGACAAATATCATTCAATATATGATGTCAGACGTTGACTACCATCTAATTGAGGTTATGGATGATTTCAAACATAAACTTCAACACATGCATTGGGAGAGTTGCCATCAAGTTGCATCTTCGCTAAAAAGTCTAAAACTAGCATTTCATATTTTCATGTATCAACACAATGCACATGCACTCTTCCTGTCTGCTTCCCAGAGTTTTCATCATGTCACCACAAATTTTCTCTCTCTAAACTTCGGAACTTTGTACAAAACAACATCTATAATTTGATAATAAGCTCGTCTCCATGACCTGCTGAACAGCAATGGAGCACAGACACCCCAAAAACTCAACACAAATCCTATTGCCATGGCCAAATAAAATCCTTTTACTTCAGAATCTTCATCATCTCCTTCCTTCTGAAAATCAGGCTTCATCACACCATTGTTGCTGCAATTCTTTGTTAGTGGAGCTCCACAAAATTCAATATTGCCACTGAAGCTGGAACCCTTAAAGCTCTGGAGTTGGGTGCTCATTGGAATTTTCCCTGACAAATAATTATTCGATACTTTCAAGTAACTCAAAAAAGTTAGGCTCGACGTGCTTGGAGGAATTTCAACTGAAAGTTGGTTTATAGATAAATCAATAGACTCTAATAAGTTCATGCATGTCACCAATCTTCTCAGGTATCTTTCCAATCAAATGATTCGTTGACAAGTTCAAGGAATGCAATCCCAAAAGACTTGTTAACTCTCTCCATAAATGATGTTGTTTGACAGGTCCATGCTTGTTGCAAGAACAAGGGTGTTGTCATATTGAACCTCTCTACCTTTTGTAACCACAACTATATTCTCAACAAAATCTCCGATAACAGACGAGTAAAATGGACCGTTATCTTGTTTCACAGCCATTGCTGTGAAATTCTTTAGGCACCATGATATTTTTCCTGCTGTTTGGAAAGTCCAAAATATGGAGATAACATAGTTCAGGAGGAACTTCGCCACGAGAAGTATCAAAATTGAGAGGCTTTTCAGTTTTCCCCATCATCCATCCATTTTTTCTTCCAGAAAACTGATTCTCATTAAGGTCAACTATTAATAACTCTGTACAGTCTTCAAAGATGAAGGCAATTCCCCAGACAAGTTGTTGCCTCGCAAATGTAAAGAATTCAACTGCATTAAAATACCCAAGAAGCTTGGGATATTTCCAGTAAAATTGTTGTACCCAAGTTTGATAACAATAGTGACTTCCAGTTCGTCCAACTGTTGGGAATTTCAACATATAAAAGATTTTTCTCCAAGTTTAGAAAATGCAAATGATTTGATTCTTCATTTTCATCACAAAGGAAATGTAAAGTTTCTCCGGAAATGGAATTGTTGGAAAGATCTAGCTCTGCTACATTTGAAGAGAGACGCGGCAATGAACCAGTGAGTTGGTTCGAATTTAAGTAAATTGTTGACAAAGCTAAACCCACACCAAGATTATTTGAAAGGTTCCTATGGATTTGGTTGTTGGCAAGATTTAGATATAAAATCCCATAACCAGTTGGGAATTTCATCTGAAATTCCAGTCTGGGACAGATCCAAGTCCTCGATATTCTTTTGTGATTGGAGCCACATTGGAAATAAATGGATTTTTTGTTGCCAACTCAATATCACAAACAAGTAGATAAAAACAACTACTGATGTAAAGCACAATACCATTAACCATTGTTTATTTTTTCATCAACTAGTTAAAATGCTGCTCTTGCTTTTCTCATGGTCATGGGGTCGATAAATTATAAGCTAATATGACTTCTGTCGACTAACTTAAATTAAATATTCTAATATGACTTAAATTAGAATATAAGCTAATATGACTTCCTAGTTGCACGTCAAAAAAGGGTAATATGACTTCCTAGTTGAAAGTCAAAAAAGAGTAATATGACTTCCTAGTTCCTAATTTAAGCTTATAACTTAAATTATAAGCTAATATGACTTCCTAGTTGCACGTCAAAAAAGGGTAGTAATTGAGGTGAGTACTGAAAAAAAAAAAACTGAGCCAAGTCTACCTTCTTGGGTGATGTATATTTTAGTATATAGTAGGTAGAATAACAAATTTCAATATCTGTGAGCCTGACATCTATTTAAAAAGAGTTTGTTTCGAAAACTTGACCTTGCAAGCATTTAACAACTGAGCACTTCACCATCATGCCAAATGCATTGTTTAAGTTAACTTCAAAAAATCGAGCTTAAAATTGAGAAAGATATAAAACCGGCCAATCAAATTGGAATAGGATAGAAGTCAGCCAAACAAAACTGAAACCTTTCTATTATTCTTGTAGTGCAGAAGCTGCTGATATTTTAAATAAGAGCGAATCGTATGAAAGCTACATTTTGACACAACATTTCTCAACAATCAAAACTATAGCTTAGCAAAAGACAGTAAATGCCCAGAAAGCAGACAAAAATACTCTGCCTAACATGATATTCCATTATTATATAGAGGTTATATTAGTTATTACCTTTTGAAAGGAACAAGGCCAACTACAATCTCTCTCTTATAATCGCAGTATTAGTTGTACGTATATGCTCCGATTTGATGATATGCATGCAAATTCAATGGCTAAAGCTATTGTTAAATACAGACGACTACAAACTTCCAACTGATAATGTCGAAAACCGTTTATATATATAATATTTCTTTGACAATCTTAATGTTAATTGTACTTATATATTTAACAAAGTCAGACCAAGCCGGCCTTTTGATTCGTTATATTTTCAGCCTTTGCATTTCAATGTACCAAAGTTCAAATTGTTTCCCTATAAAAAGGGCATTATTATATCACCATCTCCACTCCTTAAACTGCATCAAAGCCTTGTTTTCTATGTCTTGACACCATGAAAGTAGTTGAAGTTTTCATTTTTCTCTTGTTCTTTAGATTTGCATTATTTATACATGGAACAACAGCAGATAAAAAGGTAATGTTATATGTGCATGAATGTGTGTGTGTGTGTGTGTGTGCACACGCGCATATGAACTCATTATGCATGCACATGAATTCGTAATTCATCGGATTTCTCTTCAATGTGCAGC
The DNA here is from genome assembly GCA_016801055.1 of Panax notoginseng. NCBI lineage: Eukaryota > Viridiplantae > Streptophyta > Magnoliopsida > Apiales > Araliaceae > Panax > Panax notoginseng. The sequence continues at coordinate 216,588,978 of CM029015.1, read as the reverse complement.
ACTACATAGTTTATATGGGGCATCATTCGCATCCTGATTCAGACTCTGTTATCACAGCTAATCATGAAATGCTTGCTTCAGTTATTGGAAGGCATGCAACTCTATCAAAATAGACTTTTAGTAATTAATATCTTTTTAGTTAATTATATTCCTAATATTTATTGATTGTAATTAACAAGTGAGCCATTATGATCCGTTAATTAGCTCAAAAATAAAAGAATTTCAACAAGAGTAGCATTACCAAGGGGTGGCCTGTATGTTGTTGAACTGTTTTGCAGCTTGGATGGAGCACGAGAAGCATCACTCCATCATTACACCAAAAGTTTCAGAGGCTTCTCCGCCATGCTTAGCCCGGATCAAGCTCAAAAACTTGAAGGTTTGCATTGTTTTCTGCATACACCATGTTCACTTGATATTTCAATTGCCAAACAATATCTCCTAATTTTGAACAGAAACTGTATTACACTCTTTAACATATTGTATAGATGAAATTCTAAGTTAAAAAACTACATTATGTGCTCCCACTTTACAATCCAACTTTATGAAGGAAATAACTTTCAAAAATAAACACTGTAAACACAGAAGAATGAAAAATTGAGAGGATAGACAAATGTGAGAGAATTAAGCTTCCAAAATTCAGAACCTCAATAGAAATAACTCCTTTCTAAACTACTCCTTTGGGGAGTATTAGGTTTATTATTTGTAATTATATATGTTTTAAAAGGAAAAAGTGTTCATAGATACATAGATTGTGGTGATCTGCATGAACACATTTATCACTACCATGTACAAAGTGAAGAAAATTTGCCTTTCGTTCTTTTTCCAATCGCAAAACAGCCCAGTCCATAAGTATTACCCTTGGAAAGCAGTCGCTTTATATTTTTATAAGTCATAGCATTCATAAACCTGATCAGCTGAATACAGATACAACATTTATATTATACATACCTACTTTAACTTCAACATTTCTTTTTGTGCTGCAGAAAGCGATTCAGTTATTTCCATCTTTGAGAGTAGGATGAATGAGGTCCGCACAACAAATTCATGGAACTCTGTAGGAGTAGACGCTATCAAGCAATACAATCAACTGCCAATGGACTCAAAATCTAACATTATTGTTGGCGTCATTGATACTGGTAATAATTGTATGCGATCTTAGCTCTTGCAAATTCATCATTGAAAATTATATGAACATCACCAATAACTACATGAATTCTTCTCAATTTTTCAGGAGTGTGGCCAGAGTCCGAGAGCTTCAATGATTACGGATTAGGCCCAGTGCCCACAAAATTTAAGGGAGAATGTGTAACTGGGGATAACTTCACATTATCCAACTGCAACAGGTAGACATATAATATTTATTTAGAATACTAAACGCTCTTAAATCAAATGTTCGAAATGAGGCAAAGTACAGTTAGTACGTGGCAAATGCAGACCTCTAGTCAGTTTGACATAGCTATTTTAACTGGCTTTTGAAGGAAAATTATAGGAGCTCGATTCTACTCAACTGGACTTGAAGCAATCTTCGGGCCTCTTGAAAAATCCAAGCGTATTTTCTTCAGATCAGTCAGAGATAGTGATGGACATGGATCTCATGTTGCCTCCACCGTGGCTGGATCAATGGTTGCAAATGCCAGCTATTTTGGGATAGGTAAAGGCAATGCAAGAGGAGGTACACCAAGTGCTAGACTTGCCATCTACAAGGCTTGCTGGTTTTTCATCTGTACTGATGCAGACTTTCTCTCTGCCATGGATGACGCCATTGATGATGGTGTTGATATCATCTCTCTTTCCTTCGGCCCATCTCCACCCTTGCGTGATTACTTCAGTGATCCAGTTTCAATTGGGAGCTTCCATGCATTTCAGAAAGGGATTTTTGTTTCTGCTGCAGCAGGAAACAACCATTTTTCAGGTACTGTAGCTAATGTTGCTCCTTGGATCATTACTGTTGCTGCAAGCTCTATGGACCGCAAACTCAGATCTTACATACATCTGGGAAATTCAAGAATAATAAAGGTAATATTTCATTTATGTTCTTTCCTCCCAACTCTATACCAACAAAGAAATAAAACTGAAGTTATTGAGGAATATTCTTGTTTTCAGGGTACAGGTATAAACCCTCCAAAGTTTGAGAGTTATCATAGTTTAATAGATGGGAGTGCTGCAGCATTCCCTGGAATTCCACCACAAAATGCAAGGTATTTTTAGTGAGAAATTGATAGCTAAACATCTTTTCAGATCAATATATTTATTTAGACCAAACCTAAAAAATCAAAATCTTCATGGTTCTTTTACTTTCTAAGACGTCACTTTTGGTACCTTATATCTAATTGTTCTAAATCATCAATTTTTTCTCCTCTTGTATTAGCTTTTGTAAAAACAATACTCTGGATCCTAACTTAATTAAGGGGAAGATTGTGGTGTGTGCAATGGAGTCAGCTACTGATCAACGCATCGAAAAAGGTCTTTTTATACAACAAGGTGGTGGTGTTGGGATGATAATCATTGATCCAGCAGCAAAAAGTAATGGCTTCCAGTTTGTAATCCAGGCTACTTTGATTGGTCTACAAGAAGCAGAAGAACTTCATGCATATATGGCCACAGAAAGGTAAACGCTGAATCTTAATGTATTTTGAATCAAAAAGGGAACAGATTTGACAAACCTAAGTGTACTGCATAAGAATATAACTGTTGCCGTTAGAAGATCAGCTGGTTTTAATTTTACTATCATTTATAGGAACCCGATGGCTAGAATCTCCCAAACGATGACCGTTCTTTTGACCAAACCAGCACCAGAGATGGCAGAGTTCTCTTCAAGAGGTCCAAACACCTTAAGTCCAGACATAATCAAAGTTCGTTTATTGGATCGAATAATATTTTAAATGATGCAATTTATTAGTTTCAAAAATCAATCTCAACACCAAACAAAACAAGGTTTCTAGATTATTAATCACCTTATGACAACACTAAATTCAAAAACTTCTACCTGATAATTGCAATTTTCAACTTTAGCCTGATATTACAGCACCAGGAGTCAATATTTTAGCTGCGTGGTCTCCATTAGCAACAGAAGGCACTACTGGACAGTCTGTAAACTACAACCTATTGTCTGGTACCTCTATGGCTTGTCCACATGTTTCTGCAGTCGCAGCCATTATAAAATCATGTCATCCTTATTGGAGCCCAGCAGCAATAAAATCTGCAATAATGACAACAGGTAAGTTTTTAAATCCAAACAATACTTTTTGTTAGCAAGTTAAACTACAATTATTAATTTCTCTAAATGCTTCAGAGGTATGTTTTTGTTTCTTACAGCAACAGTCCTTGATAATTCTAAAAAAATCATTGGAAGAATTCCCAATGCCACACAGACCACGCCTTTCGACTATGGATCTGGGCACATAAATCCAGTTGCAGCAATAGATCCTGGACTAATATATGATTATGATTTCAACGACGCTGTTGATTTCCTCTGCAGCAATAATGCAAGTTCCGGTCAACTAAAGAACCTTACTGGAGAGCAAGTTTATTGCAAGAACCAGCCAAAATTCTCCTATGATTTGAACTACCCATCGATTGGGGTATTCAAGATGAATGGAAGCTTATCCTTGTATCGGAAGGTTACCTACGTTGGCAAAGGCCCATCAATATATTCTGCAAAAGTAGATTATCCAAGTGGTGTAAATGTTACAGTTGTACCTAATGAGCTAAAGTTCTCAAAGACTGGGGAGGAGATATCCTTTAGGATAGATTTCACACCTTACAAGAGCAGCAATGGAAGTTTTGTATTTGGGGCATTGACATGGAGTAATGGTATCCATAGGGTTCGGAGTCCCATTAGTCTTAATGTTCATTCTGTGTAGAAATGAACAACTCTACAGCTTTAGCATCTTAAGATTCATATCAGGCTTAACCCATTTGAGAGCATGCAATTTTGTTTATTCATGAGAAATTATCTTAACAACTTGCAACTACAACATGTATAACTTTCTTAAGATCTACAAATTATTTATGAAACTCACCACACATTGTATGCTTATTGAACCTTTCTATTAACCAATAAAGAAATTTAATGAATGATCCACTTCACAGCTGTATCATTATTCCTAAAATCTTTGCCATTGTTTGTGCAGTTAAACTACATAAAAAGTAATTACTCACATAACCAGTAATAGTATAGCACTTTGTAGGATTTCCAGACAAATGCAGATACCATCTTTTATTTTACAGTAGATGGTTCTCAGTATATATACTCAATATTAAATTTGCAGACAGGGTATGTAACATTTGACAATTTCTGTGAAAACTTCCTAAATCTCTGTAAGTCATCAAAGTATCAACAAACACCTGAAAACCCATCATTTAAAGTTTACAATAGAAGACTTCATCCGGTGCAGGGCAATATGGAGAGAACTTTGCACGTTACACATAAATTTATTTTTTGACCAAATTCTTAGAATGGAATTGGCTGACACCTATAAGTCATAACTATCTGATAATAAATATTTTTACATTCGTTCTCACCTGTACTTAAAAAAAACTTGGAGCATCTAAAAAAGTGGATTTCTTTGGGATTTCCGAACTTGTTACAAAGCCCAGTTTGATCAACTTACCTAATTAGATGGGATTATTAATGATAAGAGGCATTATCCTAATCAAGAATTGAAGTGGTGGAATCCGTTTGAAAATTTCTCTCTCTTCACGCAAAGATATCAACTTCATCACCATGTGGCAATCGCCACAAACTCTAAGATTATTTGCAATCTGGAGTGCACTGCCAGGAGGGGTGGCAATTAATCTGAAAGCAATGACCAGCCTCTCACTATGTTGAGAAAAAATACGATCTGACAAGAAAGATCTCCAGCCAGGATCAGCGAGTATGTCTCTCATTTTTAACCTCAATCCACCTGTAACCAACTTCTTTTTTCACATTTCCACTATTAGCTTTCGCACTCTTCCTCTCTTGTATTCAATGGGATTATTTATTTTAAAAATATTTGAGGAAGACATAGGCAGCTGAATAGTGAAATGAGCTTTTGAAACAACCCGGGTCAAATTTCAAGTCCGAATCGAATCAAATCCATCCAAGCATCCAAATAATGTCTTAAACCACTGACCCAATAATATCTTCTTGGTTCATCTTAGCCCACCACAGGCTCACCCAAAAGATTATGACTTGAAGGTACTATTGGTAGCAACTTAATTTCTTATACACAGACAAATTTTTTCCATATTTTTCGATGTGGAACTAGGGTGTTACAGCTTTTCTCCTGTAAGTTTTCCTAGCTCTAATTTTCAATGAACATGGAAAGATTCAAGAAGAGTTTGCCACACAGTTGAACCAGCAGGAAAGGGCATCCCATCTATGAAAGACTTACACCCGCAGGCCTCTCATCCTTTAAAATAAGTCCACATATTTCAAATCAAACAAACCATCCCCGACGTTGAATACATATTGTTCAAAGAATTGCCAACAAATGTAGTCAACTTCTTGAAACCATGGTATGTACTTGAATTCCTCCAAGAACAGCAACAGCAGCAAAAGTAAATTGGGTTACGATTGATTCCTTCCATTTCCATTTGAAAGAAAAGCCATATTGGCCAGACAAACGACAAAACCACATGAACAACATACATTAATAATCCCCTCTAATTAGGTAAACAAGCAGCCCACTTACCTTTTTTCTTCTTTCTTTTCTTTAAATACAAGAAAGGCTAGACCCATGAACCGATAAAACCCAAAAGGGGAATACCCAAGAAAAGATTCAGGATTTCAATGTTCAGATTATTCCTAGAGTACTGGAAAGGAAGTAACTGGTTTAGGAATTTCATCGAACAGTTACTGTGGGTCACCAAATCCATGTGGTTCGGAATGAAAGAAAGGACTTTCGGGATTCAAGGCAAAAACATTTTACTGATAAAAACATTCACGATGACAAATAATATCTTCAGATAAAAAGGATTTAAGTTTCCTTGAAGAGGACCTTAAACTCAACCTACTCTTTCGAGTTACCGTTAGTTTGTAACTGGAAATCAAATATTGAAATTTATATAGGCTTAAATTTGGCGGGTAAATGTATGAACCAAATAATGGGTCCAGAGTCGGGTCTTGGATGCGGGTTGTCAGTAGGAAATTTGTCTCTGTCCTGCAATCTCATTTGATTCGAAATTATAATGATTTAATCCTATATACAAGGGTTTATTATTTATTTTTTTATTATTTTTTTGGTTTAGAAAGGGAAACTAATCATAGAGTTAAAAAAGTAAATTGAATATTATGGCTTTATGATAATAGTTGGAGGTTGTTGAGGAGCTATTGGAGAATATTTGAGTCCAACAAGTATTTTATTTAATAAAATTTAGGTTAAAAAAAAAAAGATGAGGGACACCACAAGCAAGTAATCACACAAAAACTATATCATTATGTATAATTGTATATGTAAAAAAAATACTCGCCATTAGGCCATGTTTAAAAATATGATCACTTATAAAATTTAAATTATTATTTAAATTGTATATTTTGAATAAATAGTAAAAGTTGTCAAATGATTAATATTAGGGGACCACTATTTTTACATAAATTTTTAATACAAAAATTCTATAAGAACATAAAAATTGGACATGAATTTTTTTTTTCACATATGAAAAAGGAGTAATGAGCATAAGTTTTGGAACTACAAGCGTCTTTAAGTTGGGTTTTTCTCCATCATTCTAAATTCTTCTCCGGAAGACAAGCAAGTGGCCTTGTTGAGGGCCAAAGTTGGCATGGTGAGTGTAGACACATAAAGTTGACCTCTGAGCAACTTAGGTCAACCATAGAAAGGTTTATCTTTTGCGAATAGCTGGATAATACAAAGTTAACTGTGAGCGAAACATCTTATTTGACTCTATTTAATTTATTTTGTTATCAATAAAAGTCTTAAAAATTCTTAAAAGAGAGACAAAAAGAACTTCCATATGTTTTAAATATTGATTCGCGATGATACGAATCTAATCACACAATGAGATATCGTTTGACTTAAGGCAGTAATAACATAAATAGGAAGAGAGCGAATAAGTAGGAGCGACTAAAGTTTTGTAAGTGATACGCACAATTTTAATTTTGATTTTATGGGTCAAAATGACATGATCAAATAGGGATTCGATTAGCATAAAATGAACTTCATGGTAAGTTCACTTCATGTCTAATACAGTGTTCACACACAGTGGGAGAGGGTAATCTATCCGTTTGCATGTCAACACTGTATTAGGCATGAAATAAACTTACCGTGAAGTTCACTTCAAGCTAACAACTTCAATCAAATAATTGTTTTGGCAATAATAAAATTCAATGCATCGAGGAACTAAAAGCATTCCCACCAATGTGACCCGACTGTCCATTCCTAAAGCGCGAGCAACTCTGATTTTAATGTTTATTATTAGTAGTATTTGTGAACATAAATTTCAATGTAATTCAAATTCTGCCGTTATCTGCTCATATTCTGGAAATATTTCCTTGCATCAGATGCTCATCTGTTCCATTACATTGTCCCCAGCACAAAGATGGGGTTTTCAAACTTTTTAATTCAGTGCATATGTTTTTCTAGAAGATGCATATTGGCAAATGACACTTTGGGTAATTTATAAAAAATAAAGAAAGAAAATATTTCATGCATATATTTAGACAAAAGCAAAACCTTAAAAATTCAATGTACCTTACTTACCTCTGGGTCTGGTCTCAGCTAAATTACTCCATCACTTCCTTAATATAAATTGTTTTAGAGAAATATTTTTATTCTTTAATATAAATCGTTTTAGAATTTCAAATAAATATTAATTACTTAATTTTTAATATTACTCTAAATATTAAATGTAACTTTGGTTATTTTATTATTTTTTGTCTAATAAATAATAATATTTTATTATAAATAATTAATATTATAAATAATACTATACAATCATTATATACAATCATTACCTTAACAGTCGTGCATAAATTTAAAACAACCTATATTAAAAAACAAATGGAGCAGTAGTTTTGATTTTTTTGTACTTCCACATGGTACGAGGAACGAAGAACATCTATCTATCCCTTTCAAATTTTATCATCATTGTGAATATTGATTTCTCTCCTCAACGTATCACTTCTTTCTTCTCATTTGCTTTATTTTTCCCTTTTTCAGTCTTTCAAACTCTAGACCGACAATATTCCATTAGATTACTCTTCTTCTTCAAGCTCAGTACTTACCCACCTGGGTTTTTGTCTTTGTGTTTAAATCTTAAAATCTAAAAGGTCTTTTCCTTTTGGTAATTAGCCTAATTCGGGTTTTTGTGGGTTTTTTCTTGTGAATTCATCTGGGGTTCTTTTTTACTTTTTCAATTTTCTTGAATTTATCTGCCCTTTTGGTGAATTTTAAGGGTATTAAGAGAAAAAAGACTCCTTTTTTTGGAAATAGAAATAAGAATTTAAGATGATTGCAGAAAAAGTCAGATGGGTTAGGCATGAAGGAATGCAGATTTTCTCCATTGATGCCCAACCTGGTGGGCATAGGCTTGCCACTGGTGGTGGTGATCACAAGGTCCCTTTTTTCTCTTCATAATAATCTGTCAATTTTTTTGAATCTAGTCTTGTTTATGCAAATAAGCTTTTTGTGTACTTGCTGAAAAGACATGGGAATTAGAAGAGACAACAACTTGGAATATAAGTTGAAACTTTTTTTTAAAATTATTATTATTTTATTTTTATGATTAAATTAATCTTGATAATCAAATTTATTATTTCTCATAGTGTTTGGGATTCCTTAGTTTTAACTCGAATAGCTTTTCTGTTACTGAAAGATGCAGCCTTTTGAATGATTAAGTCCGACTAAGGTACTCTCTGCAGTAGTTTTCTGGGCATGCTTGAGAATGTTAATGCTATATCGAAGTATTTCATGCCGAATTTTCGGAAAACTTTGCAGCATATTGTAATGGAGCTTCATAGTGGTACATGTAGAAATGCTGTTATCTTGAACGTGTGTTAATGCTGGATTAATTATTCATATACTACGGGTATTGTCAATTGACTTGAGGTTTCCCAAATTTGGCCTCTATTTGGATACATCATCTACCTATGCAAGCTCAATTTTAACATAGAATTCGCATATCAATCCATTAGTAATGAAACTCCGCCCAATGTTTCCTCCCCTGATGGTGAGTAGGTGTAGTAATGCCTGCAGCTCTTATGTTTCTTGGTGCCAACGGTTGTTTTTAAAATTTGAATAAAGCAGACTAGGAAATTAGTTTCCACTGCAGAACATAGTTTCCATGGAAAATGCTATTCGTCCCTCGGGTTGGAAAGTAACAAGAAAAGTAGTTGCTAAGGCAATCACAGATTCTGCGGCTGCCATCTTGAAAAACTGTTGAAGCGGCAAGTTGAGATAATTCGTTCTCAAACTTTATACTCTCAGCATCTCAGCTAACTTCAGTTGCAAAGCGTACAATGCTATGTTATTTCTTTGGTTCTAGTTCTTCATCAATAACTTGATCAGATGGGTTCCACTGTAGTGATTTGCTTCTAATTCTAATAACATTGCTAGCTATAGTAGATTTGATGTAGTGATTTTCAGTCACATGTTTTTTGGTCTAAGTGCACATGGCGAAGCTTAATTTATTTTTTACATATTTGATGGATATGAAATTAAATATGTAGTGAAATTCCAAATTGGTCTAATTTTATCTTTCTGTTTATGTACTAGTAGTAAATGATGTTTGATATTCAATGTGGAAAGAGAATACTTCTCATTTTGACAAAGATATTTTTCAGCCTAAGAGAATGCGAGGCTTCATGCTCTTACATTATTTGGTTTATTTCTCATGCTACTTTTTGTAGTAGTTGATCATATTTGTTTTTCTACCCATCTGTTTAGCTTTTGATCTTCAGTTTATGTTACATGCAGGCTCGAATTTGGAGTTTAAAACCTGCTAGAAGACGGGTCACAGCTGCGGAACCATCTTTGCAACTTCTTGCCACACTTCGTGATCATTTTGGGTCAGTCAACTGTATCAGGTGGGCTCAGGATGGTCGATTTATTGCATCTGGATCTGATGATCTGGTAATTCTGATTCATGAGAGGAAGCCTGGTTCAGGAACAACCAAGTTTGGTAGCAGAGAACCTCCAGATGTTGAGAATTGGAAAGTTACCATGACTCTGAGGGGACACACAGCGGACGTGGTAATAAGAGTGATAAATAAATATGTTTTGTGTATGCACAGCAGCAAACTTGTGTTTCGAAGAAATGACACTGTTTACGATGCTAATTACTCGATGGACTTTTTCCCACTTCCATGTACATATTTTAAGCAACCTTACCCAAATTGATGGCACATAAAACAGATTACAGGATGAAATGACTTTGGTTCACATTTAATCACAGTTCTCCTTTTCATTTACCTTTAAAATGTTCCAACCATTTACTGTTTAACCCAGGAGTTTTTATTTTCCTTGCTTAAAGTAGGTGGATCTGAATTGGTCTCCAGATGACTCGACATTAACTAGTGCAAGTTTAGATAATACTATTCATATTTGGAATATGAGCAATGGCATCTGCACTGCAGTTCTTAGGGGTCACTCCAGTCTGGTTAAAGGAGTTGCTTGGGATCCTATTTGGTTCCTTCCTTGCAAGTCAATCGGACGATAAAACAGTCATTATTTGGCGAACAAGTGATTGGAGCCTCGTCCATAGGAAAGATGGACACCGGACCAAATCTGTATGTTAATTAGTGACCGGAATTTTTTTTCTTTTATAACCTTCCTTTTCCTGTCTAACAAGAATTTCAACTTTTCAGCTTGGGTCTACCTTCTTTAGGCGGCTTGGGTGGTCACCGTGTGGCCATTTTATTGCCACCACTCATGGCTTCCAGAAACCAAGGCATACTGCACCTGTTTTAGAGAGGGGGGACTGGGTTGGCACTTTTGACTTTGTAAGTCATCATGCCCCAATTATTGTGGTCAAGTTCAATTTTTCGATGTTCAGAAGGAATACTTCCAGCATTCAGGATGCAAAAGCTGTACCTGTTGGGCGGACAGATAGGTCTTCCAAGACTGGGGATAAAGAGTCACAACCGTATAATGTTATTGCAATAGGTAGTCAGGATCGCACCATAACTGTATGGACGACTTCAAGTCCACGACCTCTCACTGTGGCAAAGCATTTATTTGAACAAAGCATTGTAGACTTATCCTGGTATATTCACAGTTGAACTGTCAAGACATACCTCCTTTGAATAAGATTCAAGATATTACTTTGAATATTGTAAATGATCTTTCTTTTGGCTTTCCTACCTCCTTTCATCGTTTTAATTCATTAATATGTTCTTTTCATATTAGGAGTCCTGATGGATATTCTCTATTTGCTTGTTCCCTTGATGGGACGGTGGCTATTTTCCATTTCAAGGTGAGCGAACTTGGACACAGGCTAACTGATTCCGAGTTGGATGAATTAAAGAGAAATCGTTATGGTGATGTCAGAGGCCAGCAGGCAAATTTAGCAGAAAGTCCCACACAATTGTTGCTTGAAGCAGCATCAGCTAAGCTGACCACAAGCAAAAGAATCACCACAGGTGTCCTACAAAAAAATATGCCCATAAAATCTTATGCTGATGCAGGGATTGCAGCAAAGGCTTCTGAATCTCAGACTGTGGGTAGACAGAGAAATGTAGGAGCAGCTGGCGATGCCTTAAATAAGATGGCCAGTTCTGTCCAAGTGGCTAGTCCTGTGAAGCAGAGAGAATATCGACGCCCTGATGGCAGAAAGAGGATAGTCCCTGAAGCTATTGGAGTACCTTCCCAGAAGGAAAATATATCTGGTGGTTCTCATTCTCAAACCTTTTATTTTCCTTTAAATTCATCAGAGCACAAGAAGGATGCTAAGGGGGTCACATATACTGATGGTGCTGCTCAAGGAGTTACTGTGAGGAGATCATTAGGTGGGAGCTCAGATATTGAGGAGCGTTCGGGTGTCACTGCTACGGCAGCTATAAGCGAGAGTCTGGTAATTGAGAAAGTTCCAGAATCTGCAGATAAAGAAGGCAGCATCAGTGTCGAACAGGTGGGAACTTTGAAGACCTCAGGTTCTCTGGCTGCTGGTAGTAATCTTTCAATCAGGGTATTTGATAAGAAAGAAGGCAAAGATATGATAACTGTTTGCTTGGATTCTCGTTTAAAAGAATGTGCTGCAAATGGCATTGTTGCGGTTGGAAATACATTTATGATAAAAGAAACAGAAGTTGCATGTACCAGAGGGACTCAAACCCTTTGGACTGATAGGATCTCCAGGAAGGTCACTGTTCTTGCTGGAAATGCCAACTTTTGGGCTGTTGGCTGTGAGGATGGATGCCTGCAGGTTTGATCTATTAGAATTGATTCTATCGACATATATCAAACATAATATCTAATTTTTTTATGTATTAAATTCAAGATTTTTATGCTAGATACGCAAAAGAAATATTAAACTTTTGTCAAAGATTACATTTTACCTTTTCCATCCATTTTTGCCTGATATAGGTGTACACAAAATGTGGGAGACGTGCAATGCCTGGTATGATGATGGGGTCTCCAGCTGTATTTATAGATTGTGATGAGTCTTGGAAGTTGTTGCTTGTCACGAGGAAGGGATCCTTATATGTATGGGATCGTTTCAACAGGAAATGTCTCCTTCATGATTCACTGGCTTCACTGATGGCTGCAGTCTGCAGATCTGAACTCAACTGGTAAAGAAAAAGGTAATGTAACAAGCTCAGAATTTGGATTAGTTTCATGTTTCTTTCATTTAAAGTAATTGTATAGAATGAAAATTTTGAATAATTACTTTGTGGCATATGTGGAGCTTTTTGGTATAATGTATTTTATCTTTTGTATGGTTTTAATTTCCAATTCTAGGAATGATCAAAGTTATATCTGCAAAACTATCCAAGTCTGGTTTACCTCTTGTTCTGGCCACACATCATGCCTTCCTGTTTGATATGAGTCTCATGTGTTGGCTGAGTGTCGCAGATGACTGCTTCCCTGCATCGAATTTTGCAAGCTCCTGGAATTCGGGCTTGGCTAACAGCGGTGAACTGGCAGACTTGCAGGTGGATGTCAGGAAGTTTTTGGCTAGAAAGCCAGGTTGGAGCAGGTATGTAACATTTCTGTTTTTGAGAAAATGATTCATTTATTACTCGTGATTTTCCGGTATGTTAATAATTTTTATTTAATAAGAGAATTAACTCTACATTATACTGGTTATGGTAATATTTAATGATTTTAAGGGCCTACATTTATTCTCATAGCCCCTCCATTAAAAGCGAAGAAGTGAAAACGAGAAGAAGAAAAAATGTGTTAACGAACATGCGAAGCTTTCTCCAGTCTTATTTTTCTTTTGCTAATCTCCTTATGATTTATTCTCAATAATCACTGATTAATATCCTTGACTCTTATCATGCCATGATATGGACATAAATTGTTTTCCTATCCCACTAATATCAATGTCTGTATATAGCCAACTTCCATACTGGTTGAAGTTATATTGTGGCAAGTGCTTGACTTGTGGTTGGTGTGCTGGTTCAGAGTGACTGATGATGGTGTGCTGACGCGTGGTCATTTGGAAGAGCAGTTGGCATCCGCACTGGCATTGAAGTCCCCAGATGAATATCGCCAGTGTCTTCTGTCTTACATACGCTTTCTAGCAAGGTTTTCCGTTATAGCATTCTTCCTGCTATTTTAAATTTTCATAATTTTATGTCTACTTATAATGTAACTAGATCACTTCTAACTACTACATATACATCAAGTGGATTCTAATGGATGTGGTTAAGAGCTTCCGCTACCACGAACCTGTTATCCCCTTAGATGTGCCTAAATCTCTTCTAGCTAATACAATATGTGAAGTTAGTAAGTTGCAAGTCCAATAGTACAAAGCTAAGGCCTTTAATTGAAAAAAAAAATAAAAAGAAGATTAGGAGCTTAGGGAACCAAGTTGAATATCTGGAGGTGAAAAATATTTAAAATTCAAGTCTGCTCCAATAATTAAGAAATTATACTTCACTCAAATTTCGTAACTACGGATTACCCCTATTGTTAGTCAAACAAAATTATTTGTAATTACTATACACTAATATCATTTCATTAACATGAAAGGTTGATGCTTGTTTGCAATTTACGTTGCTCTACCAGACAGACCATCCGATTACTTTGAATATGACAAAAATAGTTATATTTTGGAATATAGCCATTGAGCATTTTTTTCATTTTGCTTCATTTTTTGGTTTAACTGTATTGTGAAACTAGGCACCCGAGTATTTTGCGAATATGGTGTCTGATCTTCTAGTTCCATTATACAAACTGATCAACTTAAGTGTCTTCTTGGATCGCAGAGAGGCAGATGAGTCCCGCTTACGCGAAGTTTGTGAGAGCTTTCTTGTAGGGATGGCTGAAGTTACAACTTCTGATCCCAAGAATCCAATATGGGATCCTTATGTTCTTGTAGGGCTTCTTAGACTCTTCTTTTGATTCCATACTTTGTTATTAAACGACAAAACACACATTTCTGTTGTAAATCTTCAAGAACTTTTAATTCGTCCGGGCACCTGCAGGGAATGAAAAAGCACAAACTCCTTAGAGAAGATATTCTTTCCGCTATGGCCTCAAACAGAAAAGTCCAACGCTTGCTATATGAGTTTATTGATCTTCTATTGGAACATGAAAATACTGCAAGCGATTCGAGTTCTTGAGTTTGTGCTCCATGCTCCATGCTCCATGCTCCATTTTTGCATGCCAAGGTTGGTCACTACAAAACTTTCCAACAAAAGTTTTTACCTTTTGAACCGAATGTTTTGATGTTTACTTAATCATGTTGGTGTTTCTTGTTTGAACAAAATTATAATCCAAACATCATAAATAGGATGCTGCAAGTTATAACACCTTGTATGGATTGTTTCGATATTAGGCTGGCTGTATGTGGAAGCCTCAAAAATTGGATTATACGTTAATAATATTAACAGCCTTAGCTCAATTCCTCCTAATATATCAAATTTGTTGAGTATTTTTTTAGATAATTTATAATATTAATAATTATATTAATTTGAATTTAAAAATACCATAAGTTTAAAAAGTTAATAATGCTTTTATATTATTTTAGAATGGACCGAATATATTTTTCATAATTATTAAGTATATACCGGGTAAAAGGATTAAGTCCGCCACCCATCATTTACATTGCATATTGAGTAGTATATCCCAACAAGCAACAAGAACTGATCACCTAATAATACTACGGAGTGGGTCGGTTTGACCAATTGATCTAGCAATATCTTTGTGAAGAGAAGTCAACAAGATTTTACATGTTCAAATTGTCAAAATTGCTATTCCCATGTTTTACACATTCCCGCTTATTTTTGACAGAGTTTCTGTTAAAAAATTTTGACCGAGTTAGTTCTGATTAACTTAAATTCGATTAAATTTTCAACCGAAATTTATGTCAAAAATAAGTTAATTTTGATGAAAAAGAGAAAATTCTGGCTAAATTACCTTGTAGTGGCCCGAACAATACATTTGAATCCATTTTTAAGGATAATTGAGTCATGTATTCTTATCTCTTAGAGCATTTACAACAGTTTTTTTATCTCTAACCCTACTCTGCAGTACTATTGGGTCATTCTGTAGGATAGAGATTCAATTTTTTCACTATGTACCCAACAGATTCCTTATATTGATTCTTTAAATATTAAATCTTGAAATTTAAAAGTTAAAATTTGAAAATTTCAACAGTTAAATCATGTTTTGAACGTTGTAATTATTTTTTATTTAAAAGTAATTGTTGTTTGAATTTAAAATTTGCAATTATTTTAATTTAAAAATAGATATTGTTAGAAATCAAAATGTGCAACGATCATTATGTGTTTATGAGAATTAAAACAACATTATTTTAATTATAAAATAATAAAATTTATAATTAGTAGTAATATTTTTTATAAAAATGATCAAAATCAAAATTTGACTGATTTTTAATTTTTTTATAGTTCTCTTTCTTCTCTAAATCCTCTGTTTAAAAAATAAAAATGAGTGAATTTGATAGGCATACCTAAATCAGCAATTAAGTGAGATAAGATCATTTAACCAATATAAAATCACAATAAATAGGGTGTGAAATATCATTTTACATAAATAGAGAACACTCTTTTGATTTCCTCACTCTGAGGAGCCAAATCATATATAGATATTAAAATAGAGAATTATATAAGGAAAAAGAAACTGTTAGATACTGATTTATTGATATATTCTTCAAATGTGGGGATAAAGAGCCTATTAAAAAAACTGTTATAAATGCTCTTATCACTGTAATAAATGAAAATATTAATACAATGTGTATCAAATTATTATTATTTTTACATATTTTTTTCCATATACATTTTTCCTCCACAATTAAAGGTGGTCAAGTTGACAGAGCCAACTGCCCCTCCTCGATACTGATACTTGATACTGACAATGACAATGCTACTGGTGAGAATGCATTGATCGGCTAAATAAAATAAAAGGAAGATGATCATATCTAGTTACGTTACAAACATTTGGTCTTTAGTATACTAATAATTTACGAATAAATTCATGACTTGTTGAGGATAATTAAATCTTTTATTACAATAACACTTAATGACCTACATTTTGCGATAAAAAAAAAAATCAGTTATCTTTTATTAATTATGAGTTTATTTGTATGTTGCTAATACGATAAGTTTTAGTCTTTGGTCAAAACTAGGGTGTATTTTTTGGATCCGGTCATTATGAAGTTAACTTTATGGTAAGTTGGTCAATTGACCAATACAGTACTGACACGCAGATGAAAAGATCATATCCCGGCCTGCGCGGGTATCGATACTGTATTGATCAATTGACCAAAATTAACTTCATACTAACCGCTCTCGTATTTTTCTCTACATGCATGATGGGTAAGTCCGTACGTAAGACTCGATACTCTCTCTCCATATTTCCAATTAGATACCCATAATAATTGTCTTTTTAAAAGAATTTTTTTTTCCAATTTATTATTCGTTTATAACTTTTTAGAAGAATAAATTATTTATTTTCTTATATTACCCCTAACTTCTCTCATTCTCCTAATAAATTTTCTCTTGCATTAATAGTTTCTAACTTTCTATAAAAAGATAGTGATATGATGGAATTTTATATAAATTTTAATATTTTCTTAATTTATGTGCATGAAATTAAAAAAAATAATTATTATGGAACCTAATGAGTATATCACTAATAACTAATAAGTTAGAAAATGCATGCAATGTATTGGACTATATTACAATTTCTCCGGCCACCCATGCATGCATTCCCTTGACCACTCCATGTGCCTGAAACGCGATCTGGAAGGCCATCCCTATAGATATGGTCATCTCATGATCATTTATGACATTTAGATTTGGATCCATCGACCTTCGTCGTCGGCTGTATTTGTGGCGGCTGAAGATATAAACGAGTGAAATTTTAATTTTCATATCCGTATAGAATAGCTCTAAATACATCCGGTCCAATTTTCCTATATATCCTATTGAATGTTGTTGCTTATATATATATATATATATATATATATATATATATATATATATATATATATATATATATATATATATATATATATATATTGTGATTTTGTTATTGGAGGGTGGTCATTAAGTTGTTAACCAACCACAAAGTTTAAGACGTTTTCGTTCTAAAATTAAGAAGTCCAACTTTTTTTCCTTTCAAAATTAAATTACTCTCGGTTCTAAAATTAGAGATATAACTTAATTTTTAAGGTCAAATAATAGCATATTAAACTTTAAATTAATATAAATTTATTTAAATTTAGTTGATACAATTATTATAATTGTACAATAATATAACAAAAATTATTAATCATAAAATTTATTTCATTCTAGACTTTTATTAGTCATATCAGTTTTGAAATTTAATATATGGTCATTTGATTTTCAGAGTTAAATTGTATCTCTAATTTTAAAATAATAAAAATATTTTATTTTTCTTTCCTTCCAAAATTAAAGAACTTTTTTTTTTCTTTTTCTTTCCTTAATAAAACAAAACTAGGCAGGATAAGGCTAAGGACATACAATAGTAACAATACCAATTATTAGATGGGGTGTGGACCGTGGGGTTGCAGACTCAACGTGGAAGCCCATAAAAATTAATGAAGTTAGGCAAATAAAAAAACTCCCCACAGAAAATTCAAACGAGTATTGCATCTATGATCTATTTATTGCAAAAAAAATCTGTTAAATTATAATTATAATATACATTGAAATTATAAAAATTAATCAATATTATGGTACATATTTTTTTTAAAAATAATTACTATTAATTGTGCGCCCCATCATGATACAGCCAATGGCAGGCGGTCCATGCAAATTGTACTTCGCCACCATTGCTGCAGCAATCAGCATGGTCGGTGCAGTAGCTTAAGACTTAGTACCATTAATGAGACCTGCAATTTAGGTTATTAGAACCACCCATGCAACGAGACAACCCCATCCAGCAAACATGATAATTACAGGGGTTTGACATTTATGCCCACTTCCGTCCCTTTTTCCTTCTTTTCTTTTTTTTTTTATTAATTTGTCCCATTTTCCTTCTTAGGGTATTTATATATTTATTGAGTTATTAACATGAAGTTAACTTTGATCAATTGATCAATACAGTGTCGACACACAGACAGAAGGTGATCTCTCTGCGTATCAGTACTGTACATGTCTTGATCAATTAATCAACTTACAATAAAATTGACTTCGTGTTAACCGAATTCATATATTCATATGATCTCGGACTAATGCATGTCAATGCAATTCTATATACCATAAATGCATGGATTGAGATAAAAAAAAATATAAAAACAATTTTTACCCCTAATTCGCTCATAGTTTCTCCAGACGACGAGCCTGATTATGCCAGTTTAGCAATAAGTCACCAAGATATATCTTCTGAAAAACTCAAAAAGGATGACTTAATATATATTTTTTTGTGTGCAAAAGGATAACAATAAATACATAAAGTAAAGAATAAATATGTTATTTAGTGAAATCCACTAGTATATGACAAAAAATAAAATAAAATTCATCACTTTATATAATTTTATTAGACCACTAAAAATAAACTTAAAAGTTAATTCACTCTCTTTGCTCTACTTTACTTTTCTCAATTTGTATGCACAAACATAGATAACCCACTTTTTTTACATTTTCGCTATACATTGTAATTTTCGTGATTGACCGCTCTTTACACACACACATATGGTAATGATTCATAGCATATATTTGGTATAAATTAAAAATAGACATACACCATCATTATTGTTCAATATAAGAACCAACGACTGAAATTAAAACTGAAAAACGCTGAAAATAGTACAGTCGTCTGCTACTATTAATTAATAGCAGACATAACCCGTAGTCCGCTAATAATAGTATCTGACGTACGTGAATTAATCTCGATCGTTAATTTTTATATTGAACAATAGAGATTATGTATATATGTCTATTTTTTAATTCATAGGAAATAAATAATATGAATCATTCTCCATATATATATATATATATATATATATATATATATATATATATATATATATATATATATATATATATATATATATAGGAACCGGATCCTGTCCGGACTCCCGAACAGGTTTAAAATTCGGTCCTTTTTTTGTGTTTTTTTTAAACAACTAAAAAAAAATTTAATAATTTATGGAACTGAAATTTTTCCATAATACAGTATTTTGTGTATGTTTTAGATACATATAATAAAACATGTATGTATAAACTGGATCTTGTCCCTATATATATTAGTTTAATTGTGTGTAACATGCATGTAAGCATGTTTGGCAATATCTATTAAAGAAATCACCAACTACTCCATGCAGTCCATCATTTAATGCATTAATTTGGACCCCCAACTTAAACCTACATGTACGAGACCAATATATATACTTTTTCTATTTTAAAATTAAAAATATATTTTTATTTTAAAATTATAAAGTGATATGATAATTTTATCTGTCATGTTATTATTTTCAATATTAAACCACCACAATTAAATACCTAATTAATATTAAAATTATTTTTTAAAGTTGTCAATTTACAAAAGAATCTCTAAATTTGGACAGGAGATAGTATATTATAAATATATAGATAGATTGCTCCCAACTTTGTACTTAAACAGAACTCGATCACCATATATCTCACCTTTCTTAATTTGTCTTTCTTTCTCTGAATTAAAGAGCATTGTCATTTGTTATTCTCCAATGGAGTTGGGAAGTATTGTTCAGTTTCTTGAGAATAGGACCATTTTAGTCACTGGTGCCACTGGCTTTCTCGCAAAGAGTATTTCTCTTAATTTCTACATTTATATATACACACACACACACGTATATACAAATAAAAATCTTGAATGCTTCATTTAATTTAGTAATACTTAACTTAGTTTCTACATGCATGGATGCAGTTTTTGTGGAGAAGATACTTAGGGCTCAACCAAATGTGAAGAAGCTCTATCTTCTTTTAAGAGCTGCAGACTCCAAATCAGCTTTACAACGCTTGAATACTGAGGTGTGTGTGAGTGTGTGTGTGTGTATATATATATATATAAGCCATCTGCATGCCACCCAGGGCAAGAAGTTTCAGTGCATATATATACACACATATATATAGGCATTATAGCCTAGATGTATATCCAGTTTTCTAAATTACCTTGTTTGCATTTTTTCAACCCCAACTTAATTACTACAGAACATATAGTATAATCCTTTATATTAGGTTAAAGTCCCACATAAATTAAGTTTGACTTGAAAATTCACTACATATATTTGAGAGATCTCTCCATTTAGTACCAATTGGTTTTAAGATGGATAATTTTTGATGATATCATAACTAAGATCTTTATATATTCTTGTTATTTTTATCCCCATATATTTCTTTTAGGATTCCTCATGAGACGCATATTCATACGAGAGAAACTCATGTAGAAATTTCATATTTTTATGTATATAATTCATAGACTACTATTTCGATTATTGTCAATTGATTTTAAATTAAAGAGGGAAACTCACATTAATTCCACATGAAAATATGATATTTCTACGTCCGTATGAATAGTGAGTGGGATCAACACACGTGATAGAGGCCCATGTTGGAAATATCATATTTTTGTGTGAAATAAAATATAATTCATGAGTCCTGCTACACTTACAAATAATTCTTATAAAAATTAGTTTACAAAATGACGTATCAAAGTATAAATAATAGTACTAATAGTTTGACAATTAACTTGTCAAAATATCTTATATTTTACTTTTCGAGTGAATAAATTTCAAGATATATATGATCATGGACTCATACTTAACTTGTAGTCAATTAATTAATGCTTCTATTTTGGTATATATAGATCCTAGCAAAGGACTTGTTTAGGGTTCTAAAGAATGGATTGGGTACCGATTTATATTCCCATCTTTCACAAAGAGTTATTCCTGTTGCCGGAGACATTACACATGAGAACTTGGGAGTTAAGGAGTCAAATATGTTGGAAGAAATGCTGAGTGAAGTTGATATTGTTGTTAACCTAGCTGCCACAACCAACTTTGATGAAAGGTATGGCCTACCAAAATTTGTAAATTATCTGATTATGTCAGTATAAATTTAATGGTTTAAAAAACGTTTGGGATATTCTATGAACAAAAATAAATATATATTTAAAGACATTTTTATAGCTGTTGTGAGATTATTCTTGACGATTTAAATTATAATTATCGTTAATTATGGAGTGATTATATATTTTTATTCTAACAATATCGGCGGCCGCCGCCATGACAAATTAAGAATGGTCAACAGCCTTTTGTATGTATATATATATATATATATATATATATATATATATATATATATATATATATATATATGTTGTATCTAAATCGCTTAATTCCTTACATTTGTTTAATTTCTCGTAATTTATTTACTTACTATAGATTAACTTCACTAGCTTTCTTATACTGTGTATAGATACGATATTTCACTAGCTCTCAACACATTTGGATCTAAACATGTTTACAACTTCGCCAAGAAATGTCGTAAAATAAAGTTGCTTCTCCACGTATCCACAGGTTAGTTAGTACTAGTATATATATATGCATGATTAATTACGTACTTCATCATTAGGTCATAACATTATATATATATACTCCTTTCATTTCCAACCGGAAAAATGATATGATGTTCCAAATTAATTTGTCTCAAGAAGATTAATTAAAAACTCAAAATTAATTTTTATGAGTGGTTGGGACTGATCAGCTGGGTGTATAAGAATTTACTTCATAAGTTAGTAATTACTAATAAATTTACAGATTGATTTACCTAATTAATACATCTTGCAGCTTATGTATCCGGTGAAAGGGCTGGACTCATACCAGAGAAACCGTACTACATGGGTGAAACACTTAATGGGAAATCTGGACTAGACATTAATGTAGAGAAGAAAATAATAGAGCAAACACTGAATGAGCTCAGAGATGTGAATGCTACCAATGAAGAAATTACCCTGGCTATGAAGGACTTGGGAATTCAAAGGTTGGTCATATATATTTGCAATCTTTCATCTAGCTAGCTTTTTTATACACATGCAAAATATTTAATGGACAATTAATATTTAATAGTCAGAGGGACATAATATAGTTTCAATTAATTAAAGAATTAATTCTACGTACAAGGTTTGGATTCAATTGGTTAAGGAATATGTACTATGCATTAACATATATACACATTAATTAATCTGAAATGTTAATTAAACGTTTGCCAAACATGATATTTATAGCGCATAAATGCTGTTTTTCAAATGTCATCTTCAGTCCTTAATATACTGAACATAAATAGTAGTACTACTAATGAAGTCTGAATGTTCACCTTTTTATTTAAAAAGTTAACTTATAAGGTTGAGATTCTACTATCCGTATTAACACATCACATCGATCTACACTCTTGAATTTATCCGATGTGAAATTCAAATAAAATGTAATCCATCTTATTTCATTTTGGTTTTGACAAATACACATCTCATTTTATATCAGTTGCACCTTATTATAAAATTACAATAAGAATTTTTTTTTTTTTAAATGCCTTGAGAGGATGAAAAATAGTATTCGAAGTAACGAGGCTCTTGGAATTAATTAGTATTTTCTCCATCATTAATTTCCCACCAAACTAGGGTGCCCTTATTAATTACTACTATAAGTTTTCACATTTAAAACAAAAATGTTGGTATACCAAGTCCAAACAACCGTATTAATTACGGTGATAACAATGAGTGCATGCTTTTAAAAGTTTCCTACTTCGGTGTTGTGCAAATTTAAATTAGGAGACAACTGACTCAACATATATTCTTTATAATTAATTGACCGTTATTGTTTAAAAATTTTGTCTTATGAGATGGTTTACATTTTATGACATACATGCCCCCACGTGTGACAAAATATTTTAATAACAAATTCAAATAATATTGATACTTTTAATTTAATTGTTATATTATCAGAGCAAAAATAATCATGTTATCAACAAGTATGGTTCAAAATGACAAGTGTCATTAAAATAATTATAAATGTGTTGTTAGATGTTTATTTGCTCTATATATACCTTCCTTCCGGCAACATAATTTTCGCTCTGACAATATTATTAACTTTTTATTTTATTTATAAGCAAATAATCGTTCATGGCAAAGTAAAAAAAGAAAAAGAAGATACTCTTTTTACTTGTATATATAAAATAGGTGTACGTTGATAAAACAATATTGCTTATTTAATGCTTGCTTTCTATTTAAGTATTTAATTAAAGCAAACATGCTTAATTTCTATTTAAGTATTTTTAGTTAGTTTCACTTCTCAAGCTAATTTTTATTTTTTTTGTTCACCTGTTGATCATATAATAGAGCAAGGCATTATGGATGGCCAAACACATACGTATTTACTAAAGCAATGGGAGAGATGCTTTTAGGGCAATTGAAACAAAATATGCCTCTAGTTATTCTTCGTCCTACCATCATTACCAGTACCTACAGTGAACCTTTTCCCGGCTGGGTTGAAGGCCTCAGGTATATATATATATATATATATATTTACCTATTCGTTGTACAAAAGAGAGTTTTGTGACTTATAAAATTTACGTTCTTTAATTAAGCATGTATCTTTAAAAATAATAAATTGCTTGATTATTAGTGTGATATGCACCTGCAAGACAAATATGAAATGAAACTCTTTATATATATATATATATATATATATATATATATATATATATATATATATGATCTGGGTTTTTTGGTTACATGCAGAACCATTGATAGCTTGGCAGTTGGTTATGGTAAAGGGAGATTAACATGCTTCCTTGGTGATCCTCATTCCACCATTGACATAGTGAGTTCCCTTATTTTTCTCCTTCACTTTTAATAATAATGAATTTGTCGCCCAATGCATGTGTAAAATTTCTTTAATTGTATGATTAAAGATATTGCGATTACCACATCAAATAAGTGATGATAAGATGAACATCTAGCCTGTGACAGAAAACATTTTGGTTAATTCATTGATGATGATTTAATATAACTTATGCTTTTGTAATACTCCATGCATCCCAAAAAGAGATCAGTACAAAACCTTTTTTAAAAATAAACTGTTAATATTGCCAAAATAAAAATGTTGTTGTCAAACTAATAAATATCGCTTAAATGATTAAGTGTTCTTAGAACAATTACAAAAGTGTCGTTGCATTGGTTTTGCTTTGACAGAATCAACGACTTAAAACTAAAATAAGTGACGTACGTGATGTTTCAAATATGTCTTTAATAAAGTGAATTTACTCAATAATTTTTGGATGAATAGGCTCAAAGTCTTATTTGTACATTAATGTTGGACTTGAAAAAATGATCAGTAAGTATTGTCATAGCTAGGATGTGGAAATATATATATACACACGAGCAACATTAATAATGTATAGGATTGTACACAGATTCCAGCTGACATGGTGGTGAATTCTATGATTGTGGCAATGGTGGCTCATGCAAATCAACCTAATTGTGAAATGATTTATCACGTTGGATCCTCATTTGCAAACCCTCTAAAGTTTTCTCAAATTCAAGATTATGGCCAAAATTATTTCCTTAAAACTCCATGGATCAACAAGGAGGGGCAGCCAGTTAAAGTTGGCAAAATTACAGTGTTGAGCTCCATGGATAGCTTCCACAGATACATGGCAATTCGTTACATGCTTCCCCTAAAGGTCAGCTTTAATTTAATTTTCTACATAAATCAATTTTACCAAGTTTTACTACTTCATTTATTTCATTTGAGGCTCAATTTAATCCTCCTTAATTACATACAACCAAATGATGATCATAAATATGTGCACACTTATATATATGTCGGACACAATATTGCTTTCAATTAATTACGCATAGTTATCGTTTAGGATAGGAAAACTTTATTATGAGTCTCTTAACAATTGTAAGTTATATTTTTTCTTCTTTTTTAGGAGAAATTAAAACGTGTTAGTCTCTTGTATATATCCAATGAAGGATTTAATATTTAAGAGGTTATTTTTAAAATTCTTTTATTTTATTTTTTTAGAACAAGGGATCGAATTATATTTGTAATATATATAAATTAGAAAAAGAAAATATACTTCTACCAACATTTTTGTGTTTGTTCTAATGGCACTTAGTTAACTAACGATCGTTGTTACTCCGACAATATCAATCCTCTAATTAAGACAGACCTTTTTAATTACATCTTAAACTAATTAACTGGTTATTGTACTCTTTCTTTTTTTTTCAGGGATTACAATTAGTGAATACTGGGCTTTGCCATCTTTTGCAAGGAACATATACCGAACTTATTCGAAAGATCAAATTTGTGTTGCGATTGGTAGAATTATACGAACCCTACTTGTTCTTTAAGGGAATGTAAGTCTTGTAACTTAGGTTCCAGCTTCGAGAATTTAAACAAAACTTCTCTATAATTAACATCTTCCTCCTATATGTAGTTACTAATTTTTTAATTTTTATTTATATATATATATATATATATAAACTTTTCTTTTATACAGCTTCGAAGATAGGAAAACAGAAAAATTGCGCAGGGCAGCAGGAGAAAATGGTGTTGAGACTAATATGTTCCGCTTTGATCCCAAGATCATTAACTGGGAGGACTACCTCATAAACACACATCTACCTGGAGTAGTAAAATATGTATTTAAATAATAAGCAATTAAGATAGAGGATTTGTTAGGTTATATATATATATATATATATATATATATATATATATATATATATATATATATAATCTGCTTTTTATGCGGGTAGTCCGCCTATAGCGACGGACAAAATCGTCATTAAACCCGTCGTCATATGGTCTGAACCGAGCTATAGCAACAGATGTGGGTTATGACGAAGGTTCAGACCCTATGACAACGATTTTAGCGACGGTTTTGTCTCTCGCTAAATATTCTAATTCATATATATATATATATATATATATATATATATATATATATACACGGTTTTAGCGACGGTTTTGTCGCCGCCTAAGAAGTTATATATATATATATATATATATATATATATATATATATATATATATATATATATATATATATATATATATAATTCAAGATACTAAGCTAAAGATGTAATCTATATTATATACTTTACCAAGTTTTTATTTGCATAATATATATACTTCATGCTTGTGGAAATATATGTTAATTTTTTTTGTGCAGCTCAAATAAATTTACATTTCAAAGTTTGAGAAGAAGAAAAATATACTATTAGTTTTATTGGGATAATTTATATTGTTTGGGAGAGGACGTGAGCCAAAAATAAAATAAAAATTGCAATACAAAAATTTGGAGTGAGTGTGAATATAACAAATTAATTGGCGTAGGTGCCACGGGCGGCGGGCCTCGGTCAAGAGTCAATTCAGTGGTACCAACTCACCAAGTAGATCTTTTATAAAAATATATAAATAATAATAAAATAAAAGGATAAAGCTTTTACAAGAGCATATAATCTATTAATATATATATATATATATATATATATATATATATATATATTTATTCTCTTCCCAACAAGAATGCACAGCTAGCATAGATAACTGTAGTAGTTTAGATAATTCTGTTAGACTTCAAAAAATTAAAGGGAGAAGAAAGTATAAAATATAGAGAGAGACTAGAATTTGGTTAACTTTATTAATACCTAATTAACTACAATGATACTTGTATAAGCAACAGTCAAAAAAATAAAAATTAATCTAACCTATTGATATTTAAAAATTAATATCCATCTTTTTTTTTGAAAATATAATATTTTATGTTATAGATAAGAGACCAACACATCAACAAGAAAAGAGGGAGTAGATCGATCCCAAAACTCCTGATCAGATTTAAAATCGGCTGCTCTAGCTACCTAGTTACCTTGAATCACTCTAATAGTTCACATACATATTTTAAAACTATATTTTGCACACAAATTATGAAAATTAAAATAAATGAAAGAGAGTAAAAAAAATCAAGTTTATCCTTAGCAGTGTCAAAAAATTATATAAAGTGATAATCTTTATATATAAATATATATAGGGTAATGACCAACGAAATAGATTATAACTGAAAAATTCATATCTGTCACTACTACGTGAATTAATCTCGACATGCAGTTAGTTCGAACGATAAAGATGGTATATTTTCATTTTTAATTGATCCATAACAAATATATATGACCGATTGAGTGTACCAACATGGTCAAGTGAAACAGGAGATACCCAGCCAGCAGGTAGCGAAAACCATCATCAACAAGAAGAAGCTTACTATATATATATATATATATATAGATCGGAAGCTTCATTAGAATATTATCTTATATATACAACACCGCGCGTCTGTCTTGAGGAAATTATACAAGGCAAGGAGAAGTAGAAGACACAAGCAGTTCATCATCTATATGCTTCTTCAAATTTCCTCATAACAAGTCCAACCAATAATTCTCAAATACAAATTAATTATTATATATCAAATTCAATGAATATATATATATATGTATGCATAAATCTCACAATAAAGTAAAAGAAAAATTACCATTGAACCATGAGGGTAGTAGACATGGTGTTTGATGGAATGCCTCAAAGAGAAGAGGGGTATACATATTTGCAATTTAAAGTTAAATATTTTGTCGTTGTATAATTGAAGCCCGGAAATTATTGATTGGGTGAATTTAAATTTGGATTTTTATTGATTCAATATACATACTTCTACTTCTAGTTACGAATAACACGCTTCAAGGTTTAAAATGTGACATATAATTCAGGAATTAAAATTCTATAAATTAACTTAACCTAATTAAGTATATTTTAGGTTCAATTTTGTTAAAAAAATGAATATTTATTAATTATGAGTATTTTTTTTCTTTCCAAAAAATTGTTGGTGCTTATGGTGGAAGAGAACACTATTTCGGAATTTTAAAAATAAAAAATAAAAATTGTAAGACTTTATTTTGTTAATTTTTTTTTTGCAAGGGCAAGCTTCTTTTCTGAAATTATATTGTTATTCAAATAACAATTCTTTTTTCTTTTCTTTTTTCATTTTTTTAATAAAAATTCTAAGACCACAAAGGATTAGAGACCGATCTAGCTACCGATAACCTATTACACTTAATATTACCGATAATACTAGTACTGTAATATGCTAAGTGCAATAATAATAATGGTACCTATAACATTAAGTACAATATATTATCGGTAGCTAGACTGGACCCTAATTTCATGTAATTGGGGGGAGGTCACGTCCGGTACAGTATAATTTTTTTTTTAACCACAATTATCAGAATAATAGAGCAAGTTTGAACAAAAAACTGTAAAAATATATATATATTTTACCGTATTTTTTCAATAAAATATATATTTTTTTTATAATTTTTTGTTCAAACATATTCTATTATTTTTTATTTATTATTCTGATAATTATAATTAAAAAAAATAAAAAAAAAATTACATTGTACCGGAACACCGTCCGGTACCTTTTGCACCGGACACCCCCTCGACCCAATTTCATGTCGCCCAGAAAAGTTTTTTTTTAAAAGTATAGTCTGTATAGACGCTCCTGTCTCTGGCTTTCCGTCAAACACCTTCTCAAAAAAAAACCCACTTTTGATTTGTGATAACCCCTGCAGCTAAACGATAAATTGAAATGAAAATACCGCTACTACTCTCCTACGCTGTTCTTCAAAACTACACCCCCATCTGATCTCTGCATTGCAACAATCATCTCGGCCTGTATATTCTTTCTCTCTCCCTCTCTCTCTATATATATGTATATATATAATTATTAAAATTTTAAGTTTTTTAATTAGGATTTTAATTCTCACATTTCAGTATTGAACTCAGCTCCTCTGTAAAGCTATTTCAATTATTCAACAGTGGACACCGCAAAAACAAAGCAATCATGGATGGTATGCTATGCTAAAACTTTAATCTTTGATTTTCTTTGTATCAGGCTCTTATGTTTGACCTCAAGAAATTTTATGTGCTCATTTATTCTCTTGTTAGCAAATAAAAAGTTTTTTCATTAGATTTTATTTTTGTTTTGTCCTAAATCTGTTACACAATTATGGAAGTGCTTTCAAAATTATAACAGTTAAGTTGCCCAAACTATACTGTATTTGAGCCTCATTTTCCTTTCACATCTGGAGCAAGCAACTTATTTTGAGAATGATGTTTTGGTGGTCTTGTGGATGCGTAAGAATGCCGAATTTCTATGGACCTTAGTCTGTATATGACTTTGAGTTGTTAGTTTCTAATTACCTGAATATAGTTGAACCAGGTTTACCTTAGGATATTCAAATTGTTAGGCATACTGAAGATCTCAGAATTTCTTAGTCTGATACCATACTTTGTTAAAACGTTGTGATTGATTGCATGGCTTTCAGAATCTTAGATAAAAACATGTCTATGCATAATATGTTGTCTAGTAGTTATCCATGTATATGTGAATTAGCCAGTCAGGCGGTCAATATTAGAGTTCATTATATGAGAATTTTTAAAAAACAAAAAAAATGAAACAAATTATAAGGTAAGAATCGTCTTCTTCTTTTTTCTGCTTATATTTCTACTGTAACATGTATGTTTGTAAAGTGTTGGTCTAGAGTCTAAACTTTAATAACATTTCAATCTTCAATTGAAGAATGTTATAGAGTGGGGTGGGGCTATGACCCAATTCATAAAAATTGTTTCTTGGAGAAGGTTTAAGAAAATCCTAAAACTCCAGCCTAGAAATTTAAATTCATGAAACTCACTTTTGTGGACAATATGTTGAGTGTTTATTTTTGATTCTTTGTACTATTAACCTATTGTCCTATGTCTGTAGGCATTGAAGGTTGAGACTTGAGATTATTGAGTGACTATGTTTTGGCACCTATATTTTTTGTAACGGACTTACTTCTGAGGTTTCAAGAATTTCTCAAATCTTTGCTTTAAAGCACAATTTTTATTTCGGTTAATTCTTATAGAGATATGAGACAAATTCTAGTGATAGAATTTGATAATCATCAGTCACAAATAAATTTTGTATGAAGCTACCTGAGCTCATGCCTTGAAGTTTTGCCTCATTGTTTGAGATGTCATTCTTAATGCATCGTGTCACACATTTTACAGCATAAATCTGTAGAGAATTGTCTAGTTCAACTAGCTCGGGTGTATATGCTAGATAAATAAATAAATTTAAAAAGGAAAAGCTAAAAGGGGCCTTTTGTTTTAATTTACTCAGCTTTTTTTACTGTTTCTGGGTTTTTAGTTGATTCACAGCCAACGATGGAGGAAACTATTTTGGTTGGTGATGATCTGATGATGGGACCACCATCACCAATCATTCCACCAGAAATTGCATCGCATGTGCTTGAGGGTGTGGATATGTGTGACGGGATTTTGAGAAACCTGTTTTTGTGTAAGTTTCGTTTGGCCTTGCTTGGCCCACTTCTCTTCTGTATCATAGATATTGGGAAACCTGTTTTTGTGCACCACTTCCTCCCCCCCTGCGTTTTATTATCTTTCTTTTTGAAGCTTAACTATTAATTTCATTACACCATGGCTTCTTTCAACTATGAAATTATTTTATAGGTTTGCAAATAAATGACATTGAGCCATTCTGTCAAGATGAGATTGCTCTATACCGGCAGTGTGCTGAGAAAAGGGTGAGCTAATTACATGTTTTGTGCTAAGATTTTCTTTTCCTCTATTATTATTGTTTTTAAAAATCAGTTTGAATGCCAAAAAGGCGTGTAAAGTGACTTAGTCTCACACTCTTTTGCGGGAACTAACGCAACATTAGGGTTTTTATACGAAGGTGCGGAAAGTGTGACTCATTTACTTATTGTTACTCTTTTTAGGATAAGGTACTAAGGCAACGGCTACAAGATAGTGAGCGTAAATTGGGATTATCAATGCCCATTAATGAAGCAATGGAACGAGCTTCTCAACTAGAATCAGAAGTGACAATGTTGGACAGGTATTTCAGTCAAGCACTCGAGCACATTTACACTCATCTAATGTTTTGTAACATGAACTTCATCTATTTATGTTACTTTATAAAATGTGAAATGTCAAACAGGAACCCCATTTATTTAATCATGTCATCATATTGCCTTTGCTGATAAACATATATGGTGAGACTTGAGAGCCACTACAATTTTCAGTTTTATTGTTTCACAATTTTAGTTCTTAGATATAATCATCATATGTTGGTTAATTATCGCATTCACTTATTGGCCTAGTGTGCGATGCCTTAAAATTTAAGACTTGTTTCACTTGTAGAGATATGTGGACAAGTTTTTCAATTCGTTAAGTATGCTATAATATGATGTATTATTTTACCTTTTAGCAGCAAAGGCTAATGATTATGAACAAGGAAGAGAATAAGAGAAAAGAATAGGCATTGACAATTAAAATAAGGTTCTCTCCGTGAGGACTTCCTTCGTCCATTAGGAAACAAAGTGTCACTGCTCATCCTATTTTGTGTATGTGCTACTGTAGAGAGCAGAGAAATATTGTTCTTTTGCAGGGAAATTCTTACTTTCATTTGTGCTATCAAACCTTCCCCTTTTTGCTTTCTTGGAGCCATTCAAATAGGTAGGGATGATGTGCATTATATGGTTTGAAAGTGGGGTTCTTTGAACAGTGAGAAGTTTTAGGATCCATTAATGGCTAGTATCCATTTTTTTTACTGATCCTGGTCTTTCCTTGGCTATCAGACTGGCTTGTTAAAGGATAAGGCTCTTCATGCAGCACAGATTAGCAACGTCGCAAATTGAACTAATGATCTAGTCTCATAAAGTGAATTTTTTAAAATTAAAAGTACATCTTGGTTCTTGTAGTATACTGTGGTATATTCTTCTAATAATATCTGCCTTTATCTTTAAAGAATAACAATCAGGTTACATGTGGTAAATCTTCTCTTTTTTCCTTTGGATTATGTGGATGCAGAGTTAAACTGACTCCAAAACACTTTCTGATGTTTTTGATCCATGTGATCTAGGCGCTTGATTCTGGCAAGTGGAGTGGAAGGCATGGAAGGATTTCGGCAGAGATGGAGTTTGCATGGCCGCCTTACGGATACCAAGTAATGTTAAAACATGTCTTGCATTTTCTTGGAGCAGGCATGTTAGGCATATTTGTTGCTCATCTATCATCCAGGTGGCTTCTCTTTAGGCGTTAAGGGTGTAAATGAACCGAGTCGAGCCGAGTATTGAGTTGCTCAGATTTGGTTCACAAAATTTATCGAGTATAAAATAAGGTTTGATTGAGGCTCATTTAACTATCGAGTCGAGCCCGATTTCGAATCGAGCCCGAACAGTTTGAACTTTTCAAACGAATATGATCCGAGTATCAATAAAAAATTACAATTTGAAAAGGTTCGAGTAACTTATCGAATTTTAAAATTTGCTCATATTTGACTCATTTATATTTCGAGTCGAGTGAGTACGAATCGAGTCCGAACTGTTTGTTTATTTTACAGCCTTATTAGGCGTTATCCAGACCATCTAATTCAAAACCATTGTTTAGTGTAGTTATAAGAACTAGAATGAAAAACTAGCTGCACTATATAACCATATAATGTATGTATGTTTCTGGTTATCACTAATAGCTTCCGTGATGTGCACGAGGTCTTGAGGAATAACCCCAAGGGATGGGACAAATGGTGAAGTCCTTGAAGAAAAGCCTCAAGGTCACTCCCCTGGTTCCAAGCCCCATACTTGGGGCTAAACTTACCTATCAAAAAAATTGTGGACTTGATATTGGCAGCATGCCACGTCATGTGTTAACCTTTACAACAATATTATACAACTCTCATTTCTCAAATTTTTCTGTAGCGCCTGGGTCAGTGAATGAGTAAGTAAAGTGTTTTCTTCATTAGCAACTGAATAATCAAGACTTCTCTTGCCCTTTCTTTTTTAAAGTCTGATGCTTTTCTTGAAGGATCAATTGTTTAATGTTTGTTCTCCTCCCTTTCTTGGTACTTTACCCAGAGGAGTATCCTTTTGTTTGTGATTATGAACTGCTTTGTACTGAAATCAGGAGAAGGCTGGAGGGCTTGAAGCAGGGATTAGAGAAGAGGACAAATGAAGTTCCTGTTCAAGGTTCCACCTACAAGAAATGGTTCTTTTGGTGAAAGCACTACATTGAACAAACACAGTTTTTGGAACTTCATATTTGTGTCTTTTGGAAATCAATCTTAGTAAAGCACATGTTTGCTCCACGAGAGCTCAATTTGCTCAACTGTGGTGATAAACTGTTGCTTTCTTCAAGAGCAGATAGGTGAAATCTTTCAAGTAACAAGATGTATGGGCAAAACTCTGCTAGCTGTAAAACAATTTTTGAAGATATGTAAACTTTTGCTGTTTGAATTTCTCAGTTCTTCTCTGTTACCGAGGTTGATTTGATGAAACATATATATGTTGTTTAAATTCTATGACATCCCTCCCCTAGACCAGTTGAGAGAGACCGCTTTTGCTATAAATCCCCTCACTCTACTCATTAACTGCAAAGGCGGGGGGGGGGGGGGGGGGGGGGCACGTACACGCAGGGATTTGCAATTACAGACATCTCACTTCATTGTCCAATATTTGTTTTATAGTACAAGTATGTAGGAACTTCTGGTTTTGCATTATTAAACTGGTGTTTCACAATTATAGGATTTTATTGAACTTGCCAGATGATAAAACATGCACTGAATGCTGAATGCTGAAAATTTCAAGTACAAAGATGGAACGAAGTAAGATTATCGTAATTGTACAGCCTCGACTGGTCTGTCTTTACAAGATCAGCATACTCTTTAAACAAGTACTGTTCCTTGCATTAGTACTACTGCAGAAGATCCAGTAGTTATCCAACATATTAGTAAACTCTAAAATAAGAAATTTTTATTGCTCAAGTGAAATGCTTTAAAACTAATACAAGAATTTGAATACATTCATTTAAGTTAAGATACATTCGGTCTAATTCACACATTAATTTTATATACTAAATGAGCAAATGCTGCCCCTATCCCAATCACAAGTTCCCAAAATAACCCAGGTTAAAAAGAATCCTACAAGTATCATTATCCAACGACTAAAATTGCAATTTTATACAATATACACGATGGGCAGGACCCAAAAAGTGTAGCACCAATTCTTCTTGTCATTATAACCTCTGCTAAGTTTTATCTTTGGACTGTTATTTGAGGCAACCTATGGCCTTGTGCAAGCTTAAGTCACTTCTGTATTGATGTCCAGAAATACCTTACTTGAACAGCTAACTGGTTTCTAAAATCCACGAGGTGCATTCTTGTAGTAGTTGAAATTTCTGTTGAATAGCTATCTTCAAGAAAACCTGCATTCTGTTTCGGAACTCGGGTACAACTTCATTGCATCTGAATGATCCTGCACATGCACAATGCTCAGCCAAGTGAGCAGCTTTAACCTGGTTGCACTTGAGACACACCAGGTCTTGTAGATGGTAAAGGCGTTCTCTTTGTCGTACAATCTGGAGAAGATAATTTTCCATGACCTCACGGTCATAAGGTTGCCCGCATTGAGGCACCGCACAGCGCCACTCTTGAGCCATTAAGGCTCTATCACGACACAAGTCTAGGTCTCTGCAATCGTTGCAGTAACTGACAACAAAATAGCTAGAAATCAGCAGCTATTCCTTCAAGTCTGGGAAAGAATAGCTTTAAAAAACTTGGATGCAGATATTGAACAAACATAAAGTTTAAATAAGAAGAGTTCCAACAATTTTCACAAAACTTAGCATAACACCCCCCCCCCCAACCGAATATTTCAAAGCTGACACCCTCTCTTCCTAGGCCAAAAAATAAAGAAGTAGATCACCAACATCACAATTAGAGGAGCCATGCACAGTTGGGACAACAAACATCCATCTTGTTAGCTCCAAATATTGTGGTCCGAGCCGTGAGGAGTGTGCTCCACAACTTTAAATGGACATGGTATTACCTCTTTTTATCCTTTTGTATTCTTTCCTCCTTTCCTGTTGGGGATGTGGGGTTAGGAACAATACTCCAAGGTACAGTAGTGTCCCACCTGTACTAGCACATACTAACTCAGCTAAACCAAAAGCCTTCTTGTCAACTATGGCACTTAGGTTCAATTGATTATTTCCTACCACCATTGCTTTACCCAAAGCTGCCCTCGATTATTCAATACTTAATAAATAGCATGTAAAGCTTAACTTAACAAACATAAATATTAAAAATATCTGTTTGTTGAGCAAACAGGAGTTTATCCTAAAACCTAACTGCATAGGACTCAAAAAGTATCAGCAAGATTTACAAGATGAAAGTTTCAAAGAAAATAAAATAAAATTGGCCAACTCAGGGTGGAGTAACTATTTTATACATCAATTTCCATCCCCAACTGATCTAAGTAGCAACCACCAAAAGTGCTGAACTCGAGAGTTCTACTGCCTACAAAATTTTGTATTCTCATGTATCTAGTAAGCAAGCATTCAACTCATTAAATTTCAGATAGAACGAGAGGCACGTACACGTACGTACACGTACACGCAGGGATTTGCAATTACAGACATCTCACTTCATTGTCCAATATTTGTTTTATAGTACAAGTATGTAGGAACTTCTGGTTTTGCATTATTAAACTGGTGTTTCACAATTATAGGATTTTATTGAACTTGCCAGATGA
This sequence comes from Panax notoginseng, assembly GCA_016801055.1. NCBI lineage: Eukaryota > Viridiplantae > Streptophyta > Magnoliopsida > Apiales > Araliaceae > Panax > Panax notoginseng. Next base: position 216,552,703 of record CM029015.1, on the reverse strand, counting down.
TAAAACATGCACTGAATGCTGAATGCTGAAAATTTCAAGTACAAAGATGGAACGAAGTAAGATTATCGTAATTGTACAGCCTCGACTGGTCTGTCTTTACAAGATCAGCATACTCTTTAAACAAGTACTGTTCCTTGCATTAGTACTACTGCAGAAGATCCAGTAGTTATCCAACATATTAGTAAACTCTAAAATAAGAAATTTTTATTGCTCAAGTGAAATGCTTTAAAACTAATACAAGAATTTGAATACATTCATTTAAGTTAAGATACATTCGGTCTAATTCACACATTAATTTTATATACTAAATGAGCAAATGCTGCCCCTATCCCAATCACAAGTTCCCAAAATAACCCAGGTTAAAAAGAATCCTACAAGTATCATTATCCAACGACTAAAATTGCAATTTTATACAATATACACGATGGGCAGGACCCAAAAAGTGTAGCACCAATTCTTCTTGTCATTATAACCTCTGCTAAGTTTTATCTTTGGACTGTTATTTGAGGCAACCTATGGCCTTGTGCAAGCTTAAGTCACTTCTGTATTGATGTCCAGAAATACCTTACTTGAACAGCTAACTGGTTTCTAAAATCCACGAGGTGCATTCTTGTAGTAGTTGAAATTTCTGTTGAATAGCTATCTTCAAGAAAACCTGCATTCTGTTTCGGAACTCGGGTACAACTTCATTGCATCTGAATGATCCTGCACATGCACAATGCTCAGCCAAGTGAGCAGCTTTAACCTGGTTGCACTTGAGACACACCAGGTCTTGTAGATGGTAAAGGCGTTCTCTTTGTCGTACAATCTGGAGAAGATAATTTTCCATGACCTCACGGTCATAAGGTTGCCCGCATTGAGGCACCGCACAGCGCCACTCTTGAGCCATTAAGGCTCTATCACGACACAAGTCTAGGTCTCTGCAATCGTTGCAGTAACTGACAACAAAATAGCTAGAAATCAGCAGCTATTCCTTCAAGTCTGGGAAAGAATAGCTTTAAAAAACTTGGATGCAGATATTGAACAAACATAAAGTTTAAATAAGAAGAGTTCCAACAATTTTCACAAAACTTAGCATAACACCCCCCCCCCAACCGAATATTTCAAAGCTGACACCCTCTCTTCCTAGGCCAAAAAATAAAGAAGTAGATCACCAACATCACAATTAGAGGAGCCATGCACAGTTGGGACAACAAACATCCATCTTGTTAGCTCCAAATATTGTGGTCCGAGCCGTGAGGAGTGTGCTCCACAACTTTAAATGGACATGGTATTACCTCTTTTTATCCTTTTGTATTCTTTCCTCCTTTCCTGTTGGGGATGTGGGGTTAGGAACAATACTCCAAGGTACAGTAGTGTCCCACCTGTACTAGCACATACTAACTCAGCTAAACCAAAAGCCTTCTTGTCAACTATGGCACTTAGGTTCAATTGATTATTTCCTACCACCATTGCTTTACCCAAAGCTGCCCTCGATTATTCAATACTTAATAAATAGCATGTAAAGCTTAACTTAACAAACATAAATATTAAAAATATCTGTTTGTTGAGCAAACAGGAGTTTATCCTAAAACCTAACTGCATAGGACTCAAAAAGTATCAGCAAGATTTACAAGATGAAAGTTTCAAAGAAAATAAAATAAAATTGGCCAACTCAGGGTGGAGTAACTATTTTATACATCAATTTCCATCCCCAACTGATCTAAGTAGCAACCACCAAAAGTGCTGAACTCGAGAGTTCTACTGCCTACAAAATTTTGTATTCTCATGTATCTAGTAAGCAAGCATTCAACTCATTAAATTTCAGATAGAACGAGCACATGTGGACATATAGCTATTACTTCATGCAAATTTACTTTCCAAAAAATAATATAGATATTTGATGCCGCTATTTTACCTGCAAATGACATTTGGTAAAGTAAAGGAGAGAGAATGATTGTGAAACTCTGCCTCTGGAGCAAACTCCCTTACACGCACGTATTTTAACAGATTCTTCCTCATGATCTGAATAACAAGGGTACCGAAGTAAAACTATCAATTTACTAGCCAGAACAAACTTGGTATAATTTACAGATCACTTTGTCACTATCAGTTTAGCTTCGGTAGGACAAAAGGAAGCACATAACAATAATAACTACAGTTCTTGTTAAATAAAAGACCAGAATACATGAAGATTGCATTACCAGAATATCATGCTGAACACTTTGGTCAAGAGCCAGAACAGCACAGACATGCTTGATGAACTCTAGCGCAGGATCCCCAGTAAAGATATTGCCGTCAAGTTGTGGATTCCCATTTGAGCTATCTTGGGCAGTTTGAGATTTGCTCATTCCCTTCATATGAAGATTGGCATCCCGAACAATACTTAGAAGTTTGCCTGTGAAATAAGTGGTGACCTGTAGGACATTGAGTTATTTTTTTGTGTATTGTAAGCAGTATAAGGTTTTTAAAACAAGCTTTGGCAACTATATCCTCATTCATACCTGTCCCCTAATATATTCAGCCATTTGTGACTCAAATGTTTCAGCAGTTGCAGCAGTGATTGATGGAGTGCATAAGCTTCCATCCCTCATGGATTCTCTCTTAGCAGCTTGTTCTTTCCAAGGAAGATACATAAACTCAGAGACAACCAAGATGAAATGATCCTGTATAAAAACCAGATGTAGTGGTATCAGTCATATATGAAAGTAAGAAAATCATATTACTTGATGCCTCAAGATATCTGTCTCCTCAAATATACGTTAGGTTAACAAAATTATTGTTAAACCACTTACAGCAAAGTTCATAACCAGTGTTCTAAAAATCAATAGGTGGACCTAAACTGATGAGGGGGCACCTAGTGCACAGACATTTTCCTAGGCAGTCTTATATATATATTGGGTATTTGTATATACCATTTAAAACATATATTTTATGTAAATATTCAAAAATTGTACAAGAAATATTATCAAAAAACAATCTTCTAAGGCATAACAAATTCATTTCAAGTATTGTAGGCCTTCGTTTCAAATATCATTACTAGTCATTATTTTAAATTCATACTAGTAGCCATTTCTTAGACAATTCTTTTGACTTTAAGTCTCCTGACTGATTCCGGCTAGACACAGCCAAATTGAGGCGGTAGTGAACCAATTCTGCCTAGGCTGCCTACGCGGGCACCTGGAAGGATTTTTAGAAAAGTGTTCCTAACCAATCTTCAAAAACACAAACTTACAAAAGAAAGAACCCCTACCTGCATTTCCTTGGGTATGTTTTCCGCAACATTCCAGCTAGATACAATTTCCACTTGAGATTCATCAAGCACGTGTTCATCATTTTGTTTCGAAATATCTTCGGATGATCTACCATGAACTCTAGCCTGAATTCCACCATAGTTGTACTATCACAGAAAAGGAAACTTCATAAGAGACAAAATCAATGTTGATTTTCTTTTAATACAACTGTAAAGCAAACTTTAAACGAACAATGCCGAATTATCAGTTTCAAATTGGCATTAAACTGGAAATTTTCTCAAACATCTAGAAAGCATCCAACGTTGAGTTTCCATAGCAGTCATAGGAATATTGTCAATTGCTAGAGAAACAGAGAACTTTTAGGAAATCTCTTCATAATTCCATAATAAAATAGACAGCTATGCTACCGATAAAATTCGCAAGTTTTGTTTTAAAATCACTTGGATTTTTCTCATAATTAAATATTCTTAAATAGAGAAACGGGAAAGAAAAGGTAGAGAAGTGTTGCAAATGTTCTTGTTACGACATTACGCTTAGAAACAACTCAACTAGGTTTAATTATATCTTTTTAGAAAGTTATTCCCAGCATACCACTTTGTGAATAAATGTATTTTGTCCCAAGTCCCAACTAAGTGACTTGAAGAAACTTACCCCTACCATACTTCATACCATGAAAAGTGATGTTTTCTATTACCGATTTTGTTCCACGCAACGCATTGAACTACAATAGGTAACATTGAAATGGATATACAAAATAAACTAGAAAAGGGACACAAAAATGAGTTACCTGATCCATGAAAAGCAAAGAATGCCAGAATTGCAGTGGTTCAAGCTCAATCCACTCGAATAAGTCTCTAATAAATAGCAAAGACAAGTATTAAAGAATATGAAACAAGAGTAAGAATCCACCTCAACTAAAACTCTTCAGAAATTTAACAAGACCTACCTAGTTTGCAGAGCTCTGATTAAACTATCTGAATAAGCTTTGGCAGCAGATAGATCTGACTTCCCTGTGTCTATAATAATTTTTGCGAAGTTGGCAAATATGATTGCAGCACCCAATTTACGAAATTCAGCTAACAATAGTGCAAAGACCTTTTGCATAACCTGTTAACATACAAAAAACAAGAGAAATAAATTCCAGATTACATGTGAAAACATATTAAGATGTGGCCTGTTAATTTGCATGCTTTACAAGAATACAATTTTAAGATCATATTCTTGAGTTCTTGACACATGACCATTGTGTTGGGATTGGCTCATCCCGGTCTTGGTATTTACAAATGTTTTGGGCCTCATGGGTTTGAGCCCATGTTATAGTAGCTAGGTTTTCTAGTTACTATAAAAGACATTGTTTGGTTTGTGGATCAAGGTAGAAGAGTGTGTGAAGCATCTAATGAATACAATAGACAAGCAGGACTAGCCAAATTGGCGAACCTCGGTATATTGTGTCTTCTATTTTCCGTTCTTTAATTTCTTGTGATTGTTTGCTAAATTTCGGTCTTAAATCTAAACATTGTGATAGGTCATTTTTTAGTCGTAGTTCTACAAATTTCATTTGTTACAAAAGTTGGTTTCATTGATTCCGAAACAAGAAGTTTGAAAAGAATGAAATTGAGTTAATCAATTGAGAGAGAGAAAGAGAGAGACTCCAACCTAAATAAACTCTTACCTTCCTTAAAATGACCATCAAAGTTTATATGAAATACTCCCTCAGACCGATTTTGATTTTTTGAAATCAATTTGAAACATTTTTAAATTCAAATATTGATAGCACTTCTTAGATACTTTACAAATTCATAATTATATCAACTAAACTTAATTGAATTCATATTAATTTTGAACTTAACAATGTCTCAAATTGGCTTTACAAGTTGATGTGGATCTTATATTTTGGAACTAAGGGAGTAGTATTTACCTTATGAAGCATTCGGTGAAGAGCTGGGTCGTGAAGTTTTGACTGTGGGCTGCATTACTTAAAAAGAAAATGTTAATAAATATAACAAAAACAAGATGCAATTCAACTAGTGAACTTAAAACAACCTGCAGAGCCAACGATATAAATGTTGCAATATTGCATCAGCAAAAACGTTTCCTGAAGTTACTGCATCTGCAAGGCATCTTTGGATCAATTGTTTGAGGACCCGAAATGCAGGTGCGCAAGAGGTAGCCTCGTCGAAACCAGATTGTTCATTGATGTCATGTGGTCCTGTACTCGAGTCATAGTCAAATCCAAATAGAACACCTCCCTCCATTTCATTCACTTGGTTGCTCTTGAGAAGTGCATTGACAGCCAGGTTATGGATCTGTACAACATAAACAAAAAAGTAAACCATGGAATCCTATGCCATCATCTTAAATAGAAAATAATATTGCCAGTGTGGCCAGAGGTATAGGTAGAAATTTCTGGACCTTAAACTCCACCGTAACTTTCCTATATGCTCCAGGATAATTGAGGACGGGTTGATTAACCTATTTAGAGATCAGAAGTTTAGTGCATAGAGAGACTCAACAAAAGCTGAACTGCTTCTATGTAAGGATGAATGAAGGTCTATCATCCATAAAACTATACATGCACAAATCCAGACACTAACTTCGTTGGTATAACATGATTCTTCTTCGTTAGTGCCTCCAAGATCTGGAGTGCCATTATCAGATATCCAAAGTACCTGTGAGAACAAATCTGGCTCAGTGAATCAACCAATCATGAAAATAAACAAACCACATACTACACAACACAGAAAAGCATCAAAGGTTTAATTTTTGACTGCATCTTTACCAAGATATATACTCCCTTGATCCCAACTCAAGTATTTAAGTGAGCTAGTTTGACCAGCACGTACTTTTTCTTTACAACTAATGGATAGAGCTATTATATTCTTTTGATAGAGATGAATGGATGGGATAGAATAAACTCGCTGTTTCAGGACATCCCAAAATAGAAACGGGCTCACTTAATTGGGATGGGGGAATGATGTATATTCACATCAAGGAAAAGATAAAATGATAGAAATGCAAAATCTGATGACACAATAAATGAATATGAGAACAAAAGTTTTTCCATCAATTCATAATGGTAACCGGCTAATCATATGTTTGTATGCGAGTATCTACATGCAAATTCACAAATAATCAACCTAGAGACAACCTGTTGGTGATCACGTAATGCTCTGGCAAAAAAGATATCTGCTGTATGTATAAGCCAATCAAGCTCAAAATTGCCTAATGGAACCTGCTCCAATTAAATTATAACACACTAGTTAGCATATAAACATTACAGAGATAAGAAAGATAGACAGAGAACTAACAATATTACATGTGCGTATCTTGAAAGAGAAATCCTCTCATTCAACCACTGAGATGATGCAGCACACCGTTGCATTCCAATTTTTGTTGCTATAATTTGCCATCCAAGAGCCTAGTGAATACGATGATAAAGCGTTAATGAGACTGCCAGATGCAGAGAGTAAATCAAAATATGAAGATAATATTTGAGGTAGCTAATGCCAGAATTGAACTACCTGATATTGACTGTCACGAGCATTGGAAGGGATACTGACACATGGAAATTCATTTAGAGCTCGTATACTCGATTTCATCAAATGAACATTTGGACACTCAATGACAGCTATTGCGGGTCCATGATGTCGTTGTCTGTCAAAACAATTATAAAAGGAAAATAATTGAAGCATGTCCAACAAACAGAAATAGAGCGAACTGGACAACAAAAAACGGATATGAACAAGTCCTCTCTCCTTGCCCTCAAAAACATCTACTGTTCCATTCCCACCAAATGATCTGCTAAATACACTGAAGAATTTTCACCCTTTGTTTCCTCAATCTCCCACCAACCTTCACACCATCACATGCCTTCAAGAAGCTCAAGACCAATGTCTATATCACTCGTATTAAACCAACAACGGAAAATAGCAGACTCCAAATATCCCTACCGAACTCATAATGGATTAGCAAGTGATCTTGTGATTCCCATCTTCAAGTTTTACATTTTACTTCAAATAAGTTCAAGTAGATTAATAAATATAGAAAAAGTAAGTAATGTAATGAAAAGTGCCACATAAAGAGGACACTGGTATTGTATTTCCATGATGTAGTAACTAGTAAGTGAAAAATGAAGATGAAAGCTCAGTTTTGATATATCCTAAGAATTTTAGCTATAGAAACTCACACCATAAAATATGAAAAATTAGCATAGGGAACCTGAAGCACTCTCTTTTAAGTTATTATTTTTCTGGTATCATTGAATAAACTTTTTATAAACATAAGGAACCTGGATACAAAGAAGGGAGAAATACCTATAATCAATTATAGTTTTTTGTAGAATCTTCTCGGCATCCTTGATATATCCAACATAGTCCACCTGAATATTGATATGCACAATAATGAAATAAGGTGGAGTTATAAGGAGGAAACTAAGCAAAAAGAGTTATCCTTCCAAATGCCTGGCTCACCTTGAAACTGATACCATCTCTAGGAACAGAAGGTTCAACGGACAATGCATGACAAGCATCCCGAAACTGTTTCTCAAGAATATGTGGTGATAATTCCTTATTCTGAAAAGGATTAACCACCACAACAGATATCGTTCCGGATGCAGGATAATATCCAACATATACAGCCCGTCCCTCAGATATGCTAGAAAAAGAACGACAAAGCAATCCGGATTAGAAATTCTGCATCTTTTGATTTTTTATGATAAATACATAGATAACTTTTATGAGCAGGATAAAACATGCTTCATTGAATGTGGCATAGTTACGCTTTTAATCCTTTACTTCTTGATTATGCCCAAAATTAAATTTGCAACTTTTGCTAAAAGAACAATAAAACAAGTAGCCAATAAAAAAAAACTTCCACTTGAGCTATCAACAAGTACAAATTTAGAATACAGATGATTTCATTTCAAAATGCAAATAAAGAGCTATCTTGAGTGGCACCAAAGTAATGCAACTGGAAAGTATACACTACAAATTGAAATCAAGTTGTTCCTTTTCGTGCTTCTACATCCAAAATTAAGTAAGCAAAAACAATGTAGTAGTTGTTTTTCAGGAAGCTGCTATCCTTTATCTCAAAACTATGTTAGTCATTCAAATTGCATTGACATTTAACCTCTTCCAGTGTTTTAATGTTCTTAGGAATATGCTTAATCTATACTTGGGGACGCTGCAACTTTTTACAGGAAAAAGTACGGGGGGAAACACACACACAGAGGAATAAGGATATTACATGATGTGACAACTTGCAGACATCCATAAAAAAAATTCAGACCAATGCACAAAAACATAAACATTAACAGATATACTCTTAACTCCCAAATCAATAAAACTAGGGCCTGATAGCCTTGTCCACCGTTGCACAATCAATTGTATAACACGTAATCCCTCACAACCTAATGCTCTATAACCAATAAGCAATAATATGAAAGAAAGAGCAAGGACTATAACACTATTCAACATGATTAGAGACATAGTACCATGATTTAGTAATTTACCTATGATACAAGTAGAAGAAGGAGAATGACTGTTCTAGGTAAGAGCACTCAGTTGTGGTCTTCATATGCAACTCACTCAGACTCCACCCATTTTGAGCATTCCGTTTCTTAGCTGTTTTATCCACCTTACAGACGCAACCAATCTGGAAGATGGCATTAAGCTCTGATGGCACCTTGGTTTCATATATCCCCTGAGCAAAGAAATGTAGGAGTCGAATCAAAATTATTATAATTTAAGTAGTAACATATCACAATAAAACTAAGATAAGTTCTGAAAGATTCTCATGCTTTAAAATGAGAGCTTCATTGGAAATGTTTGTTAGTGTAGGCAATAAAATGTTTTCTGAAAATGAAATACGGATATCATGAAAAGAGAAAATATGTATTGAAGCTTTGTATATGAAGAAAGGATTGTAATCCATCACTATGAAAATCACATGAAGAACCAAGTCTAGAGAGAGACAATAATTTCCCTGGCACATCACTCTGACAACAAAATTCCAGTTATCGTTTGTTGAAACATCAAATCATATTGTTCTAAAAAAAGCCCAGATATAGTGTAGGTATGGTATACATGCTACATACAATTCACATGGAATCATACCACATCTGCATCTAGTATTCTATCAAGTGTTCTATAGAGAGAATTGTTCAATAATTATGTCAAACAAACAAAGGTGTTGTTGGACAGTGCAAATTAAAGGAAACTTAAATGGATTATCTTGATCAACAAATAGGTCATATATCACTTGGTCAAAACCATTAAAAAATCAAGAGAAGAAGCTAAATAATCATTTCGTTTTATGACTTGAGTGCAAAAATATCTGTGTATTAGTATTCTGACCTCAACTTCTGGGTCAGCAAGGTGAGCTGCTAGTTTTTTGCTTTCTGCCCTAAATTGATCTTCGTCAATTATGACCTAGTAACCACATGCAAAAGAAAATAAAAAATTCATTAAATATTTGCCTCAACTGTTCTGCAGTATGACAATAGATACCTTTAGGCTTTAAGTGAACTGACAATGGATACCTCAATCAAATTATAGCTATGGTGGCCATGAGGAAGAATTTTGTTGACACGCCTACCGGGAAAATCTTCTGTTACAGGAGCTTTAGAGTTCAGGTAAAACACTCTGGGCACAGTTATGGGAATTTTACACATGACTCCTTCTACAACAACCCATGCAGAAAATCGACCATGTTGTGAAGTAGGTTCAATCTGGATTATCTATAACAAAAGAGAATTAGATTTAGCACTCGCTACATTTAAGATCCCATCTACATACTCTTGAAATGATTTGAAACCAGATCACCTGCCAGTGGCATCGTGTTATGGCCAATTCCTGTCTCTCAAAGTATGAATTGACCCCAGATTTTCCCCGAGCTTGTCTTTGAATGACTACACCACCAGTCACCCCAGTAAAATCATTAGTTTGGTTTAGTTCCTTTGCATTGTTCAACCTGCCAACTCAAGTATTCCAAAGTAAACTATTAAAACAAATAAATATTTATATATAACTGAATACATTATCACATGCAAACATACAACAAATGCAAATTATGAGTATAAGAGAACAGGATCCAGTTTGAACGCGAAGAGTAAGGATCGTATAAACTATTTAATAGAATCCCAAATAATTCAAAAAGAAACTAAATACTCCCTCCGTCCCAGGATAAAAGTCCTGGTTGACTTTTTGCGCATATTAAGAAAGATGATAAAATGACAAAATTGTCAATATTTAAATTCTCATTTAATTGCATAGTTTTCTGTACATTACTAATGATGCTCCATAAATATGCATAGAGAATAGAAATATAGCAAATAATAATAAGGGTATTATAGACAAATTATTGTAAAAAATAGATCATTTAAGGTAAGTAGACATTTAACTTGGGACTACCTGAAATAATAATAATAAAGACTTTTATCCTAGGACGGAGGGAGTAATAGACTTTCGTTGTGGGTACTCTCAGTGCCAAGTAAAGTTTTTCAGGACCATCTGTATGGACAGTGCCGCCTACCTTAAGGACATTCAAGGCTTACAAGAAAGAATGATCCCAAAACCAACTCCAGAAATGAGTTAATTTTTTATATATAAAAAAGGTTGATATGTAACCTCAAAATATTGTTTAATGAGTAGCTCCAAAGCCTCTAAAAAGGTCACATAATTGACAAGTAGACATTCCAATTAAAATGAAACAAAGTAAAATTCTTATTTGTAATAATCTCAAGCATTTCTAGACATCAGTCAGATAAGTACCTTCGCCGTTTCCTTTTCTCACGAGCCTCTTTCCATTTTCTCTTCCTTAGATCAAGCCATCCTTGATAATCCAAATTTCTGTCTATATCCTCCAAACAGACTGTGTTTTGTTGCAGTGTTGTTAACAGTTCGTGCACACTGTTACTGTGATCAGTGTGATGTTTAGAATAATTTACTTGTGATTTTTTCTTAAGATGTTGTCCATTACTGACTTCATAACAACGAGCAATTGGCCGGGGTCCAACAGCAGAACCTTTTTCATTGGTCCTGAAGTCTTCCAAATCTTTAATGTTCTGTCCAGCTATTTCATGATTGTTAGTAGCAGCAACAGTTCTCAGTTTTTCTGCATCATCCTTGTTCAGCAAACTGAATATATCAACTAATTTTCGTTGGCGAAATTTGTCTTCCTTCTCACGAACCTTCTTATGCAACCAATCAGGATGAACTACTCTAGGGACAGGATTTGAAACCTGAAAAAGTTTTATCAGTTGAAAAGGATATATTATTTTACTCAACAACGTGAATAAACATCAGTACCTTCTGCATGGCAGCAGGAATAGTAACAATTTTCTGAATTGCTGAACAAAGTCTTTGCTTATAATAGGACCAATCTATAATGGACCTGATGCCAACTTCTGATGAAATCTTGCACCACTTCTTTACATAAAACTTCATAATTTCTGCATTCAAAATACAAGCACTTGATCTCATTTGTTTGTAAAAACCCAAAATGCAATTTTGGGAAAATTATGCAGATGCAATTTTGGGAAAATTATGCAGATTTTTACCAGCATCAGTTTCAAAAATTGCAACTGGAACAGCACGCTCACTCACTGGATTTCCCTGTTCCCATTAACATTTTAACACCGAGATTCAAGTTTATCTTGGGAAATTACAAAAATAATAATAAAATAAAACAAAGTTTATGACAATGACATGATAAACAAAAGCTTGCAACATGCATAACCATAAAAGCTCACCACTGAAATGTTCAAGCAATTTGTTTGGAAAATTCATAGTTAAGGGTGTGGATAGTGAGACTGCAATATTGATTTCTTCATGCCAATTAAGAAGGAAAAAGGAAGAGAGGGGGAGAGAGAAAAAAGTATTCCCTGTGGACAATGTCATGATTCTACATTGGCATATTGGGGCCAATCCTGCATCAGTTGTATGCAAAACTTGGAGGGGGTGATATGCTCTTGAATCTTGGGTTCTCCCCCCATAACAGATAGCATTTGGGGATAGGTTCCCCTAAAATCATACTCTCTCCGTCCCTTAATATAAATTGTTTTAGAGAAATGTTTTTGTCTCTAAATATTTGTCATTTGAGAATTTCAAGTAAGCATTACTGGCTTAGTTTATAATATTACCCCAAATATTAAATATAATTTTGGTTCTCTCACTATTTTTTGTCCAATAAATAACACTCTCTTTTTCCAATACAAGGACGATATAGGCAATTGGTATTATATTTAATATTATACAATCATTTCCTTAATACTTGTACACAACTCTAAAAGGATTTATATTAAGGAACGGAGGGAGTAACAAATCGTACAGAGCAGTGTGGTCCGACAACTACCTTTTAAATGAAAAAGGTTACCTACGGCAAGGCTGCCTAGACCATTGAAAGGAGAACAAGGCTACATAACCAGAAAGAAGCTTCCTAAAGTGACAGCCAATATGGATGTTGGTATGGTAGCATGATGGCCTGTCATAATTCCATATTGGCTAATGGGGAGCCAATGCCACCTCGGTTATGGTAACTTGATGTGGGTCGATATGGTCTGAAAATCCCCTCCTTAACAGCTAGCTTTTGGGGATGGGAACTCCTAAGATCATAATATATGAATTTCCAGAACAAAAAATTCAAAGCTTATTAATTAGCTTCATCGAGCACAAAGATTTAACTATTCAAATGTGATTAGCGTTTTCATGATCTTTATAATCAGAATTATGATAGGTAACTCTTTTTTTTGTCTTTCATATGTTAGGTATTTCACCAAAATATCGATTTCTCTTCGTTCACTTCGGAAGGATAAAGTGAGTGCAAGAGAGTCGTATGGGACTAAATTGGATGGAGAGAAGGGCTGAACTAAATTCTAACTTCAAAAACAAAATGGAAGCGCAAATGCAAATCCCAATGCCTCAATCCATGTCTTTTTCATGTTTGGATAGGCTAAGATATTACCCCTTATTAAGCTATGTTTTCTGTCATTAGGAAAACAAAACTTAATGACTGTTCAAGTAGATGGGCATTTATGAAGTCACAGTCAGTAACTGACGCTATTAGGATTGAAACAATTCATTGCTCTAGGACTAACATATTTTGAAGAAAATAAACAAACTGGGAACATAATCGCTGGTTGGAAAATCATATTGCTCAGACCCTAGCTTATTAAGCGTTTATGGGGAAACTGTTAGTACTTCTTGGTGTTATACACATTACATGGTGGATCTACATTATGTTGCAGTGGGAAGAAAGAATAGCATCAAAGGAAGTCAACTCTAAAAATTATATAAGAAGACAGGGCCCATCAAATCTAAAATGGTGGGCAAGAAATCAATAATGTATACAATTCGGAATTTAAAAAACTTCCCATAGTTTACTTTCCTTGGGGAGCGGCATTGATATAGTTGAAGTGCAGTCAAAATATGGTTTTTGGGGTGGAATTTGTGGCTCAACCTATAGGGTTTATCATTTTTCTAATTTCATCCCTAGCCGAGTGTGAGAGATTACCTTTTGATTTACGAGAAGCATAAGAAGAATTGGTAGCAGGTTATTAAACCGAATATTCAGGTATAACCAAATAAAATTTGAGTACCACGGAAAAAAGCTAATTGGATAAACAAGACAGGGATCGCCCACTCGGCAATGCTACCTTGGGGAGGAGATGTGATAACCCGAATACTTACAAGATAGTGAATTATGAAGTATGTGAAATAAAGTTTATAAGAGTTTATTGTGAAAGCAAATGTAATAGGAAATATAAAACCTATATTAAGTTAATGCATCGAAGATGTTCTACGAGAAAATGTCAAAAGAGAATAGATGAAAACCGAGTAAGGGTGGTTTCGGTGATTCCGAGGACGAAATCCTTATAAGGGAAAAAGATGTGACAACCCCAATTTTCAGAAATTATTAAAATAGGAATTTAATAAATAAAATTATTATTATGAGATGTTTGAGTTTGAGTAAATATAAATATTTGTTATATATTTTGAAATGTGTGATTTGGTGTAAAGATATTAAGTGAGGTTTAATAGTTAATTTAACTATTGAGGAACTTAAATGAAATTGTTTCGGAGAGGAAATTAACTGAATAATATTAGTTAATTTAATTAAGTTGGAAATTATATTATGGAATAATATAATTTGATTGTTATGCCTTGTTGGTAATGAGATTATATTGAATTAAATTTCATAAATAATGTGAGTAATTCACTTAATTAAAATAGTGAATTAATGTAAATAAATTTGTTTTAATAGAATGAGAAAGTAATATATATTACATATAAATGTAATATGTTAATGTAATTGATTGTGAGTTTTGTAAATAGCTAGAATATTTATCGAATAAATAAATATTTTAGTTGAAATATTTATGGAATAAATATTTGGTGGAAGTACTCTAATTTAATAATTAAATTAGAAGATTAAGGATTTGTTGAACAAAATTATAATATTATTGGCTAAGCAAATATTATGTTGGCCAAGTAAAGAGAGAATTGAATGGTTGGTTAATGTGTTTGGAATATGTTGATTTTCTAAAATGTTGTAGTTTTAGAAATTAGGAGTCTATAGAATCAAAATCGAACTGATTTGAATGTGTATAACTCGAGTTATGAAGATCGGAAGGAGAAAGGGTAGCTTAGAACACAAACTGCACAATCTGAGTCTTGGCAACCACGCCCCGGCGGGCTTTCCTAGTTCAAAATTCCCGCCTCAGTAGGGAAGCCGCCCCGGCAGGCTTTCCTAGCTCAAAAACCCCACCCCGGCAGGGACAGATTGACCAAGTGTTGAAGAAAAATTTGTCCGGACATATTTTACTAAAATGAGCATAACTTTTTTATACGAACTCCGATTGAGGCGATTCAGGATGATTCGGAAAGTTAAGGAGGAGACCTACAACTTTCATTCCAAAAGCTTTTAAAGTTGAGGTCGTTAGCATGGTCGAAAATGGACATCTTTGAGACTGATGTGTATTCGGAGGCAATCGAAGGGCGTCGGGCATGCACGTATGCAAGTGAAGTGCTTTTAACGATAAAAGATGAAATTCAAAGTTATAAAACTTGAATATTATGAAATATAATGATGCTTAACATTAATCAATGATGTATTAGACAAGTTGTATAAGCATGTTAAGCATACGAAAGAGAGGCGAATCGGGAGTATGAAGAATGAACGTCGAAACGTTGTGTCAAGTGTTAATGAACTTAAAAAGTGTTTCAATTCAAATAAAATGAACATTATAAGATATGGAATGGGGTTAATATAAATCAATAAGGAGTTCTAGCAAGACTTAAACACATAATTGAACATTGTGTATCAAACCTAAAGAAGATGATCATAGATCGTAAAGTATAGTTACTTAAACGATTACTAAGCACTGCTATATGACTAAGAGTTGATACGCATAATTATATATTGTGTAGAATACATGAAGTGCAGATAACTATAAGCGGTTAATCTAATGTGGTAATCAACGATCAAGGCAAGTCTTTCAGTTCTTATTTGTTATGTGAACTTGATGATGAATTGTTTTAAATCTGTATTGCAAAGAGCATGATATATTATGTATGTTGTAAGTATGAAACATTAAAGTCAATCTATGACTACGTTGATTGAGTAAAAAATGTTGTTGAGTAAGGAACTCAATCTTTATACTTGTTATGTGAATTGCAGCATGTATGTTATGTTAGTCTAATGATTATGTAGTATAATCCGAGCATGTTATTATGTGCTATATGATGCATGAAATCGATTAGATTTGCTTAGATGTCGAGTTCAATCATGCAAATAACCATTTTTGCAAGTTAAGGATTCAAGGTAACGCTATGTGCTACTTAAATGACATAGATCAGAAATAATGCTTGAAGATTAAATATTTTAGCTAAAGTTATTGTTCCTGAATCATGTTTAAGGTTCTGAAAAATGTACTTGATGGTTTATGATGTTTAATAATTGTTGAGTTGTAAAGTTAAAGTTTGAGCTATCCGATGCATAAAGGATATCGATTTGAGATGTAAGTCTATATATATTAACTCTAATAAAGTGAATCATGGATTAGATATGATTCAAAGACATGTAGATGATAAAGGTTGTGATTCAGGGAAACTAAAAGAAGAAGATAGAAAAATTTGAAATATTCCTCATTTTTATTAAGTTTAACATCAAATAAGATATAAAGTTAGAATAAAAATATATTGTTAACGATCGAGACCAAGAGTTGAATTGTTCAGAATATTGGGGTCGTTACAGGAGACAAAACACTTTAATATAAGTTTACTACATGATTACCTGGTGTGCATTGTTGGTGGAGTATTGTTTGCAAAGGTGATTTATCCACCTAAGGGTAGTGGTTGCGGGTTCCAGCGTCATCACAAAAAGAATTCCTAAACATTTTACTATCTAGGATGCACATACAATTGTAAAAAGTCAACATATTTGTGTCCGACACAAGTTGGACACCAACTCTTCATACACACTCTTAAACAATAACTGAGACTTTTTGTGTTTAACATGTCTGGAACATGAACAATGACTACAACTCATTGTACATAACCTAGTAACTGAAAATGCACACCAAGCCATCAAAAAAAGGGTCATCTCATTCTTAAATTTTGATTGGTGTTTCCACAAGTGTCATGGGGAAGGATCGTCAAATTCAAATAGATATGACCCTAAAATGAAGTTTTGTAAAAAAGTATGAAACTGTGCTATTACTTATTAGGTATAAACATATGAAAAGATCCATAATTTAGGTATCTTCTTACTGAAACATATACATACCCTCGGTTCACATGCAACAATATACTGGCATCTCAGGCCTTTGTCTTTAACCATAGTATCACCAAGAAAATCCGCTAGGCGTTTTGCAGTGGTTACTGCACATGACTTCTGTACCCCATAGTCTGCTAAGGACTTGCTCATTGTGCTCGATTCTGATATATAATCAAGCAACTCGCTATCTGCAATATCTTTCCCTTGATTCTGGAAATTGGATACAATTCAAAATTTCTCATATTACCCTTGTATTGGTTATGCAACTATGACAAAAGGTTGCCTTTTCGAATTTCAATAGAAACTATGTGAAAATTGCAGTTGGTCAATATCAACATTGCATAACATACTATGAGAATTTCTTTCACATACATCTAAAAGGTCAAGCCACCGATTGGCAACAGAAGCAACTGCTGCATAGCATTCCTCTAAGGTTGACCCATGAAGGAATTTGTCAAAAAGCTCAGCCTGCAAACAAGTGAGTATTCTAAGTTTTTAAATAATGCCTTTATGTGAGTTTGAAAACACAGTTTGAGAACACGCGTTAATTAGAAAATAAGATGGTGATGACAACAAACTACAAAGCAAATGAGATCTTCATTATTAAGATTAATTTCTAATCTAGAAAATAGTTCAACATAATTTAGCAAGACTTTTGAGCACATGAATGCTTCTTCTGTTATCTACAAACACACCAAGTAGATTATTAACAAAAACAGTAAAAATATCATGCACAATAAATCAAATATGTGCACTAGGCAAGCTGATTAAGGACCCATCATTTATTGACTATTGATCAAAGCCTCACTGGATGTGCCTGTATATAATTGTGACATTATGACAAATTTCAGTGTTGTCTTATTAATGGTTTATAATAATACAATCTCACATTCTAACAATATATTTACGTCTCTACTTGTGGGCAGTTTCAGATAGCCTCATTGCAGTTAAAAGTATATTTACGATCCTGGGTTCTATGAAAGGGATCCAAAAGGAATATAGCTCATATTTTTACTTTAGTATATTAATGATAAATGTTTTGACATTTTAGCTTTTACCATAAATAATTTGTTTGGTAGTTTGCTATCAAGGATCCTGCTTCAAACAAGTATTGTAGCCCAAGATATACTCCTGAGTTTATGCCCATATGATCATATCATTCATATCTAGACTTCCGTTTTTTAAACATTGAAGAGATTACTAAATCACAAAAAAGGCCAGAAATACTCGGCTAACTGAAAAGGGGAAAAGAAAAAAAAACTTCTGGTACCTAAGGGGGTAGAGTTTCTAAGATAAATCTTCTAACACACTAAAAGCAAAAAGACTATTAGTTCATGTACAACACAGGCTATTAAACTTATAATATAATTGAAACTGCAGATGACAGTGAAGAAGAAGTTCTCCCTATATTGAAAGAGAAATAATCTGTAGCACAATTTTACATGAGTAAGAGAATACCTGGAAAACTTTAATGAGCTTTAGCTCACCTCTTCGCTTAATTTCAAAACCTTTTAACTCCGCAAGGGTTCCATCATCATTAAAAACAGCATAACGTTTCTTAATCAGAATTCCTTCTTCCTTAGAAGCAGGAAGAATCATTGCCTGCATGCCAGAAACATACAGAGGCTGAAAGTGAATACCACGACAAGCAACAGAATCCAGTTAGTTACAATCCAAAATTAGCTTATTGGGTCCATCCACTTCACCTTATAGGGTCCATCCACTTCAAATTCGATTGAGCATTCGCTATGTGTTGAATACGTTCTGTTCACAGAATCTTTGAGTGTCTGTCACAACAGCAGTCAAATAGAGGGCTTTTTATACACAGAAAAGTAAATCTTTCGGAGGATATTACACGCCTCAACACAAATTTCAAGTAAAGCAGGTTTAATCGAAAGAAGGAGAATCAGAAGAATGGAAAAGGAAGAGCCCCATATCTGACCTGGTACTGTTCATTTGTATTATTCATTGCCACATCAACATTGAGCATGACACATGGATAAGAAATTGTGAGCTTCTTTTTCAAATCTCTGAAATACAAGGCCCCAAAAACATGGTCAGAATTTTCATTTACACTGTTCTAAGTAGAGAAGCACTAAAGCCTGAAGTTTTCAAACCAAAGAAACAACTAGAATCAGTCCGGATTTTGTCCATATTATGTGACCCCCTTTTCTGAGTATCGGCATGTATGTTAAGCAATGCTGAAACTCAAATTTATTTGGAATATATTTATACCAGTTGAAAATAAATATGGATTTAAAATATAATATGTATTGTGAAATAAAAGAAAAGGCTGATAATATAGTGTTTGCATATATATATATATATATATATATATATATATATATATATATATACACACACACACACACACACACGTGAGTTTTTAAGTCTTTAAATTGATGCCAAACACCACTCAAAATGGATCAATTAAAATGGGTTAGAGGGAGTATCAATATTAATATTTGAAAAGGAAAAATCAAATAGGCCCATATTATTATGCAGGTGCAGCATACTTTGTTTTAAAGGTGAAATTCTCTGGAAATGACCCAGGTAGTGCACACCAGATACCATCTGTGTCTAATTCAAGTGGTCTTCCAATTTTTTCAACCAGTAAGCGAGCATTCTGGATGATTTTTGCTCCAGTGTATGTAACAACTCCTGCCATCTCCATTGAGTACCATCTTGCACCCCTGGAATGAAACCAGGTACAGGGATATTGAGAGATGGAAGGAGAATAAAGATCCAAACAGAAAAGACAATCCAAGTGCAAAAAAAATAATTGGATGTCTCAGAAATAAAGATCCAAACCGAAATGAAAATCCAAGTGCAAAAGAACCAATTGAAAGTCTCAGAAACATACTTGCGCATGACGTATCCATAGAAGGAATTCAGAATACACTTATGAGCCAACTGCAATGAATCATAGAGAACTACCATATCCTGCATATATTAGTGAGAAAATCTAGTTGTTACAAATGAAACAATATCAGCTATCTAATAACCCAAAACTGGACTAATATTAAATGTCCCAGCACTCAAACACATTCTAATAAGCCAGAAATACACATACTTGTGCTTCCTGGATCTTTATAGGATTGCCACTAGCCTTTGCTTCTGATAACTTCCCCTTCCAAACTTTATTAAGCCCTTTGTATTCATATCTTCTATCTCGAAAGCTTGAACCAACAGAGAATTATACGTTATGAATTACAAGAAAAGTCTACCAATCAAAGATTTGCACGTGTTCTTAGTAGAGCCAAGATCTTCAAGCTTGAACCTGTGTAAACATAATGGAAATGCACAATCTTAAGCTTCCTACCTGCGCACAGTGTCAACATAAAATGGGTTTTCTCGCATGCAAATCCCTGCTTCTCGAAGCTCCATCACAGGCTTGTTAAGTACCCGTTTATATGCCTACCATGGAGAACATAACATAGCATGTAAGTTAATACAAAGGCACATAATTAGAGATGATAACAAACATACCTTCTGGCAGTATTTCTTCAGACGATCTTTGAGCTTTAATTGTTGCTCCACTTTAGGCAGGTCAAGAAAAGGTTTTGATATATGCCCATCCATGCTATCAACAAGCTCAGACTCAATTTGCCTCTTCAAATGATAGTAATCACTGCATAATTTTAAATTGGTGTGTAAACTTTACAGAATAAAGTCTACTAAAACAAAGACAAAGAAAAAAGCAAATAAATAAATAAAAATGGAGGAACACAAATTTTACCTTCTCTTTGCCATGTATGTCTCCCCACGCCAAACCCATTCAAGATTCCGAAGGCAAGTTTTCCCAGGTCGATTGAAATCACATGCAGTGCACACTTCATCTGAAACTATTGACGGTGGCTGGAAGTGCGGAAAATATATCATTTAAATGAACAAAAGAAATGCAAGTTACTGACTGGAAAGAAATATCGCTAAAAATAAACCCTATGGGTGGGACAAATGGCCAAGGCCTTGAGGAATAACCTAAAGGCTCAAGGTCACAGGTTCCAATCCCCGCTTATGAATTAGCTAAAAAGGCTTGTGAAGTGTTAGACCTGACAAGTAAGAAGGCCATTACCAGTATTAGTCTTGTTTAGCTAGGGTGTTGTAAAGGATGGCCTCTAACATATTTCCGCACAACGCAGTTGCTATGAGACCCAAACTTCTGTTTCACTAACCAGTTCCCTAAAGAGATTCATAACAAGTGTGGCCCCATAGTTTACAAACATCAACAAGTACCATGAATAAATTTCTTTATCAAAATCCACCTCTAAAAGAACCCTTAGACCTTGGTTATTCAGTTATTTCCCTTGATTATTTTACTTATGGATAAAAAGCAAGCTTAGGCTGGTAATATAAGTTAAGCACCAAACAACTTCATCTAATATCATCGCCTCATGACTATCATGTTTGCTGGCTCGAAAACCCCATGTGTACTTCCTTCGATTAAGAACACGTGATGAACATTCAACTCAAAGGTTGGGTCCCTACTTGAACCTCTGCTAATGGGAGGATTTAAGTTGAAGAAAATTGGGTAGAGGCAGGTCTATCGTGATTAATCTCGGGGAAGATTTAAAATATGAGAAGCCCCAATCCTACCCCAACATTAGTATGTATTATTTTCTTACTGGAATCGTAAGTATGCACATATTTAGGATATAGGAATTTTGACTTGGCTAATAATATGTCGACAACCATCAAATGGAAACTTTTTATTGAAGCTTCAAATTTTCAAGCAATATGTAGTATGAGAACTATACCACAGTTCTGAGGCTTAAATAGATGACGAAATTCAGTTTATAGCTCAAAAGTTCAGCAGTCTTTTTTGGCTCAATGCCAAGTATAATAAAAATGAATATAAGTTTTAATTAAGTTGTTTAAGCAAGAACACTATTTGAGTTGGATGCTACAATAGTGCCTATACATACATCAGAGAATTGGCATCTATCTTAGAACTAAATGCAATTGTATAAAGTACTCAACACACTCCTTTAGATGTGGGCCATGTGGCATGACTGAGCCAAACACATCAATACCAGGTGTCAAGGAGAACGTGTGGGAAGGTGCAACAAACACTCTGACAAACCACCTGCTCTAGTACAAACTCAAAAACAAATCAACAATAAGTGGAGTAGCCAAAAGGTTTTAGATACCAAACTTTGAGGTCCAAGTTAACTTTGTGGGACATAATAGTAGCACAAATCGTTATAAGACTCTTATTCTACAATATGACAGAAGTTGCAACTTAACTTTCATACCTGAAGCCTATTTGTCAAAATAATGTTTGGATACATTGCAGCCACATCTAAATGATAGATGAGGGGGCATTCTTCACGTAAAGGTTCATCTCTCAACATAATAAGCTGCAGGTTTTAAGATATATTAATAAAAACAAAAATCAAATTTAAACAATTTCTTATACCCAAAAAAAAAACATCAGCATAATTATTAGTCTTAAACTTGACAACTGAAAGAAGCAGCACCTTTTCCAGGATGGCATTCTTCACTTCTTCATAGTTTGAGACTAATTCGACATCCATCTTGCCCTCTACTCTGATAGCATATAGCAGATCACGGTCAAGGTTGTTGATTAGTTGCTGGAAAATAGGTATAACCAAATGTCAATATAAATTATTCACATGCAGAATGATTACAAAGAAGTTGTGATATCCAGAAAAAGATCAAGAAAGCAACCGGTAGGCAATTGTTAAATCCAGGTTACAGCCATGAGATGTTTTGAATAGTTTAATACATTGAATCTACAAGTTATTCATATATGGTGAACAACTAAATTTTCTGCCCATAAAAACATGCCATGATTAAAAAAAATCAGGAAATGAAAAGTACAGATAAAATGCACCAACTGAAAGAACCCGATTTGACATCTTGCAGAAGCTAATTGCAAGTACAACTTTGAATTTTGAAGTCCCAAGATGCCTCAACTATTTTGTTCCCTCTAAGTTTTGTTATTCATTGAACTTTATTTCTAATAATTAAGAATTTCTATTTTTATTTTATTTGGCTAAATAATACGTAAGAATTTAATCGAACCTTATTGCATGAGCCTAGGAGTTTCCCATTTGTTTACACTTTTTTGACTATAGAAAAATCTGGCACTTTGAGTTTTAACATTACTCAATAAACAACATACCAACCAAACCATGTCAAGGATAAATAAATGTTTAAATTTTCAAATTAAAGAACTCCTCAATCCCAACTTACAACAAAATTTGAACTACATAAAAGTATATAGGCTTACACTGAGCAGGAATTCTGCATGAGTTACTAGGAAAAAAATCTGAGGAAATACATCACAAAATTTATAACTAGTACCTTTTTGTGCTGGGTAAATGTATAACTAGTATTATGCAAGGTATACCAAGCTGTTTAGTTGACCATTAACATTCAAAAAAACCTGCAAGGTTCTATTACCATCCCAATCTACCATTGGTGCAAAAGAAAAGTTAGTTTGACTTGCTGCTGATTATCTAAATAATAATATAAACTCTAAGTATCTCCTACAATTATGACAAATGAAGTGTTTTATGTTTCATTATTCGAAAAACTACAGTATTATAAAACTCTAATAAACAAACTACTTGAATCACTGAAAATTCAAAGTTGAAAAACTAGTGATACATGTAAAAATAGATGTTTTGTCCACTGCAAGTGGGTGTGACCCAGACCATGTGCTAAAACAAACAGAACATGTATCTCCTGTAAGATGTGATGATTGAAGTTAAACAATGCACTGGTCGTCCTTTATTGACGAATAATTTCATAATTTCATTATCAGTTTACCCAAACAAATCAATCCAAGATTATGATAGATACTTTTGAAGACTGAAAACAAAAGAATGCTAAACTATTGGAAGTTGAAAAGGATTAATATAGTTTTAGATTACCTCATAAGCAGATGGATCAAGTCTAAAACTAGTTGGAAGATCAGATCTAAAAACACCACTCTCTAGGCATTCTACATGGCCACCAATGTATGTCTCACTCTCAAGGAGTTGATTACCAAAGAACTTCTCCGGATCAGATTGGTGTTTATTGGGACATATAACATTTGCCTTATATGCCTGCAATTATTAGGAAAACCAAAGAACTGGTAAAACAGGCGGGAAACAATAACTTCTATTAACCTATAGAGGAAAGAGGCATTGCGCATTATACATGTGTCAGCATAGAATCCATAATTCAAGGAGAGAACAAATCAGTAAAGAAGAACAAATCAATACAAGAAAAGAAAAATATCAAATTAAAATCATGTATGTTGAACCACCTACCTGGACCATGAGAAGCATTTCACAAAGGGTTCCACTTCCTTTACGCAAAACCTCATCTGGGGGCATGGGTATTATTGTTCCAAGGGAGAAAATGAAGGGATGAACATAGGTCATATATAAGTAGTACGTCGAGACAGCATCAGATACAGAATAGGAGGCCATCATCTGAAGTAACATTTACCAACAGAAGGAAAATTAAGAAATATAAGAGTTATTACAATAAGGTGATACGCAACACATGATGATATAAGTAATTCACAAACCTCTTGAAACATGACAGCAAAAAAGCTTATAAATAAATTCTATATTCATTCCCATCAACCCGTAAGACATTTGGTGGTGATTAGGATGATTTATACCAAGGAACTTTGTCTTTGGTAATCCCATTTACCCAGTATGTGATATGTTTTTAAGCATTTACTAGAGCTGAGCCATTATGCTAATTTTCATTCTTTAGCAATCATCTATTGATTTATTTATCTAATCCATGATTGGAATAAGGGACACTACACTTCACACCATTATTTGAATCAGAAAACAAATTTCAAAATGTGTTCCTCTTATCAATAAGGAGCCATATCATGTATCATAAAGGTTCTTTTCTGCGCAAATATGTATAATATTTAGTTATAAAAGATGCACCAACTATGTGACTAAAGAATGTCTTAAGACATTCCTACCTGGGGTTTTTCCTTAGCAAAACGAACCATATCCTCAGGATTCACCTCCAATGGATCATAACCCAGTTTAGCCTTTGTAACAGCCTGAAACATGAGCAAGAAAGAGTAAACCTCGTCAAATATAAGTAAAAGCATTGAAGTTTGAACAACATACTTCTGAATAATTGTTAAAATAGAATATAAATAATATGTACTTCCTAATGATTAGAAGATTAAAATATATGTTTGACTGCAGTTGATTAGTTGATGTCTAAAGCAAAAGAGTGCTTTAAATATTAAAAGTAGCAACAACAATCTTTACCATCAAAGTTTGTTTAAAGTTCTAGGTATAAGGCAATTCATACCAATTCTGGCTAAGTTATCCAGTGTTCTAAAAATCCCAACCCAAGTTCTAGGCGCCTAGGCCTCACCTAATAGGAATTAGGTAGTGTGATTAGGTAGTGTTTGATAAAACTGTGTAATAAGAGTTTCTATATAAAATAGAGACTCTTTTTCAAACAAAGTTTAAATGTTTTTGATAATCATTTTTTATTGTATGTATGAATACAATATTTTACTATTTTACCCTTATACCAGTTTATTAAAAATATAATAAATATTAAATAATTAATTCAAATAAAATCTCCAATAATGTATAACTAGTAAAATATTTTAACTCCAATAAAACATAGTAATAATTATGACAAATTTACATAATTACTATAATATACGGCGATGGTGGTGGTGGTGGTGGGTGGCGGGTGGTGGTCGTGGGTGGATGATGGTGGGTGGGGTTGGTGGTGGATGATGGTAGTGGTAGATAGCGGTGGTGGTGAGACGTATTAGTTGGTGGTGGTGGCGGTCTAGTGAGAGAAGTGAAGTGAAGAATTAAAAAAATAAAATTATAATAGTTAGGGTAAAAGAATAATGAAGAGCCTCTTTTTTAAAAAAAAAGACTTGCCCCATTCTCTTTTTTTTAAGAGGCAAAAAGAGGTTGGCTAAATTTTTATCAAACAAGATTGTCTGTGCGAAAAAAGAAGTGAGGCCAAAAAGGGGTAAAAAGAAGCGATCAAACACGGGATCCGGATCCTCTCAATTTCAATTTGAAATGGAGTCTCCATTTAAAGGTTCAGATTTAAAATTATTGCATCTAAAGCCTGGAAGTTGCCACCTCATTTAAAAGTCAGTAATCTAACTCTAACCACCTCATTTAAAAGCCACTAACCTAACTCTAATCACATTATTTAAAAGCCACTAGCCTAACTATATCCATTAATTTAATATAATACTAATATATTATTATTATTTTATTATTATTATTTTTTATTCTGTTTTTTTCTTGTTTTTTTGGTGCAGAAGTTATGTACCTATTTTGTCTAAATATTATTGAATACAAAATAATAATAATAATAATAATAAAATAATTATTTAATTATTATTATTATTATGAGCACTTTGTTATGTCCCTCATTGTTTTTTTTAATAATTGTTTTATTATTATTATTATTATTATTATTATTTGTACCTGCTTATTATTTTTGACTAATTTTTTAATAAAAAATCAATTTTATTTTTGACTAATTTTTAATTAAAAATAAATTTTGTGCTGAAATTAGATGGAATTTGTGATTTAATTGTTATTATTTGCTTTCGATATCATTGTTTAACTTATTCTAAAATTCAAAACATGAGAAATTAGATCTTGCTAACATTATATTTTTACTGATTAATATTGTTATGTTTGTGAAAATATTTTGAACACTAAAACAGAATTAGTACTACAAGTTCATTATTTTTGTCCACAATAGACCTTAAACAGTTGTTGTGCCACTCCCTGCTTATTAGGTTATATCTTATACAAGAGATTAATTGATCATTAATTAAAAAGTAATGTAGTAATTGAATAGACTCTATATGATATAATCAATCAATATTTGAGTTGACCGATAAACTTAATGCAATTAATATACGAATTGACATAATTCATGTCAAAATGATTTGGATGATTTTCTAATTCATTGTAGTGTATGACTTATAAGGCAAATACTAGTACTACTACTATTTAGCAACTTTTGGTTTTCGGATAATAATAATAAATTTCTACCTTCATGAATTTTTTTTTATTTAGATAGCAAGACATTTGCATACATGGAATGATAAATAGTCACTAATGATATGTGTCTTTTACTATAACATACTATTTGTTATACACGCACCTTGATTCTCTTTTTAAAACGCCATGTAATATGCAATAATAATAATAATAAAATAATTATTAAAAAACAATGAGGGACATAACAAAATGCTCATAATAATAATATATTAGTGTTATATAAAATTAATGGATAGAGTTAGGCTAGTGGCTTTTAAATGAGGTAACTAGAGTTAGGTTAGTGGCTTTTAAATGAAGTGACAACTTCTAGGCCTTAGATGTAATAATTTTAAATCTGAACCTTTAAATGGAAAGGATCCTAGTCCTCACCTAGTCACCTTAGTCCTCTATCGCATCTATTTAATGAAGACTTTGAAGCTTGAGCCCCTTTACTTTAAAAAAAGGTACTTATGATGAAAGTGGGGTGTGTGACCATTGATTGGACCCTAGTGACCCAAATGGATTTGACCCAAACAAGATAAACAAACAAACATTAAAAAAAAAGGTAGGGTTTCCCCATGAGCGGACGGCCTAGGTCTCCCATGAGAGGTCAACTAGTCTACTCCCCCTTTGGAGGGTCTTTTATATGTTCTCTCAACTAGGGTTCCATTATACAAATTTTCATTGCGGTTTTAATCATGATGGCAACTATGTTAATATCATCAAGCTCTATGTTTTAGTAGATAAAATATGTGATTGGAAGGTCACTACTACACAAGACATAATGAAAACAAAAATATTTGACAATCGTTGTTCACAAAATATGCGAAACAAGTAATCCAACAATTACTGAATATAGAACACGTGAATTTGATTTGGAATTTGCACCTTGAGACCTTGGCTCCCTTGAGGCAGATAACTATCACGTTTAACCCAGGCAAAACAATCAAGATGGCAAGCAAACTTAGCACGACATTCCCCTTGATTGTTATCACATTGAAATCCTAGCTCCTGCAATTCAAAGGGACGAAGAGTTTACGCAGTTCCATGAAACAAGTGCCTCCTACTAATCTTTTCAAAGACATGCAAATAATTGAAGTAGGCTATCGGTATTAAGTTCAAAGCATAAACCAAAGTTCAAGGTAACAATTTAGAAACTATAGCAATAGAAGAGCTTCTTGATGATTGAAAACTAAATGCAATTGTAATTAAGGTAAAAACAGCTAAAAAATCCACATAAGTCTTATAGTTGTTTGTTTATATACGTGTAGTGGGTCAATGACAAAACAAATTAGTACCCAGAACTACACATGTTCTTTTTCCAATCCCATATAAAAAAATAAAACACAAGGCATGTAATTTACCATGCTGTAGCTAATGCTAGTCATAAAGCAGTTAGTTCATGCAAAGTAAGTCCTCTATTACTATTGAAGTTAAATGTTCCTGCACATTGTTTGCTCCACGAACAATACATGCGTAGTATTCCCATTATTAATTAATTCCTTCAACTTAACAGTACCAACAACGGCTAACGGACAAAGAAGAGAAACGTAGAGAAACCTAGGCACATGATATATGGATGAAAGTGAAACATGCTTGGTAAATAAACTTTATGATTTCGAAAAGAGTCATCTTTGTGCCAGTGCCAACAAACGAGCTTAAATGACGTAAGTATACTATTTGAGCCAACAGAAAATAGGTTGCCTACATCACTCATTCTAAACCCATGATGAGCTGCTCTGCTTTCGAGGAATGGCCAATCAAAAAAGTCACCATTGTATGTGACATAAATACCAGGCTTCAACTCTTGCATGTGGTTAAACCACTGTCGAAGAAGCTCTTCCTGCAACAAAAAACAGAATATAAAGCAACCTAAAATAATTATCCATCTCAAAATCTACCAAAAAATTGGATCAAGATCCCCTCCATTACACATTCCCCAATTTCCCCCAATACACATTTAGCGATACAAATATTGTTTTTAGACACTTTCAGCGACACAATTATTTGCAACGAAATTTATTTTGTAGCTAAATGTAATATTTGTGTCACTGAATGTGTATTGGGAGAAATTGGAGAATATGTGTAATGAAGGGGATCCTAATGCTAAAATATTAATAGAAACTTTTACCTCATTTTTAACATTTATGACTTTAAAGCACCCTTCAAATTCTGGTTTTGGAGTGTACTCCAAATCCTCTATATCTTCTCCAACACACTGAAGAAAATTTAACAGCATAGGAGTAATAAATATGATTGCTAATGCATGGTTGTATCACTTGACCACACACTACAATCTCGTGAAATTCACAAAACTGATGATTCATGCTTATGCAAACTTAACAGCAATAGCTGCCTTATAGGGAATGCACACAAAACATTACAAATATAATTAAGCATGTCAATGAAGATTGCTAATCGCCAAAGCATAATTAGCAAATTTTGGTTAGAGTAAGAAACATGGCTTAAAGCATACAAAATAATACTAATTTGTTATAGGCTCATTATATAATGCTTGTAAAAAAATTAAGTATTTTGCATTAACCAGCATACCGTATTTTCTTCTCTTTGTTATTCCATTTTTTTTATTCCAAAATAAAGGATGAAGAGGTAATCTAAATAGTTTAAATTTCTCAATTGAATCCTCTGGGAAGGAGTTAGTATAACACCATAACATGAGGGTATTGCAAGCCAATACTTTAAAATCATTTAATGTACAAAATATGATGCAGGCAAGCTAGTAAAGCTATAATATATCCATGAAAGAAATTAAAGAACAAAAATATAGATTTTACTAAATCATGTGCACCTCTCTGTTAATAATGAGATAACCCCGTCCATCAATCATATATGAAATCATCATTACTAAGTCATACTCTGCATCTGGAAATTTCAAAGGTAGCTTTGTAGTCTCAATATCAAAAGCACAGACATGAACTTCAGCACGTTGCAAGAGATCAGTCCTCCTTTCAAGCGTAACTCCGGCACTGGACACATTAACATCGTACCACTGCCCACACCTTACGTCTAAATAAAGTGAAGTTCAAAATGAGACCATTAAAAATTTACAAACTTAAGCTTTTGCATCAAATAAATAATGAATATGAAATGTATCACCTTTGTCAATGGCAAAGCGAACATGGTAAGGGACATCGTACTCTCGCAAATCAGTTATGTAATCTATAAAATCTTGAGTCCGTTGTTTGCTGTAGATCAGCACCAAAACCATCTCAAAATTGGAAGATTTTCACATTAACAGTGAGATACTAGATATAATCAATATGGAAATTAAGCATTTTAAACACCCATATATTTTTCTCCACTGCGTTAGCAACTTAAAACATTTAATTACATGACATCCATACCTTTTCCCTATCAATATGGATTCATATGCTTCTTCAGCATCAAACTTCGCCTGGTTTCTTTCAACAACATGCACTAAATCACTCTTCACGTGCATCAGTTGTTGGACAGTATCAAAAGATATCTTTAAATATGTTTTACACAAGCCAGACAGGTGGTTTTTCTGAAATGAGCAGATAAAAATAAGTATGCAGCATTCGTGAAACTTCTTCCAGATGTTCAACCATCTCACGTATGCACAAAAAACAACAATGCCAAGTTGCCAACAATTACATGATCAACAATAAAATGTTGGCATTTGATCCAGCACGTAAATTTAGAAACCTAAGTTAAGAACATGAAAAATGGCTTCTTAAACACTTTAATAGCCAAAATAATTGACTTAAAGACTAAGCCTACTGAAATTTCATAAATTATAACTGACTGCTATAAAATGACGTTCTCAATTACACTTAAAATCATTAACAAAAATAAAGAGAAGCAAAACAAAGTAGAAGTGCCTTACAAGATTAAGGTCTTCTTTATCTATAATCTCAATATCAACAATTTGACCATCGTATCGTCGCCTTAAATATGCATCAACATCCATTTCCATTTTATCCTGTCATGTCAAAAACATTAAAACAGCTACTACTAACCAAAAAAACTCAACAAAAACTCAACTACACCAATATAAAGTTACCATTTACATACCTTTGTGGCCACGTAAAAATAAGGCCTGAACTTGTACTTTGATTTAAAAGTAGAACCATCCTTTTTAATTTCAAAGAAAAAAATAAATAAATAAATGTAACAATTAGTAAATCAACAGCAAAACATTACCCAAAAATAAAACCCAAAAAAAAATGTAAAGATAATCCCCGTACCTGGCAGACGAAATAAAGATCTACACAACTATAGACCTTGCGAGTCTCTTGATCTTCCCACGATGACTACAATATTATACCCACACAACAAAATTTTAAAAAAAAAATTATGGGCTTTTTTCTGGGGTATAAAAAACTTCTGAATTTAAGGGAAATTGAAAAGTGGGAAGAAAAAATGACTTACGGAAGCGAATGTGAGTAGCCATCCGAGGCGCTTATCGCCTTCTGTGAATAGATCGTAGCCGAGCTTGGATTCGAGTTTTTCTTCAGCTGTGAGGATGAGCTTTTGCTTTTTGGAAATCCTTGAGTCTCGCCGGTAGTCTCGTTTTCTAAAATCACCGGCGTTCATGGTTTGACTGAACGGTGATGGAAAATCGGAGAGTGAATGGTTTCAGATTCAGAGGAAGGATATTGAGACCACCGACTACTGAGAGAGGCGGGACTGTGGAATAAGGATTTTCCCGCGCTTGGTCGCTCCCATCTCTCTATTTTATTTTATTTTGTTTTATTTTAAATAAAAACAAAAAAAAAATTGTACTCTCCTCCTGTCCAAAATACACGTTACGATTAATTTTAATTTAAAAATATAATTAATTTCTAAAATAATTATATTAATATTGAATTTTAAAAAATATTATTTATAATTTTCAAAATTATAATTTCTAAATTAATTAAATTTTAAAATATGTGTGTAATTGTAATACCCCGAATGTTATGAAATGAAATTATTCAATTTTCTTATAATTATTATTCTATTTAATGGTTAAATTGATAAAGGGTTAGAGTTAAGAGTGACATTTGAAAATTTTGTAAAATAAGTAAGTTGATATAAAATATTCGATTGATCGGAAAATATTTGTTTTAACATGAAATATTCGAACAACGGTACAATCATTGGTGGACCCCACAACGGAGGTACTGTCGTAGTTAGAAAACGACTAAAATATTTTTAAACTGTTGAACAACCCGGTAGTAAAAGTACAGTAATACGCGTGGTTGCATAGGTATTGATTATTGATGCTTACGTAAGAAGCCACTCAGTTTATTCAATTATTGCTACAGTAGTTGCTGCATAATATCTCTCATATTATTGTTTCAATTATTGTCACAGTATCATTTGTATAATATTTATTATTAGTAAATCAATAATTGAGACGACAAAGTTATTCATATTATTATTTGCAATATTGACAATGTCTAGAAAGTTCTGTCAATGAGAAGTTTGGTCACCTAATTGTGCGCCAATAGGAAGAAATCCTTATCGGAAAGCCTCCTTTTTCTTGAGAATGATCTGGTTGTTAAATATTGTGAGTTATAATATTAATGATGAATAAGTTCGTGTTGATTAAAGATGAAATTGATATTTTAATTATGTTAGGATTAGTAGTGTTAGTGAAAATCGACATTTATTTCGATAATAATTGATTTCTAGAGGTTATATTGACCAATCGGGAAATTAATCGGATAAATAAGCAATTAATTACTATTAATTCACATGCTTATAACTATTTGTTCACATGTGTGTACTATTGATTCACATAAATGTACTATTAGGGGAGGTGGTGCAATATTGATAATACTTGCATGACTAAATTAAAAATGAAGGTATAGATGAAAGTACTATACTGTAATTATTTTTTTCACATGTATATAACCATTGAGCCACATTATTGTACTATTGATTCACGTGATATACTATTAGAGGAGGTGGTGCAAGTTTGATAATACTTGCAGGACTAAATTAAAAATAAAATAAAAGATGAAGGTATTATACTGTAATATTTCGAGCCCCAAAACGTACAATTATCGAAACTATATTTTCCTATAAATAGAAGCTCATTCTTCTTTCATTCTCACCAATTTACTAAGGCTCACAAGAGCAATTATAGAGAGAGAAGCTATAGTGAGAAAGAAGAAGAGAAGTCTTCTACTTCACTATTCCAGTATCCAGTCTTCTTATGAGGTAAGGGGTGCTATTTATTTCATATTCGCTTACGATATTATTTTTCGTATTCGTAAGGAATATTATCTTCATTCAATACTCGTAAGGGGTATTATTTATTTCGTATTCATGAAGAAAGTTATTTTCTTTCAATACTTGTAAGGGTTGTTATTTCATTCTTTATTATTCTGTTGGAATAACCTATCTACGCGGATTACCGCATGCATGGTGAAATTCTCCTGTTATTCCATTCTTTGTTATTCTATTGGAATAACTTGTCTACGCGGATTACCGCATGCATGGTGAATGACCCTTCGTATCATTCTTTATTAAATTGTTGAAATGATCTGGCTACGTGAATTACCGCATGGTGGATGAAAATTCATTTACAGTTCGTATATTCTTTTATACTCATATGAGATATCATTTATTTTGTACTCATCATGAATATCGTTTTCTTTTGTATTTTCCTTTTATGAGTACTATTCACGGGTTACTATTCACGTATACAGCACTATTCACGTATACGGTATTATTTACGAATATGGAATACTATTCACGGGTTACTATTCACCCGGAAAATATATTTATTTGTTGTCCAAATTATTTTTGATACATGAATATTATCCTTGAATTTTACTCCATAAAGTAGCATCATGTTGACAATTTAGATATTTTAAACTCTGGATAAATTTAAAATCTTTAATATTTATCCCTGATTTCGTTTGAATAATGCTTATATCATTGTCATCATCCTTATGCTTATATTGTAATGAAAATCATTTGTGGCTTATGTGCATAGATGGACTGTTGATTGGTATGATTATGACCAGGGATTATTCGGTATAATCATGACCGTAATATTACAAATGATGTGGTAAAAGTCCTCATTGGCCCGTAGTGCATTGATGGATAGTTATTGGTATGATTATGACCAGGGATTATTCGGTATAATCATGACCATTGGTGAAAACACGAATATCATTGGCCCGTAGTGCATGGATAATTCGTGGTCGTAATACTAATGAATATGCTTAGCCGTAGTGCATGGATAATTCATGGATGTGATACTAACGAATATCATTGGCCGTAGTGCATGGATAACTCGGTGATGTATTGAGCTGAGTCTCAGCGATAAAATATTGATAATAAACTTTTAATTCGTAGAAGATAATAGATATCGTGTTCTACTTGACTCTTCTAAAATACAGTTGTATGTCTTTGGCCTGTAGTGCAAAGATAAATTTATTAGTATGATTATGAACAGGAACTGTGACTTGGTATAACCATGATCTTTGATGTTTCAGGTAAAGACATGTGATAAAAATTATCTTCGTCCTGGGTGCGTAGAGGAATTTAGAATCACAATTATGATTATAAGTTATTCACATGATGGTGGACAGAAACTATTGATTGATGTTACAGGGATAAAACATTGTCGGTGGACTTTTAACATGGAGAAGATAATAGACTTTATGGTCTATTTGACTTTTCTAATGGATTATTCGTTCCGCTGCAACTATGGTTGAAAAGTTTTATCATCTACCATATGTTCTAAATCTCTGATTTATTACTGACGAAGGCTATTGATAATTTAATTATCTTTAGTCGTGATATTCTTTACAGGGCTAGTTGTGCTCACTTTTTTGCTTCATAATTCATTTCAGATAATAAAAGTTTAGCTGGGTCGAACGAGGGTATCAGGGGAATAGAACGGTGGTCGATAGCTTTTGAGGTTTCCCTAAAACAGTATAGAAATAAGTTTATTAAGAATTTTAGATAAGTGTGTCGTATTTTTATACGTTATTTAACCGTTGATTTTGGTGAACCGAATAGGGTGAGGTGAACCCAACTTTGAAAGGGTGTTTTGCCACTATCATACAAGATGTTTAATGACCTACGACTTCGTGTTATTATAAGACAGGGTTGTGCATATCCATTTGCTGAGTATATCTACGAGCACTGCCTATATAATCTTGGAGTTTGGTTGAAATATAATTCTCAATTGGAGACAATGGAGATAATTATATGTCAAGAGAAGACTCACCATTGGAAATAACATAATAACAATCTTCTCATTTTTCTTTGGGGACTATTAGGTCAACCAAGGATAATTCTGTGGACATATGATATCTATTATAACTTAGACGTATGGTCTTCCATGTACGAAGGTTTCCTTGAGCATTTTTCAAAGATTTTAATTTCTAAAATAATTATTTATTGTACCTTTATGTAAGGTACCATTGTAAGGTTTTGTGGTCGAGGCACCACGAGAGTTATACATATTTGTATTAAAATTCACAGCTTATGTGTTGTCGTACTCTGCACGACAGTTCAACAGTTGTATAAATGAAGTTTGTATTTGATTGTTATAGTGTGATATCTGGCGACTCAGAATGGATCGTGTGGACCTATTTTGGGGGCGTCACAGTAATGACATATAACTTTACTCTTGTGAAAAAGTTTTTGTGTATTTTTTTCGAGTAATGTTTTGGAGATAAAAAATTGTATACAAAAAGATAATATAATATGATATGAGTAGTAGTTATTAGCTATAATTATTGAACTTATAATGAAAAACTATTAATTATAATTTCTCGTATCATTTTAAAATTTAGATTATTTTTTATTCAATCTATATAAACACCAAATATTTTTTTTTGTCATTCCATTCATTTTTTTTATTCAATTTTTACAATTCAAATGTTGCACATTTTTTATTGTCGTTATGATAATTTCACTTTACAAAAACTCTATGTATACATGGAATTTGGATATGAATGTATTTGAATTTTACTTAATTGTATTTTAATCCCCAACAGTAGGTAAAAATATAAATAGATGAAATTCAAATACACTAATGTCTAATTTTCATATTTAATTTCTATGTACACCTAAAAGAGCTCCTCACTTTATTGTAGCGCTAAGTGTCACGTCCAAACATTGTGTTGGTTATACTTCAAATTTATAGTTTTATTAAAGTCCCACATTGTCTATTTTCAAAACACTCATTATGTATATTAGTACATGTTGATATAGGCTTAGTAATTCGATTGGGAAAAAGGGATGGGCTCGCGCACACGAGGATGACTAAGGAATTGTGGAGCTCATATGTATTGAATGACAGTAGCTTTGCTACGCCTCGGCTTTCTTCGTATCTCAGATAAGTTGTTTCAGTTTTATTCATCAATTGGTTTGAGAAGGCCAGTATGATCGGCAAACAAATCCTAAATACAATTTTAACATTTTGACAGTAAATAATAAAACCACTCTTATATATGAGATGCAAAGTTCCCAAACTAGCCACCTTGATCATTTTCTTTGGGGTCGATCTTTATAAAACATGAAGTCGATTTTGACTGTGTTGCCCACTAGTGTAAACGATATATGTATTCGTATCCGTTTACTTGTGTGTACATTTAAATCGAATACAGATAATATGTGTTTTTTTCAAATATGAATAATATTTGTTTTTTTTTAATACGGATGCGGACGAATACCAATTTTTTGGTTACCGTTTCGCATAGTTTATTAATGAATAAATGCTTATCTATTTATTTTTAATAAATATTTAAATACAATAATCAATGTTCTAAATTACAATTCAAATAAGTTTTCATCATTTTTAAAATCCTAAATTTCAAAATGAATGTTGTAAGACCCCGACTTTTATGAAATAAAGTATAATTTAAATTTTGATTATTATTCTAAAATTTTAAAATGTTAAATTGATAAATGGTCAAATGAACAATTAATCGGATAAATGAGCTAATAAAAGAGGATAAAATTTAATTGTGATAAATGTGGGCCATGTGGGTAGCGGCTAGAGCTGATAAATGAGGAGTGATATGCTGAGTTTATTTTCCAAATGATTTTAACTTCTCCTTAAATCATGCACCCATCTTTTCTCCCGTTGGTCAATTCTTTTATTGGTGAGGCAAGGATGTTGGCCATTAATTTTGGCTAGGTAAGCCAAATGTTCAGCACTTTACTCTCATTTTTCACTCCCTCCCGTAGCCTTGTTCAAAAGAAGAAAAGAGATAAGAGAAGAAGGAAAGAGAGAAAGAAAGAAAGGAAGAAAGAAGAAGATGAAACCATGGAAGCATGAAGGAATAATAAGAACTCAAAAGGTAAAACCAAAACTTTTCATCTCTTTAATTTTCCTAAGAGTTTGATTTATTGAAAGTTGGGTTATTGGGGATCATGATGGATCCAAAGTAATAAAGAAGTATATGATAAAGATTTTATGTTTAATCCAGGTCATAATAAAATTTAAGATCAAAAAGTTAGGCATATGTTTGAGGATGAACAAAAGTTATGTTGAGGACTTAAATCAAACTTATATAAGTGTTGATGGTTGATTTGTGTGTACAATCCGAGGAGGAGGATCTATAGATTAAGAAGTTATGGAAATATACCAATTTGAACAAACTAAAAATGATTTAAATTGAAGTCGTGGTGATAGTTTTTGTAAAACATGTTAAACGATGAAAAACTTAGTATTGGGGGACTTTTGAGCCAAATTTCGGACTAATTAATGAATTTGAAATATTATGAAATCATGGGAGTTTTGTATAGCATGTTACAAGCTTTCCATAGTCTCGAAAACGGACTAATTTTGACTTAAAATGAAGAAGTTATGAAGATTTGAAGTATGTGCGTCAAAAGTTACAAAATCTGGAAATCGGAGTTAAGTGCCAAGGGTCGAGCGCCTAGGCGCTGGGGTCGGCGCTTAAACTCTGTTCTTGGGTGCCTAGGCGCTTGCCCAAGGCCAAAGTTGGGCGCCTAGGCGCTGGTCAAGTGTTAAGCAAAAATCTATCTGGACGTTCTTTAGAAAATTGGGCATAACTTTTTCATACGAACTCCGATTAAGGTGATTCAAGATGATTCGGAAAGATAACGAGTAGACCTAAAACTTTCATTCTTTATGTTTTGAGATTTGAGGTCGGGGTCAAGGCCTAAAATTGCTATTTTCGAGACTGATGTGTATTAAGAGACAATCGGAGGACGTCGGGCATACACGCATGCAACGTGTAATGTTTTTGATGATAAAGGATGTTGTTCTAAGTTGTAAAATATAAACATCATTAAATACAATGATATTTAACATTAATCAATAATGAATTAGATAAGTATGATATATAGATATTTGTTCAATTATTTTCTTTTTACAAAAGTAAGTTTGACAGAACTTACCGACGACACTCTACTTTTTCTAAAATAGTACGGACCACAACTCAATTATTTTTAAAACGTGTACAATTTGGTTTAATTTTCTCTGTGGGACCATAAATTTCACTACCATTATTATATACCTCATTTGGTTATTTTGTCAAAGCGTGTGTGCTAATTGTTTCCTCAATTTTTAGTATAAATAGGTTGTCCGGTTGAGCAACTAAACACACACCATCACTACACTAAAAATATAAAATTCTTTTACTATAATATTGTGAGTATTTTTGTTGAGTGTAAGGTTACTTCAAGTGTAGATAAGGAATGCAAGCATTGTTTAAGTTGATCAATTTCATAGAAAGTCGAATCAAAGCACATGCTAAGGTAAGGGATATTGTGACGCCCCAAAAATAGGTATACATCACCCATTCTGAGTCGCCAAAAATATGGTACAAAATACAAATACAAACTTAAATATACAACATGAGCTGTGAGTTTCAACACAAATATTGTCATATAGACAGTATTAAAACTCAAAATAAGTCCTCAATACATTTATTATCACACTATTTCATAGAATAGTGACACTACTAATGATATCATTTGGACCGTCACTCCGTTCCCCGACTAGTCCCTGCTACGTTCTCATTTCCTGAAGAGAACAATGAAAGTAAAAGGGTGAGATCAACTAGCCCAGTAAAAAATATTATGACTAAGATAATGCAGAATAATTTATCGTTAGCCTTCAACAGTGTTAAACTGATAAAATATAATAAATATCAAGTTTAACTGCAGCGGAACAAGCAATCCATTAGAAGAGTCAAGTAGAGAATAAAATCTTCTATCTTCAATGATTTAAAAGGTTTTTCATCACTTTTATCGTTGAGACTCAGCTTAATAAATAATCCACATCATCCCTGCACTACGGCCAATGATATTCATTAGTATCACGACCACAAATTATCGATGCACTACGGGACAAGAATATTCGTGTTTTCATCAATGGTTATGATCATGCCAACAACTGTCCATCAATATACTACGGGCCAATGAGGACTTTTACCACATCATTTATAACATTACGGTCATGATTATACCGAATAATTCCTGGTCACAATCATACCAAGTCCATTTATGTACTACAGGCCACAGATGACTTTCAACAGAATATAAACATGAGGATGATGACAATGATATAAGAATTCAATAAAACAAGTTCAAGGATAAATTTTTAAATATTTATAATTTAATTTATCTAGAAATCAATAACGTCCAAATTGTCAACATGATACTGTTTTATAGAGTAAAATTCAAGAATAATATTGTATAAAAAATAATTTGGACCGAAAACGAATAAATTTTTATTATAAATAATACCCCGGGTGAATAGTAATCGAGTGAATAGTACCCCGTGAGTAGTACTTCGGGAATAGTAACCCCGTGAATAGTACTCCGGCATGAAGAAGTTAAAAACTTATCAGGAATGCTCAGAATAATATTTTCATAAAAAGATACTGCATGTAACGCAAATATCAAGGATATTCAATTAATTTCATAGAGTTTAGAAGCAAAAACTTTAACAAAGCAAGTATAGAATTCGAAATCTGAAACGAAATAATATTACTTGCATACTACAGAGTATAGAAGAAAATATTATTTCAAGTGAATATTGAATAAAAATAACATTCCTTACGAATACGAAAGAAATAATACCCCTTACCTTAGTAGGAGATTGGATACTGCAATAGTGTAGTAACAGAATACTCTTATTCTTTCTCTCTTATTCTCTCTATACTTTCTCTCTCTATAGCTTGAATGAATTGGTGAAAAATAATGGAGAAATGAGCTTCTATTTATAGGCTTGGCAGAGTAAGGGTAAAATAGTCTTTTCGCCATAATTTATGACATCATCGCTGACATCATCGATCATATTACATCACTGCTTACCTCATCGTCCGATGACATCATCGCTTACATCATCGTCCGATAACATCATCGCTTACATTATAAGAATTCAAATTCAATTTATTCTCTTCCACCTTCTTTTACTTTTATACCATAAATTTACTATAATAATGTTACCATTCAAATTATAAAATACCAACTTTCAACAAATGTCACACGTTAAAAATTTCTCATTTTAACTCCACATTGAATAAATATTTTCTTATCATATAAATCAGTAAATAATTATTCACAAATAATATTATAGAATCACAATAATGACAACCAAGCCGTTCCCAGGAAAGAGGGGACTTTCCGATAAGGATTTCTCCTTACTGGCGCTCAATTAGGTGACCAAACCTCTCATTGACAGAACTTTCTAGACATTCCCAATAATGTTATCTAATAATATTATTCAAATAAATATTACCCACAACTAATCGAATATTTAACTCCACATTGAATAAATATTTCCCGACTAATCGAATATTATATAACAACTTGCGTACTCTGTAAAATTTATAAATATTACCCACGACTATAATATTATATCAAATTTACTCCATAATATTCAAAAATGATATTTATATAAAATTCATCTTTATTCATAAAAGTTGGGGTCTTACAGATATCATTATTATGGTAAGGGGGTATCATTTTTATGGAAAAGGGAGGTCATTTTCTTTCATACTCCATATTATGGTAAGATATTATTATTTGTTTCTTCAACTTATCATTAAATGGTAAAAAGTCCTAAAAAGATTTGAATATCTTTAATAGTTTGTGCTTCATCTAATATCTTAACATGGATCTTTTTATTCAGTCTTAAGTTATAATTTTTTAGCCAGGAACTTTACATTACTTGGACTTTATATTTTATCAGGAATTCTAATCGATATTTTGGATATCATGTTGACAATTTGAACTATGGATAATTAAGTTAAAAAATCACTAAGATTTATTTATCTTATTATTCTAATTATTTCTCTCCATTCATTATATATATCATTGTCATCATCCTCATGTTTATATTACAATGAAAGTTATCTTTGGCCCGAGTGCATGGATAATTCGTGGTTGACATAATAATGACTATCCTTAGTCTGTTGTGTATGGATAATTCATGGATGTGATACTAACGAATATCTTTGGCCCATAATGCATGGATAATTCGATGATGTGGATTATTTATTTTACAGACAAATGATGTGGTAAAAATACTTTTTAACTTACGTGCAAATATGGATTGTTGATTATTGATTTTATAGTTGTATATATTTGGCTTACATGCAAAGATGGACAATTAATTGGTATAATTATGACCAAAGATTATTTGGTATAATCATGACCTGTAATGTTACAAATGATGTGGATTATTTATTGAGCTGAGTCTCAGCGATAAAATTGATAATAAATAAAATCCTATATAACTTACGTGCAAATATGGACAGTTGATTGGTATGATTATGACCAGGGATTATTCGGTATAATCATGACCTGTAATGTTACAAATGATGTTGATTATTTATTGAGCTGAGTCTCAACGATAAAATTGATGATAAAAAAAATTCTCTTTGGCTTACGTGCAAAGATTTACAGTTGATTGGTATGATTATGATCAGGGATTATTCGGTATAATCATGACCTATAATGTTACAAATGATGTAGATTTTTTATTTAGCTGAGTCTCAGCGTTATTAGTTTACAGTTGTATGTCTTAGGCTCGTATTGCAAATATGGACTGTTGATTTACCTGATTATAAATATGAATTGTGAATTTAACTATAATCTTTGGTGGTTCAGGTGAAGACAGGTGATGAGAGTTCTGTTTGTCTTGAGTACAACAAAGAACTGTTGATGAGTATTACAAAAATAAAATATTAACGATGAACTTTTAATTTAGAGTATATAGTAGACATTATGTTCTACTTGACTCTTCTAATGGATTGTTGATTCCGCTGCTATTATGGTTGAAAACTTTTATCATATACCATATGTTCTAAATCTCTGATTTATTATTGATGAAGGCTATTGATAATGTAATTATTTTAAGTCATGATATACTTTACTGGGCTATTTGTGCTCACTCTTTTACTTCACCACCCTTTCAGGTAATAAAAGTGTAATTGGGACTAGCAGAGAGAACATGGGTATAAAGTGGTATTACGAATTAGTCACAAGCCTAATCAAATTATGAAACGATGTGACATAATAATTGTACTGAGAACTTAAAATGTGTGTGACATATTTTATACATCATTTAATATTTAATTTTGGTGAACAATAATAGGGTGAGGCGAACTCGAATTTTAAAGCGTAAAAAAAACACTCCATTAGAATGAGGAAGACATAAATCTTCTCGTGTTCCTTTAGGGATTTGAAATATTTGTTGCTGTACTTTATATGGCATTGTAATAATTTGAGTATAAATATTATCGTATTATATACGTTACAATATTTGTATTGAAACTCACAGTATATGTGTCGTCGTATTCTGCACAACGTTGTATAAATGAAGTTGTCAGTAGTGTTATTTATGGTGACTCATAATGGGTTGTATATACCTATTTTTGGGGTGTCACAAATGTTCTACTTATTAATGTTTAGATGTCCATTTTATGTGTGTGTGGAGTAGGGCTTGTTAGAGTTTATGCCCTAGAAGCCAATTATTTGATATAATTGCTTAACGTTTTGATATTATGTTTGATTGAATAAATGAATGATTTTATTATGGTTTTATTTACTGCGTTATATAAATGTTAACATAATAAAAATCCTTAGAATAATGATACAAATTATATAGTTTCAAGTATGTGACTTGAACATGAAATTATATAATTATAATTAGTATC
The DNA here is from genome assembly GCA_016801055.1 of Panax notoginseng. Classification (NCBI taxonomy): domain Eukaryota; kingdom Viridiplantae; phylum Streptophyta; class Magnoliopsida; order Apiales; family Araliaceae; genus Panax; species Panax notoginseng. Next base: position 216,509,521 of record CM029015.1, on the reverse strand, counting down.
ATTGTTCTTAAATGTCCCTAGTCGAGTATCATTATTGATGGGACAATAATGATGCATTAAGACTAGTATGTGGATTGACTGATGACCAAATCTCATTGGTCATAAATATATGAGATATTAAGTCAATGCATAGGTACATGTTAGAGAACGATGTACTGGATAGACCCACCATGAGAATTCTATATGGAGCATTATGCAAAGTGTCATTAGTAATTCTCATAGTGACAATGATGTAATGGTCTTCCGACCTGAAATCACTATATTACTACACGAGAATTTATGTACTTTGATATCATCAAATGTCACCTTTAATAGGGTGGACTATAAAGGTGATTATTGGGTACATCATGAATCGTGTGAGGAATATGAGTGATCTAGATGGAATTTAACCATCATATATATTAGGGGTGATATCCATAGGTCTCTTGATTGAGTAGGACTATGAAATGCATGGCCATGCTCAAATAGTGATTTGTTTCATATAGTCTACTCATTGATCAAGAAAAACTCAGATTAAATTATGAAGAGTATGACACACACACTACTTCAAATTACTAAATAGACAACGCTTAAACCACAACGTTTTTTATAAAAACGTTGTGGTATTTTTTTCACAACATTTTTAAAAAAAACGTTGTAGATATATATGCAAAAATGTTATCTATTTAAAAGGACATTTTTTTTGTTTTAATTAGATAACATTTTTTAAAATAAACGTCATGTATATAAAAAACACGGAGCAATTGATAAAAACACGGAGCCCAAAATTTGAAATTAAAACAGGACAATACTTTATTCTCTCTCCTATCGGTACTTTCTCTCTACGATGGAGCTAAGCGGGTGCCAGATCTGAAATCTTGATTCCTCACTCCTCAGCCTCTTGCCTCTCGGTTGTGGCCTCTCTTCCCCGTCGCCGTCCCTCTCTTACACCGTCGCCGTCCCTCTGCTTTTCTCTCTCAAGCTTGGTACGTTTCCCCCCAATTTTTCCCTAAATATAACCCTAGGAAGAATTCTTCTAAAATTTCAGTCATACACCGCTCTCTTCTACTTCTTCCTACTCTACCTCAAGCAGCGCAAACGCTCTCTGTAAGATCCCAACTTATTAATGAATAAAATAAATTTTTCTATAAATATTATTGTGAATAATAAGGGGTTAATTTGATATAATACTTTGGTTATGGGTGAAATGTGCAAATTTTGCAAAATAAGCAAGTGGTTATAAAATATTCATTTTATCGGAGAATATTCGTTTGGTCGTGGAATATTCTTGCTGTCGGGGAATATTCGTACGACGGCGCAGCCTTGTGTGGGCCCCATAACGAAAAGCGATTGGATGAAGAAAACGACAAGTATAAGTTGTTTATAAATAACGGCGTAGTTGTTACCGTTAATATTGTTGGAATACCCGGTGGTTAAAATACAGTAGCACACGGTATTGTACCAATTATTGATTCTTACGTAATAATGCACTACTCAATAATTGTTACAGTAGTTATTGTTCAATATTTTATTTTATTGATTCAATAATTGCTGCGTTGATATTTTATATTATTGTTGTTTCAATAATTGTTGCTGCACAGTATTTTTCTTTATCAGATCAATAATTCATATTATTTGAATAATATTATTAGATAACATTATTGGCAATGTCTAGAAAGTTCTGTCTAAGGAGAGGTTTGGTCATCTAATTGCGCGCCAGTAAGGAGAAATCCTTATTGGAAAGCCCCCTCTTTCCTGGAAACGGCCTGGTTGTCATAAATGTGATTCTGTAATATTATTTGTGAATAATTAAATATTGATTCATATGATAAGGAAATATTTATTTTATGTGGATATAAATGAGGGATCTATTTTTGTGGTTAAAAATGAAGGAGTTAATATTGAGGTTTTTATCAGTATTTTTGTCGGAATGGAGGTATTAAAAATCAGGATTTTTGAGATATTTTGCGGGGGTTATAATTTTTAATCCGACCGTTAGATCGTGGTAATTTTTGGATATGTTATACATATATAAGTTGAGTATATGTCCACAAATTTTGAACCGTTAAAAATGAACGTATGATTTATTATAAATTTTACGAGATGTCTGGTTTAGAAATTGTTGAATTTTCGGAGTTAATCATTTTGGTAGAAAATTCTAGAATTGGTGGGCCCCACTCTTGGTTGGTGAAGAAATTTGCTGAGATTTTTATTCAAATGTGGTGGGTGGGAATAGTAGCAGGTAAAGCCATCAGGTTGCAGGTTAAGTCTGCTTCGGCGTGCTAACATTTTTCTATAAATAGAGGGCTAAGTTAGAATTGAAAATCACACCAGAAACAAGTTTTCTCTCTTTCTCTCTCTAGATTATTGAGTATATTTTGTGAGTATTTAGATACTTTGAGAGTTTCTATTCATCAGAGCAAGTTTGTTTCAGCCTTATACCGGTATTCCGACCAGAAGTACTGATATTTTGAGGTAAGGGATATTATTTTCTTCTTAATGATATTGTTTTCTTCAATATCATTATGCTAAAATATTGATATGAACTTTTTATCAAATTTTAAACTTTTTGTGTCGGGGTTACTATTCATGTATACGTTACTATTCACGTATACGGCACTATTCACGAATACGACACTATTCATCGAAAAATAAAATTTTTCCTTTTTGTCAAAGATGTCTATTATGGTTACTATCTTTGATTGTATCCATGTTTTGATCTTTATTTTTGAATTTTGCTTCACAATTGATTATTATGAATTATTATTGATCTTGGATAAACTGTTATACGAATCCCTACTATTTGTCCTTCTGTCTCACTGGATTCGTTCTCTTTAAGATATTTTTCATCATCCTCAGTCCTAAATGATGATATTACTGAATATCTTTGGTCTGTAGTGCAAAGATGTATGATTACTTGATGAATATCTTTGGCCTGTAGTGCAAAGATGAACAGGTGTTGAGATGAACATGACTGACAGGTGATACAAATGAATATCTTTGGCCTGTAGTACAAAGATGAATATTTGGATAAAGATGATTATTAATTGATGTTACAGGGATAAAATATTGATGATGGACTTTTAAATCTTAGAAGATAGTAGAATTCATTCTCTACTTGACTCTTCTAATGGTTTGTTGTTTCCGCTGCAGTTGTTGATCTAAAACTTGTTGTCGATTATATTCTATCAGATTTTTCCCTGTTGAATACTAATGATAATTTGTTGTATATTATATTAGTCATAATATTCTTTACTGGGCTAGTTGAGCTCACCCTTTTCCTTTTTGTTCCATTTTTTTCTCAGGAGATGAGAACATAGCAGGATCTAGTCGGGATATGGAGTGATGGTTCTAGAAAGATATTTTAGCAGTCCTCACTATTTCTGTAAAATAGTGTTTGAATAATTGTATTGAGGACTTATTTGAGTGTGGATATTGTCTAGAAGACAACATTTGTATTTAAACTCACAGTATGTATTGTCGTATTTTGCACGACAATTGTATTATTGAAGTTGTAGTTTGCTTTCTGTACCATGTATTTGGCGACTCAGAATGGGTGTTGTATACCTATTTTGGGGGCGTCACAGTTGGTATCAGAGCTTAGGGATATGATCCCTGGCTGAGATGTGAGACAAGAACTAGGAGGGGAGAGACGGAGAATTCCTTCGCTAGTATGACCTGACAAAGTTTGTTTGGTGTTTATTTGGTCGGTCAGAGTATACGGATAATATATGACATGATTATTAACCCTTGTTTTATGGCAGTATTTAAGAATGGCAGCTGAGAACGTTAATAATGGAGTAAATTAGACCGTGGAGACACCTTTGATCACTACCCAGGGGAATGTGCAACAAGAAGGCAATATTCTTCCTGTAAATAACGTTACCGAGCAAACGATGAATGATGGAATGTTTAGGAGCTTTTTGCAGTTCATGCAAAATCAGACGAGGGAGACTCGTGTGTAGAATACGGGTGGAAATGATAACAACGCGCGGTTTGTTACAGCCAAGCAGTTCAAAGAATTGGGACCACCAGAATTTATGGGAAAGCCGGATCCGATCATGGCGGAAACGTGGGTCAAGTAAATTACCAAGATATTCGATGTCTTGGGATGCACGGAGGAACAGAAGGTTCCATTCGCCACTTTTATGTTCCGCGGTGAGACAGACTACTGGTGGGAGTTTGTGAAGCGTACCCAGCCTGACGCACTCAACATATCCTGGGAAACATTTCAAAAACTGTTCAATGACAAGTACTTTCCCGAAAGTATTCGTCATATGAAGGAGGTGGAGTTTATCAGACTGGAACAAAATAACATGACGGTGTCCCAGTACGAGGCGAAGTTTGCAGAGTTATCCAGGTTTGCACCTCATTTGGTCGAAAATGAGGAACAAATGACAAGGATGTTTCTGAGAGGTCTAAAACCCGAGATTCGACAATATCTTATCTCTCATAAAATTTCTTTATATTCAGATGTTGTAAACAGGGCTCAATTATTAGAGCGAGATAATGAGTATGTGCAACCGAGGGACCACAACCAGGGTCATACCGGTGGCGGCAGTCATTGAAGCAATGAAAACCAGCAGGGAGGAAAATATTCGGACAAAAGCGGTAACCACTCTGGTGGTAATCGTGGTCGTGATAGTAAAAGGAGCGAGTCAGGAGGAGATTTCAAGAAGAGAAGGTACAACAATGATAACGTGAAGACGTCAGCACAAACATCAATTGTTTTTAGGGGAGGAGAACGACCACCGGTCGTATGTTACAAATGTGGGAAAGAGGAAATTATAAGCCCAAACTCCCCACAACAATCTAAGGTATGTTATAACTGTGGAAAGGAGGGTCATATAGCTCGAGAGTGTTCTATAGCAAAACCAAGTTCAGCGGGGATGGTGACTCCAAAAGCTGTCCAGGATAAGTCAAAATCAGCGGTTCCTGGAAGAGCATTTGTCGTGATTGGCCAAAACGCGAGAAACCCAAACGAGGTGATCACGGGTAAGCTAATCTTGAATTCTTGCGAAGTTTATACTTTACTAGATACCGGTTCTACCCATTCTTTTATCTCTCCTGCTTGTGCTCAACGTTTGAACTTGACTCCGGAGAAATTGACCTTTGACTTATCTGTTGAAACTCCGTTGGGCGAAACCTTTGTTACATCTACAGTTTATAAATCTTGTTTAATCCAAGTTGGCACAATCACATTACCTGTTGACCTTATTTCTTTAAAGATACTTGCTTTTGATGTGATTTTAGGAATTGATTGGTTAACTACTCATCATGCCAAAATTGATTATTTTCGTAAGGTTGTTAGTTTTCATATTCCTAACCAACTTGTTATGCGAATTCAAGCAACTAAACCACTAAAATCAATCGCTGTCATACCAAGCCATAAAGCCATTCGTTTATTAAAAAACGAATGTCGAGCTTTCTTAGCCCATGTCATGGACTTGAACAAAAATACGTCAGATTTGAATGATATTTCTGTTGTTAGTGAATTTCCTGACGTATTTCCTGAAGAATTTCCTGGCCTAACCCAGAGCGTGATATTGAATTTTTGTATTGATCTTCAACCCGATACAAAACCCATTTCTAAAATCTCATATTGAGTAGCTCCTATTGAACTTCAGGAGTTAAAAACTCAACTATAGAAGTTGGTACCCGAGCTTCTATCTGGTGACTTCCTTTGTGGGATGCACCAAAGTCAGACTCTCCGTAAGGGACTCTATATTTGTGTGGTGGTAAAACAATAGGTGCCATTGTGACGCGCTATCCAAGATTGGGATATGAATCACAATTGAGAGCAACCTGAAGTCGGTGACCAAAGTACGTAGCTTTCTGGGCTTAGCTGGTTATTATCGGAGATTTGTGGAAGGATTTTCTGGAATCGCTACTCCTTTAACTTAGCTGACTCGGAAAGATATAAAATTCGTATGGAGTGAGGAATGCGAGAAGAGTTTCCAAGAGCTCAAAAGGAGACTCATTTCGGCACCTGTTCTGACAATACCATCTGGTTCGGATGGATTTGTTATCTACAGCGATGTTTCAGGCAAAGGGTTAGGATGTGTTCTCATGTAACATGGGAAAGTCATAGCCTATGCCTCGCGACAACTCAAAGAATATGAGAGGAATTATCCTACTCATGATTTGGAGTTGGCAGCAGTCGTTTTCGCGTTGAAGATCTGGAGACACTACCTGTATGGGGAGAAAGTGGAGATCTATACCGATCATAAAAGCCTCAAATATTTCTTCACCCAAAAGGAACTCAACATGCGGCAGCGACGTTGGCTTGAGCTGTTGAAAGATTACGATCATACCATCCAATATCATCCTGGAAAAGCAAACGTAGTAGCTGACGCATTGAGTAGAAGATAATATACGGGTACGAGTGCAATGTTGTTAACACAAAGGCTCATTTTGTATGACTTACAAAGGATGAAGATAGAGATGAAGGCTCCAAGTACCCACATGATGATATCCAATATACGAGTAGAACCGACTTTAATCGATAAAGTAAAAGCTGCTCAAGCTACGGACATAGAGCTGATGCGTATGAAGAAGATAGTGCAAGAAAGTGCTATTCTAGAAGTAAGAATCGATGAAGAAGGAATACTTCGAGTCAACTCCAGACTCTGTGTTCCTAACGATTTTGACTTGAAGCATAGAATAATAATTGAGGCACACAACACACCGTTTGCAATCCATTTTGGGAGTACCAAAATGTATCACGATCTTCGACATACATTTTGGTGGAGCAATATGAAAAGAGAGATCGCGGAGTTTATCTCGAGGTGTTTAACTTGTCAACGTGTAAAGGCGGAGCATCAAGTGCCAAATGGTCCATTGCAACCACTTGAGATCCCGAAATGGAAGTGGGAACACATTATCATGGATTTTGTTACAGGTCTTCCCAAGGTTTCTCAAGGCATAGATGTGATTTGGGTTATTGTTGATAGATTAACCAAGTCTGCTCATTTCTTACCGATACGTGAGACTTATTCCCTTGAACGTCTTGCTTGTATGTACGTGAATGAGATTGTGAGATTGCATGGCATGCCAGTATCCATAGTTTCGGATCGTGACCCAAGATTCACTTCACGATTTTGGGTTAGTTTGCAGAAAGCTATGGGCACGAATTTACGATTCAGTTCGGCATACCATTCTCAAACGGACGGACAATCAGAGAGGACTATTCAAACTCTTGAAGATCTATTAAGACTCTGTGTCCTAGATCTCAAAGGGAGTTGGGATAAGTACCTACCATTGGTGGAATTCTCCTACAACAACAGTTTTCAGGCGAGCATAGGTGTGGCTCCATTCGAGGCGTTGTATGGAAGAAAATGTCGTTCTCCAGTATGCTGGGACGAGGTGGGTGAAGCAACATTGTTGGGACCAGAGTTGGTACGCATGACTACAGAGAAGATCCGAACGATTCGACAACGTATACAAACGGCATATGATCGACAAAAAAGTTATGCGGATCTTCATCGGAAGGACGTGAAATTTAATATTGTGGATCATGTATTGTTACGTGTTGCACCATAGAAGGGAGTTACAAGATTTGGAAAGAGAGAAAAGCTCAATCCAAGATTTGTTGGTCCATTTGAGATTCTTGAGCGAATAGGAAATGTGGCATATAGACTCGCATTACCTCCAAGCATGTCTCGTGTTCATAATGTTTTTCACATATCTATGCTTTGTAAATATGTTAAAGACCCGAACCACATTATTGAGTTAGAACCAGATGAGATAGCTGAAGATTTAACGTACGAGGAGGTACCTGTTAAGATCTTGGATAGGAAAGAGCATGTCCTACGCACGAAGGTTATACCACAAGTTAAGGTTTTGTGGAGAAACCATACTATTGAAGAAATGACCTGGGAGTTGGAATCAGAAATGAAAGCGAGGTATCCTTACCTTTTCGAAATATCAGGTACGTACGTCAATTTCGAGGACGAAATTTCATAAGGAAGGGAGGTTGTAAGACCCCAACTTATTAATGAATAAAATCAAATTTTCTCTAAATATTATTGTGAATAATAAGGGGTTAATTTGATATAATACTTTGGTTATGGGTGAAATGTGCAAATTTTGCAAAATAAGCAAGTGGTTATAAAATATTCATTTTGTCGGAGAATATTCGTTTGGTCGTGGAATATTCTTGCTATCGGGGAATATTCGTACGACGACACAGCCTTGTGTGGGCCCCATAACGAAAAGCGATTGTATGAAGAAAACGACAAGTATAAGTTATTTATAAATAACGGCGTAGTTGTTACCGTTAATACTGTTGGAATACCCGGTGGTTAAAATACAGTAGCACACGGTATTGCACCAATTATTGATTCTTACGTAAGAAGGCAGTACTCAATAATTGTTACAGTAGTCATTGTTCAATATTTTATTTTATTGATTCAATAATTGCGGCGTTGATATTTTATATTATTGTTGTTTCAATAATTGTTGCTGCACAGTATTTTCCTTTATCAGATCAATAATTCATATTATTTGAATAATATTATTAGATAACATTATTGGCAATATCTAGAAAGTTCTGTCTAAGGAGATGTTTGGTCATCTAATTGCGCGCCAGTAAGGAGAAATCCTTATTGGAAAGCCCCCTCTTTCCTGGGAACGGTCTGGTTGTCATAAATGTGATTCTGTAATATTATTTGTGAATAATTAATTATTGATTCATATGATAAGGAAATATTTATTTTATGTGGATATAAATGAGAGATATATTTTTGTGGTTAAAAATGAAGGAGTTAATGTTGAGATTTTTATCAGTATTTTTGTCGGAATGGAGGTATTAAAAATCAGGATTTTTGAGATATTTTACGGGGATTATAATTTTTAATCCGACCGTTGGATCGTGGTAATTTTTGGATATGTTATACATATATAAGTTGAGTATATGTCCACAAATTTTGAACCGTTAAAAATGAACGTATAATTTATTATGAATTTTACGAGATGACTGGTTCAGAAATTGTTGAATTTTCTGAGTTAATCATTTTAGTGGAAAATTCTAGAATTGGTGGGCCCCATTCTTGGTTGGTGAAGAAATGTGCTGAGATTTTTATTCAAATGTGGTGGGTGGGAATAGTAGCAGGTAAAGCTATCAGGTTGCAGGTTAAGTCTGCTTTGGCGTGCTAACATTTTCCTATAAATAGAGGGCTAAGTTAGAATTGAAAATCACACCAGAAACAAGTTTTCTCTCTTTCTCTCTCTAGATTATTGAGTATATTTTGTGAGTATTTAGATACTTTGAGAGTTTTTATTCATCAGAGCAAGTTTCTTTCAGCCTTATATCGGTATTCCGACCAGAAGTACTGATATTTTGAGGTAAGTGATATTATTTTTTTCAATATCATTATGCTGAAATATTGATATGAACTTTTTATCAAATTTGGAACTTTTTGTGTCGGGATTACTATTCATGTATATGTTACTATTCACGTATACGGCACTATTCACCGAAAAATAAAATTTTCTCTTTTTGTCCAAGATGTCTATTATGGTTACTATCTTTGATTGTTGCCATGTTTTGATCTTTATTTTTGAATTCTGCTTCACAATTGATTATTATGAAGTATTATTGATCTTGGATAAACTGTTATACGAATCCCTACTATTTGTCCTTCTGTCTCAGTGGATTCGTTCTCTTTAAGATATTTTTCATCATCCTCAGTCCCAAATGATGATATTACTGATTATCTTTGGCCTGTAGTGCAAAGATGTATGATTACTTGATGAATATCTTTGCCCTGTAGTGCAAAGATGAACAGGTGTTGAGATAAACATGACTGACAGGTGATACAAATGAATATCTTTGGCCTGTAGTGCAAAGATGAATATTTGGATAAAGATGATTATTAATTGATGTTACAGGGATAAAATATTGATGATGGACTTTTAAATCTTAGAAGATAGTAGAATTCATTCTCTACTTGACTCTTCTAATGGTTTGTTGTTTCCGCTGCAGTTGTTGATCTAAAACTTGTTGTCGATTATATTCTATTTGATTTTTCTTTGTTGAATACTAATGATAATTTGTTGTATATTATCTTAGTCATAATATTCTTTATTGGGCTAGTTGAGCTCACCCTTTTCCTTTTTGTTCCATTTTTCTTCTCAGGAGGTGAGAACATCGCAGGATCTAGTCGGGGTATGGAGTGATGGTTCTAGAAAGATGTTTTAGCAGTCCTCACTATTTCTGTAAAATAGTGTTTGAATAATTGTATTGAGGACTTATTTGAGTGTGGATATTGTCTAGAAGACAATATTTGTATTTAAACTCACAGTATGTTTTGTCGTATTTTGCACGACAATTGTATTATTGAAGTTGTAGTTTGCTTTCTGTACCATGTATTTGGCGACTCAGAATGGGTGTTGTATACCTATTTTGGGGGCGTCACACTCTCGCTCTGAACCTCCTCCGCCGACGCCGGAGCTGCCGTTAACCGTCGAGCTTTCTCCTAGGCTAAATAGAGTTATGTCTCGCTCCCTTCTCTCTCCGAGAGCCTCCAGTGGACCGGCCCACGTATCTTCTAGAGCTAATTCTATTGCTAAACAAGCTGATAGCCCATATTATGTTCGATTGAATTGGGTTTCTGAGGACTTTTTCGATGAGTTAAATAACCCAGATGGTTTTTTCAAATTCAAATTGTCGGAGCTAGAGAAATCGGACGTATGGCCAGAAACGGTGTGTTTTCCTGGAGAAGATGGTCGGAATTTTCTCCATCAGATTCTCATGATGTTCACGTTCTTGCTGTGGATGATAGTCTCATTGATCGAAAGGTGATTGAACGCTTGCTCAAAATCACCTCTTGCAAAGGTACTACAACAACATGCTTTTTCATATTCATTTTTCTCTCCTCTCTCTGTTTTTTTTATAAAAAAGAAACAATCTATATATTATATATATATATATATATATATATATATATATATATATATTACAAGGGAATATGTATAGAACATTTCTGAATGTTTTGTGGTTACAGTAACTGTGATTGATAGTGGAAGGAGGGCTCTGCAATTTTTAGGATTGGATGAAGAAAAGAGCTCTGTTGGTTTTGATGTAAGTAAGATAAGATTGTTATAAATTGAAAATTTTAAAATTCATTTTGAATCTTACAATCAAAGATTATTAGTAATTTGATTGTTTTCTTCTCTGGGTTTGGTTTCAGGGTCTGAAGGTGGATATGATAATTACAGACTACTGTATGCCTGGAATGACCGGTTATGAGTTGCTCAAAAAGATCAAGGTTTGTGTGTTTTCATATTAGTAACTTTTACTCCATATGAAAAGAATTTAAATTGATGTATTAATAAAAAAATCCCTCCGTGTATGTTTTTCAGGGATCATCTACTTTTAGAGAGGTGCCAGTTGTGATCATGTCATTGGAAAACGTCTTGGCACGGATCGATAGGTAAACAATATCTCTGCTTTTATTTTTAATTTGAATGAAGAAACTGGAGTAGAAAGAAAGGGGAAAGTGTTACTACTACATTCAATGTTTTTATAAATTGTAAATTGAAATCGCGTATGCAGATGTTTGGAAGAAGGTGCAGAGGATTTTATAGTAAAACCTGTAAAATTATCGCATATGAAACGATTAAAGGATTACATGTTTGGTGAGGACAAATTAGTGAATGAAGATCGAGGGATGAACATTTATAGACATTACTAACCTTTTACAGGAGTTATTTTTTTGTCTTGTGAAGCATTTTTCTACACAGATAATAATTTGTATTTCGGATCTCACAGGTTCAAGAAGAGATATGATTTTCTCTTTAAGGATGAACTTCCAGCTGAAAGTGCTCAAACATGTGGAAAGCAGTTGTCATGCTAATTAATCTTTTACCATTTTAAGTGGCCTTTTAACAAATGCTTCCCCTTCTAAAGATAGATGACATATTGATTCTTTGACTTATTATTTTGCTATGATTTTTGTGCCACATGCTAGGATAAACTTTTGAAGTCTGCCCCAAACAAGCATACTGATAAAGGGATTCTTGCTGAGCATAAGAAGCAAGAGAGAGAAGCAGCAAAGCAAGGGAAACAACCATTTTATTTGAAGGAATGTAATGCTCTTTTCTCTATCTCTCTCTTTCTGCGTGCATGTGTGTGTAACACACACATAGAGGCCTCATTTGACTATACTTGTTTGAACTCTGAATGGTGAAATTTTTATATTCTCTCTTAAGTTATGGTTGTGTTGCGCTACCTATGTAACTGTCCTGTTTCTGCTGTTGGCATCAAGTATCCATGCTGAAAATATCCTTCAGATGTAACTGAAAATTAGCTTAATCCTTTGTGCTTTTATAGCCTGCGGAATCACTGAATGCTGTGAGGAATAGATGGGTTCTAGCAGTCGTGCCCCTTGCAGTGTTCTATAGTTATAAGGCCACAAAATGTGTTCCTACACTTTCAGGTGGAAGAAAATATGCTTATTTTGTTATCTTCTACAGTTTCATTCATGAAAAAAAATCTGAAGAGAGGTTTTTAAGTTTAAATTCAAATTATATGATATGATGGGTTAAGACGATATATTGTTAGCATGTCATAATGGATGTTAGTTCTGTTTCAGGTTATGCCTTACAGCACTGGCTGCAAAACTCCACTGTCCAACTTTGAAGCTAATTCTAATTATAAGGTTTGTAGACGAAAGTGTCTTGCTTGCTCAACTACTTGTACCACTATTACTTATAGCAATAGTTGAAATGTGTTTACGAAATGTTTTAATTGTTGTTAATTACTGTAGTTGGTGCTGAAATTGAATCCCTTTTGAATTTTGTGATAACAACAAATTGAATCCCTTCTTGTTTGTAGACGGATAGTAAATATGATCTTGTATACTTTATGGGTGCTTGAATAATATATTGTCTTTCAAGAATTAAATATGTTGATGATCTTGTATACTTTGAGGCTGTTGATGAGTACTTGGACCTTGTTGAGTATAATTCATGCCAAGACAATCAGTTCACTACTGAACAGTATAACGACAATCAGCAGCGGCAACATGGTGTTCCACATAAGAGCTATGGAGGTGATAGTGTTGTGTCGGTTCAGTGTGAAAAGGCGAAAATTCATCAGTTTTCGCAGCAGCAGCAGAATTTTCAGTTGGAGATGGATTATGAAACCTCAAACACAGGGTATTGTTACCCCGGTTCACTTAGTCACAGTGTAAGTTGATTCCTCACTATATCAGTATTTCTGTATTTTATAACATTAATTCTTAGCCTATATATGTTGCTGCTGCCTTTTATAGTTAAATACTTGGGATTGGGCTCTTGGATTTGCGGCTTTATGATATTTATGTCTAAAACAAATGTTATACTTCTTATAGCAGCACCAGAAATCAAGTTTACTTTTGAGGTTGTTATATTTACGTTTAGATCTGTACATGTCTATTAATATCCTTCTGCCTGTTCATGTGGTATAGTAGGACATTGGCCTTGATTATTGAACCTACTATACTGCTAGTAGCTAGCTTTGAGGAACAGATTCAAGATAATAAGGCTCCTTCCTTGGCCTATTATTCGATTTGATTCCATGATAGTTTATCAAGCTGTAAATTTGTCCATATGTTTACTGTTATCTTGTTTCTACCATGCAGCACATTGCAATTCTTGCTGGAAACAAAACATTAGTGCTTCCTGTACCTGCATTTAATGTAATCAATGGAGGTTCACATGCAGGCAACAAACTTGCAATGCAGGAATTTATGATTCTCCATGTATTTACTTGTTTTTCTGTGTATATAGGATTTCTAGGTTGTATAGTCAGTATCTAAGAATTACATTTTTTGGGCAGTACTCGTTTGGTTGAGTGATTATATGGATATTTTGGTAAATATTTTGTGGATGTAGTAATTTGAAACTGTAAAAGAATAGTATTATTGGGATGTATTTTAAATGGTTGATACATTTTGGCTATATATTATGGCATTAGTATATTGCAGGTGTATTGGTAATATAGGTGAACCACATCTTTTTTTTTTCTTTTTTATCTACAACGTTTAAAAAACGTTGTCTGATATACTAAACAACAACGTTTTTATTCATAAAACGTTGTGGAATCATACCTACTACAACGTTTTTAAGTATCTGTTAATTTTTGAAAAACAAATCTACAACGTTTTTTTCCTAAAAAATGTTGTGTATTGTGCTTAACTACAACGTTTTTAAAACGTTGTGTAAGGGTGTCAAATAGATGACACCCTTAACCACGACGTTTTCCTGACTGAAACCACAACGTTTTTTTCGCGTTGTCTATTTATTGTTTTCTGGTAGTGACATTCCATGACTCGAGTTTAATCTTGGATATTAAGGTTAAAATGATTAAATTACATTGAAATATTGGTCACGAAAAGGTTGCATCGAATCATCGATCTTATTATTACTTGGGTAGCAGTGATGCATTACTAGATGCCGCTCACCGTTTATAACTTTATAATATGATTTTAAAGTTATTGTCAACGTAATAATAACCTATAGGGTCACACACATAGAACGTAATTTAAAAGGGAATTAATTTAAATTTTAAGGATTTAAATATATTAATATGATTAATAGTATTTAAATTACGAATTTAAATTAAAAGGATAATTTGTATATATGTATATTAATTAAGTAAGACTTAATTAAGATATATATATATATATATATATATATATATATAAAAATTCGGATTTTATGAAATTAGGTTTTGATTAATACCTTTTAACTATTATATATATGATATATACCAGCCACCTAGGGTATTATTCAAAACCAAAAACCCTAGCCACTCTCAGAGAGGGACTAGAGAGAAACAGTTCAAAATCCTCATCCTTGGTTACCGCTGTTCCTTCTTCTGCAGATCGTAGGACGATTTGCGGAGCGTTCGTGTGGATACCGTAGAGGCGCGATTCATTTGGATTGCGTTGGAGATTCGAGCGCATCAATTTAATTTTCATAATCGGTATAATTTCTAACCACTGAGTTAATTGATTTTCGCATGGATCCTGTTTAGGGTTTCGAAATTGCTTTATATTTATTCTATTTCCGCTGTATGTTTCTGTCGAAACCCTTCAGGGCTGAGCTGAGCAAAAAACGAATAAAACAGAATAACCGATCATAATCGAATTTTTTTAACCGAATTATTTCAATTATTTTTATTAATTCAGTTATAACTGTTTTAATATTATGATATTTGGGTATGCATTTGAGTATTGAAATATTGTTATTCGGTTAACCGAAATGATTTTTTTTTATTTGCTCCTTAATGTATGCTGTCAAATAATTTCCTCGATGAGACTCTTATTTTCTTGTCCCACGGCCAAGTGTCTGGAGTATAAGAAATGCAGCGAGTCTGTCACCGTTCAGTGTTTTGTTACCAAAAGTCACGATGCCTAATGAGCCAAAACCCTAAACTCTTAGTCTTACATTCAAATATGTATAAGTTCTCCTACGGTCTTGGGAACTGATCCAACTGCAGCCTGCTTGTTTTATCACCCAATACGTCTTCATCAATACCGTCATATTAGTTGTTTCTTCCCTTTGGCGCACATTTGCACATATATTTGACAAAAGCACATAAACTGTTGGATTGTTTTCTTCATCTTTAAGAAGACACTTGGCTATAATTATTCCTAACCTTAAATTTCCATGAGCTGCACCAGATGTTAGAATTGAAAACTCATTTGAAATGAACTTTTGTTTGTTCGACAAAATGGAACTTAATTTCAGATATTAACCGAAATAACCGAATTGAAAATTCAATTATTCGGTATTCGATAATTTGTTTATTTCTCATTTCGGTTAATTATTCGGATATTAAAATTTATAATATTTCGATATTCAGTTTCGCTTCGGATATAATCGAATTTCTCACCCCTGGTATGGAGTGATATTGTAGTGCGTATGAATATTTATAATTTATAATTAGATTCAAAAGTTTACATTGAATATTTAATTATTTTTTCTCAAATACTTGAATAAAACTTTAATAATATGTTTATGAAAACTTTTATTTATAATTTATCCTCGATACATAGATTACAATTTATATAGTTATAAAAAGTTTATTTTATTTCATTATATTTATGGAGAGTGTGAGTTATAATGTATATGTGACCAGTGGCGAAGCCACATAGGACTTTGTGGGGTCAATCGACCCCACTGAAAAAATTACTTTATAATGTAAGGTAAATTTTAAAAATTTTAAGTATTATATATAAATTGACCCTACTAAAATTTTATATATTTTCTATTATACGGGATCAAATTGAAAATTTATAATTTTGTCAATCAAATTTTAACTACATATGACTCATATCATTTCAATATATGTATCTCTCTATAATATTTTAAACTAAATAATAATCTAATTTATTTTATTTTTAAAAATAAATAATGAATTACTTACTTATGAACAGTTGTGATTAAAAAAGTCTATTATGAGTCAATATAGTATATATATATACCATATATTATTACTCATTATATTTTCATTTTAATATAGTATATATATATATATACTCGAAAGTATAAAGTATTAAAAAAAATTGGCTCGGGGACGCTGCCCCCGAACCTCCGACAAAATTATTTGTAACTCAGTAATAATTTCGACCCCACTAACTAGAGTTTTTGGCTTCGCCACTGTATGTGACAACTAACAACTAGTTAATCCAACTTGATCCAAAAATTACTTTGAACTTACTTTAAATATTTGGACTTCTAATTTCTAAATAATTGGACAAATAAAAGTGATAAATACTCCATCCACCTGAAAAATCATAAACATGAATTAATTATTAAACCTCATTCTAAATTAATTTGGACTTAACACATTTTAACAAATAAATTTATATTATTCATTGTTCCCGTCTCCCAACATTGCAAGTATGTATTGAAAGTAAAAAATTTATAGCAAGCTAATAGTTATAGTTTTGTTCAACTAGTATATAATTTTATTGTTAAATGATTCATTTTAGATATTTTAACTTTATAATAATAAAAATTCATTAACTATACTTAAATCAATTTATTTCAATTTATTAATATTATAAGAAAAGTGTTATTTCCTTATTTTTAGAAGTGAAATGATATATTTTAAAAATAAATTTTGTATGATAGTGAAAACTAATTAATATATAAGGAATGCCACTTTAAAAAAATTATTTTGTTTATTATATAATATATATATATATATATATATATATATATATATATATATATATATATATATATATATATATATATATATAAGTTATTTGAATACGAATTCTGGATACGAATCCGAATCCAAATTCGGATATCCGCTATCTACCTGATATATTTACAGTCAGATGTTAAACGAATACGCCTATATCTATATTCGTATCCATTTATTTATATATATCTTTAAATCGAATACGGATATATCCGTTTTTTTCAAATACAAATAATATTTGTTTTTTTTAATACGGATGCGGACGAATACGAATTTTGAAGTTATTATTTATAGCCCTGACCAAGGGCTAACTAGCCCAGACTTAAGGCCCGGCCCGGCCCGGCCCATTGTATATTGGACTAACGAGAATGGCTGAAAAATGTAATAAAGTGAAGGTTAAAATTGGGATATAAGAAAATATAGGGTAGAACCCTAGATATATACGTGTACATGTAAACCCTAGAAGAAGAAGCAGCAGCAGAATCTCCGATCCAAGCGTTGGTAAGCTTTTTCTTTCTGAATCAAAATATCCACAGTAAGTAATTTCTCTGTATGTATAATAATACTATGTATAATTTAGACTAATATAGTAGCTGGTTTTTTGACTCCATCTGATTGTAATTTTGTTTGGGGCAGATATCAACTCAGAATGAAGGTGGTTGCTGCTTATTTGTTGGCTGTTTTGGGTGGTAACACCACTCCAACTGCAGATGATTTGAAGAATATTCTCGGTTCAGGTACTTTTTTTTTATAATAATAATTTTTTATTTTGTTATCAATTACCTTTTGATTAGAATTATCAATTATGTATTTTATACGGTTCACGTATCTGTTTTTTTATTTTATGTTATTTTTCAAGCATGCACGTATGTGCGTGTAGTATGTTAAACAATTTATTCTGCTTTATACATATATGGACATTAAGGCATTGTTTGGAAATTGAAGAACTTGTATATAAAAGTGGGTTATTTATGTATTTGTGTATTTTATAGGGACAGAAATCAGGAAAATAAGCAGGACACATTGTATTTGAGCATATTTTTTAATAAAGAGGTTGAAAAGTTTGAGATTATATATTTTTGTTTCTGTGTTTTTGTTCCTTTGGGTTTCTGAGTGTTTGGACTTTCTTTTTCGTATAATTGGGCTTCTTAGTTTATAAGTAATATAGCCTTGAGGTATGATTGCTGAAATTGTTATTTTGGCTGTTTGGCATAAGTTTGTTCATTTGGCATTGTCAATTTATATTTATTTACCAGTATTCAGCCTTTACTAGGCAGGGTTTAAGTGTTTATGCTTGAGACATTATGTTGCCTTTATCATTCCTTGGATGTCTAAGACCTTATGACAGTCTGTCTGTCTCTGTTTATATATGCAAGTGTATATAGACACCGTAGTATTTGTTTTCTAATTCAATTTAGAGCCGGTGCATGTGATTAGGGGTGTTCAAAAAATTCGGTTTTTTCGGTTTTTTACCGAACCGGTTGAAACCGGTACCGGCGATACTGGTTTTTTTCGGTTTTGGTTTTTTCGGTACCGGTTTTTCGGTTTTTTTATACTTTTCGGTACCGGTAGCGGTAATGAAAATTTTGAATTCGGTAAATACCGAAAAACCGAATTTATATAGCTTTCAACATTTCAATACTGTTAGTAGGCCATAATTTTGAAATCAATAAGGGAAACTGAACAGGGAGAAAATGATTTGATGCAAATAGAAACTCAACATAGGAGTGCACGTTGCTGAGTGAGGTTTGTGTGAGCTTCTTCAGTCTTAATTAGAAATAAGAATTAATTAGTGGAGTATATTAAGTTACAGAAAAACATTGTGTGGTTATTTCATCCTCTTTCAGCTTTGTTTTCAGCTTTGTTTCCTCATGATGTTAGTATGGGAATGATTTATTTTAAAATAATTTATAAATTATTTTAAATAATCTTATAAATAAAAAATAAAGGTAAAAAAATCTTTACATTTGATCTGTAAATTATTAATTTTATGAGAAGTAAAAGTTTGTTACTTTTTAGAAACTACTTATAAATCAATTTAAAAATTTAAAAATAAGTCTCAACCAAACAATTCAATATTTAAAAAAAACTTAATTATAAATAAGTTTGACCAACTTATAAATTATGGCCCTACTTCCTCTCTTACCCTAAAGAATAGTTAAATTTTTATAATAAATTATTTCTCAAAAAAAGTTGTCATAAAATGACATGGTATTTTCATTATAAATAAATTACCATGTGAACTTTAAAAATAAACAAACGAAAATTACTAATCAAAGGTAAAATAAACTACAACTTAATACTCAGAAGTAGATATAAAATCATAGTATAATGTAAGGAGTTAAAAGAGGCGCAAACTTTATTACAACTTCTAATACCAAATAATTGATATACGTCCGTCCAAACTAATAATTTATACTTTGTTCAATGATATCCGGATACATACTGTGTTCAATGATATCCATACTTTGTATATAATTTATACTTTGTATACATACTGTGTTCAATGATATCCGAATACATACTTTGTATATGATAAAATTTAGAGAAACCCTCCTCTATTAGTAAAATTAAAAGATATTAAAAAAAGAAGGCCATCTTAACAAGAGAGTGAGCTAAATTGTATTGTACTCTTCTCAAGTGTGTTTGAAAAAAAAATACTTTTAGACTAACAATTATAATTAGTATTTGTAAGAATGTAATTTACTAGTCTCATTTCTTAGTTTTAAAAAATTTGTTAATATTTAAAAAAATTTATTTAATTATTGCGGTATAACCGAAAACTGAACAGAAAAAACCTGTACCGACTTTGTACCGAACCGGGTACCGGTTATTGATTTTTCGGATTTTTTGGTTTGGTACCGGTTCGGTTTTTTATCGATGAGCACCTCTACCTGTGGTGATGATTAGTGCAAGGCTTGTTTCTGAGAAACATTCGCAGTGGCCGCCTGAGATCTTTTGCCTTTGCCAAGCTTGTGAGATTATGCTGCTTCAATCCTTCCTTGGATGTCTGAGACTTGAAATTTTGTTATGTTCTATATTTGTTATTTATTGTGCTTCCTGGGTGAAAATTGTATTTCTGATAATCAGTGCCATTCTTACCGAGGCTCATTGGCTTTGTGCTTTTGGTGCTATGATATGCTTATACCGGCTTGTCTGGATACTCGAACTACGGCTAGTTTTAAACTTGTTTGACTTGTTTTTGCTGTGTTAGCGTTTATGTTAATTTTTTAATACAAAAATATACTAGTTGGTGTGTTTTGCATGCCTAAGTTGGACATGTGGAATGGTGATACTTGATATCCTTTACCGCTTCCTTTTTGTTTTTATGTGCGGGTTGCAGTTGTCTTGACAAAATAAACTTTGATGTATTGCAGTTGGAGCAGATGCTGATGATGATAAGATTGAGTTGCTATTGTGTGAGGTTAAGGGAAAGGATATCACAGAACTGATTGCATCTGGAAGGGAGAAGTTGGCTTCAGTCCCTTCTGGTGGTGGGGGTGGTGTTGCTGTTGTTGCAGGAGCTGCTGCTCCTGCTGCCGAGGCCAAAAAGGAAGAGAAAGTTGAAGAGAAAGAGGAGTCTGATGATGTAAGCCTTATTTTTGGTGCTGACCTTGTAAACTGAATTTAGGACTCAATTCAGTATTTATTTGCTGGCAACACAAATTTAAATGATTTTTATAATCTGACTTTTTGTGTTAAATTTTGTTGCAGGATATGGGCTTCAGTCTCTTTGACTAAGTTGAGTGTTGGTATGAAGAACTCCCTTCTGAAGTCGTTGCGCTTTAGTTTGGCGTAGAAGGATTTTTTCGATTCTCTTCTATATTTGATTATGATATTATCATTTGTAGTTACCCAAGTGAAAATTGAAGATATAAATGTCAAGTTTGAGTAAATCTTTTGACAGAGGGTGAATTTCATTATTTACCTTCTACTGTAGAGCTAATAATTGCCTTGCCTTGCCTTGCCTGAGATGTTATTTATTTTTATTATTTTGTCTGCCTTGATACAGTTGTAGTTTTTCTTTCTATCCTGTTTTTTGAGTCAGCTCAACTTAGATGGTAGCCAGTCGCCTATCATTGTAATTGAAAATTTGCTTTTTTAAAATAAAGTTGAGGCAGAGTTCTACTTCTACAAGTACAGAAGAAGATTATTGACATGTAAAACATATTATGAAATGTATGTAGAATTTGGTAATATATACAGGAAGGATAGGATGAAAGGAGTTGTAAATTCTACAAAAATAGGTCTACCGTCACCAACACCGCATGAGAGCTGAATAAATTACCATCTTTATTCCATAAAAAGTTTCATTTGATTTTTACCCTTTTTTTCTTTTTTCTTTTTCTTTCTCAACATTTCCCATAAATTCAAATTAATTAATATCCAAACCAAAATTAACTATTTTTGCGATTGGGAGTCTTTGCTACATTAGATGCTTGCGAAAATCTGTTACTTTGTTCCTGGCCTCCAAGGGCATAATAGCCATAAGGCTGCAAACATAATATTTGTAGAAATTTCTTAAGACTCATCTAATTTACAGGAACACAAAATATAAATACTTTGTTACCATATCAGTACTTATAAACAAAATGCACCATTCTTTTCTTGTTTTTTTTTGGAAAACAACAAAACAGAAGATTAAAAAAATACAATCTTGCAGCGCAATATTGCCTTGAGAAACCGTTGTCATCGCCATCTTAATTACAGCAAGAGCACAAATGGGGAGCCAGAGAGAAAAGGGTTGGGGTATTTTTGTGAAACCATGACCTGGGCACACCATTTGAAACTTGAGAACTTAATAGCTGTGAGTCGGGGTGGAGGGAATGGAGTTGGTCTAAGACCGGGGTTGGAGGGTCCATGTCTTGCCATCAGTAACATAGTTTCCACTGAAAGCAAAATTGATAATGTCACTAATAGGAAACAATAAATAGATAACGCTTAAAAAACGTTGTAATTAGACCCCTAGAAACGTCGTGGTTAGTTGTGTCATCTATTAGACATATTTACACAACGCTTTTAAAACGTTATAGTTTGACACATTACACAACGTTTTTTTCCCTAAAAAACGTTGTCTATTTATTTTTCATCAAGTGTTGGATGCGTTAAAACATTGTAGATAGTATGATTACACAACGTTTTCCCCCCTAAAAAACGTTGTCTAATGCGTCATATATGCGTTTTTATAGTATAATATAATTATTTAGTATGTGCATTTAGTCTCATATATTGCATGCTCTGGGTTTCAGGCTGTTGGATCAATAATCTGTTTGGCTATAATTTTCATTCGAGAAAAAGTAGTTTTACCCAATTGTGGTCGTAGTGTCAATTAGTCACTGTACTTTAAATAAAATCAATTGACCCACTGTACAGCGGCGGAATCAGGAAATATTTATAGGGGGGTCAAAATATATCTGTAAAAAAAATTTATTTATTAACGTATTTATTTTTTTATCTGATACAACATCAATATATAAGGCTATCTAAAACAGTACAAAGCCATAACCTTTTTCATGATTCGAAATTCAAAAAAGCAATTTTTTTATCTTCCACTTTCTTCAAACTTCGCACTATTTATATATTCAAATCTTTTGAGCTCTCAAACGGGAATAATATTATAGAAAAAATAAATGGTCAATATGGTAATGACCCATTTTAAAAACCCACAAACCCCAGACAGAGAAATTCATCTTCAAGTCGGGTTAAATTTAAAATTCTGAAAACTAAATTGTTAAAAGATGTAAACATTAAAATTCATCAAAATTTCATAAATCATAATAATTTCATCACTCATATATATATATATATATATATATATATATATATATATATATATATATATAAAGAACCCAAAATTTGAAGGTATTTCATCAATTTCACTGTTATTATTCAATATATGCCAATAATCCAAAAAAAAAATCCATGACTTTTACCCCAATCCTTTAAAGAACTCCCAAACAAAAAATCATATCATACTTCTAATATCTTATAATATATAAAAGTATATATTGAAAGAAAAAATAAAAAAACTATCCACAACAATCACTCAATCAACCATGAAAAAAAGTAGAAAAACAAAATTGATCATCATCCACAATAAGTATAAAAACAAAATCATAAACCTGTAAGAGAGTGAGCAACGGGCAGTGGCGGCGGTGGGTGGGCGGCGGCGGCGACGGCAGCCGGCAGCCGGCAGGAGCAGTGGTCCAGTCGGCAGTCACTAGTGGAGGCAGTGGATCTGTGGAGGCGAAAGCCGCGGAAGAGGGAAGAGGAGACGATGTGCAGAGCAGCAGAGGCTGAACTGAAGAAGTGAAGAGCACCAGACGAAGTGCAGAGCAGCAGTGAAGAAGTCCTATTGTCCTAATAATTTTTTTTATAAATGAAACGACGTCGTTTCATGTTATTAAAAAAAAAAAAATACTGCAGTCGGAGAAGAAGACCGAAGCTCCTCGCCTGCTGGCTGGCTGTTGCTGCCCCCTCCCCTCCCCTCCCCTGCCCCTGCCCCTGCCTCTGCCTCTCTACCGGGGTCAACTGCCCCCCCGTCCCCTAGTTCCGCCTCTGCCACTGTACTTATTAAAAATTTAAAATCAAGTCATTCTGTCCAATTTTCGTCACAGACGTTAAGAAATCAGTCAAATTTTCCTACGTGGCTTTAAAAATAAAAATAAAACACGTGTAATTGCTGATGTAGTGAGTAAGACCAATCAGTTTCTCCTCAAGCAGGCCCTATTACTACTCAACACCGTCGTCCTCCTCCAAAATCCATGCGCACCATCCGGTCCAACCTCTACCAGTCCGACCAGAGCTTCTCCTCCCTCCCCGATTCGCCGCCGTCAACTCCGAGAATCTTACTGACTCAGTTATCGACCTCCGACTAGGTGAATTCGCCAATAAATCGTCTGCTTCTTCCGGCCTAGAAGAATCCGAGAAGTTCCTCGAGTTCTCTCAAGCAGTGACATCTCCGGCGAGCTCCAGTGCCTTGCGACCCTCCCCAGCCCTGAAAAACCTGGTCTCACCGACTCGGTTCGAGAACCTGAACCATGCCAAGGGTTTCTCCAGCGTGAGGATTTCTCGACGGAGATCATAGAGAGCATTTCGCCTGAGGATCTTCTTTCGACGGTTAAGATTTGCATCAACGACCTTAATTCTACTTCAGTTACAGTTAAAAGATCTACGACGGCGAAACTCCGCCTGCTCGCGAAAAATCGGTCGGATAATGGAGCCCTAATCAGAGAGTTCGGTGCAGTTCCTGCCCTAATCACGCTCCTCCATAGCTCTGATCCTTAGACTCAAGAACACGCAGTAACAACTTTACTCATTCTCACTCTACTAGAAATAAACAAAACCCTGATCATTAAAGCCGAAGTAATCAAACCCTTAATTTATGTTCTGAAAATCGGAACCGAAACGTCTAAGCAAAATGCAGCTTGCGCTCTGCTTAATCTTTCGTTTTTGGACGAAAACAAGATATCAATTGGAGCTTGCAGAGCAATTCCGCCGCTGGTTTTATTGTTAAAAAATGGATCAAATCGGGGAAAGAAAGACGCTATAACGTCATTATATAAGATTTGTTGCTTATATCTTCCTCCCGCCCAACTCCACGCAATTACACGTAGGAAAACTTGACTGATTTCTTAACGTTTGTGACAAAAATTAGACGGAATGACTTGATTTTAAATTTTTAACAAGTACAGTGGGCCAATTGAATTTATTTAAAGTACAATGACTAATTGACACTACGACCACAATGGCGGTAAAGTGACTAATTGACACTACGACCACAATGGGGTAAAGGTTCTTTTTCCCGAATGGAAATTATAGCCAAACAAATTATTGATCCAACAGCCTGAAACCCAGAACAGACAGTATATGAGACTAAACGCACATACTAAATAATTATATTATACTATTGTTCGGGAGTGTTTTCCCGACCCTCTTTTGTGCTGAAGGCTTGGGTCGGGTCGATGGAGGTCGGGCTCGTATGTTCAGAGATGTAAGATCGGGGTAAGTTACCCGATCCCAATAGGCTGGGGCCCGTGGTCGTCGGGAGGGTTGAGTTCGGGCCTGTTGGGTCTGGCTATTGGTTTGGGCCTGAGCGTATGAGCAGTCCACATGCAGAGTTGGTGCGACAAGGAGTTTACGTGATTAAGGGCATCAACCCTAATCTTACGTCAACAAGGTAACTCTGGATGTAGTGATGGAAAGGGATTCCACTTGCACTTTTTAAGGAGATTGTGTTGGACCCAAATATGGTAGCTAACATATTTAGGAGTCCTACTCTGATACAAAAAGAGGATACCAAGGTGATGGGAGCTCTATAAATACAAGGCCAAGGTTACAATTAACGGGTAATATCTACTTTGAGCACTAAACATATAAACCTCCATTGTTAAAACCTTGTGAACGGCCTGTGCTTATTCTCACACCGGAGCTATCCCCCGGCGGTACGGCCGTCAAGCTTCTGTGTGATCTGTTATTGTGCAGGATTCAGCGCGTGGATTTTGTGATTGGACGCGCGGACGAAACTTGGCGTTAACATTGGCGCTAGAAGGAGGGCCAAGTGCTTCTTTGCAACCACAAATACTTTTCTTCGGCAGCAATCATGACGAGTAGAGATAATATCGCTGTCTCGGAAAGGGCCAAGACCCAGCAGTCCCACCAAACAACTCATGCGAGGAGGTCAGTGAAGGACCGACTGGGGTCTAAAATACAGGAGGTAGAAGAGTTGCCGGTCCATGATCTTCGGCGGAAGCTCTTCCCCGAGAGTCAACACACGCCTCACCAGGCGAGTCAGGCCGACGAGAGGCACTCTCAAGCCCCCGTGGGGCAAGACCGGGGAGCAGGAAGCCGAGACCAACGAGAGTTTCTCTTGCAGAAGAGACTGGACCAGAATAAAGACGCCATGTTGGCACTCCAGCTACAACAATTGGAGTTGAAGAGACAGATGGCCAACATGGTCGGGGATCAAGAAGTGAGTTCCAGAAGGCGTAGGAATCGAAGCCGGTCCCGATCGCCTCGGCGGGGAGAGGCAAGAAGAGAACAGAGCAGGCACCGGAGTCGCTCTAGAGATGGAAAGAGCAGGAGGAGGAGTCCTTCGGCCGGGCGCCGATCAGAACACCGAGGCAGGACCGGGCTAGAAAGGGAAGCGTCTCCTGATTATGGGAGGGACAAACCTCGATCGTCCCCTCATGAGGAAGGATCCGACCCCCTTACCCGGAGAGTGGCTGAATTAGAAAAGTTGTTGGGGACAAAAAACTCGACGGGGACATCTTCGACAGTTTTAGGATCTCCCTTTTCGCCCGAGATCAACCGGGTGATAGCCGATCCAAAGAAGAAGATGCCCCCGATGGAGACATACGACGGATTGGGAGATCCCTACGACCATTCGGATGGATATGATCGCCTGATGTCGTACTATGGGCATTCGGATGCGGCCAAATGCCACATGTTCGCTACAACACTTAAGAAGAGTGCCAGGGAGTGGTTGGGGACCCTGGCACCAGGATCAATCGGGTCATGGAACGATCTTCGTGAAAAATTCCATGCTCGGTTCGGCAGCAACCGAAGACGAGGGAAGATCACGGCGTCCCTCATGCAGGTACGGCAGAAATCAGACGAGACCCTAAGTCAGTTCGTTAAACGATTTAGAGAGGCAGTGGGATCTGTAGCGGAGCTGAATTCCCCACAAGCACTGGGATTTTTTACGACCGGCTTAGACATCGGGAGATCTAAGAAGCTGGTAAAGGATTTGGTGATTAACCCTCCGGCAGACTTGACCGAGGCCTTTCATCGGGCAGAAGGGTTTATCGCTATAGAGGAAGCTTTGGGAAATTTCAAACCACACCAACATCCTTATGAGAAATCGAAAGATAGGGAAAAACCGACCTACCAACGTTCGGACAATAACCAGTGGAAATCAGACCGAACGGAAAAGAAAAACTTCAATGGGGGAGGTTCAGGTAGCAACCGGCCTCCACTACCCAACCGTAACGTCAGCAAGGTCTATACTCCCCTCACCGCGGATCGGTCGAAAATCCTGCAGGAAATGAAAAACCAACCATTCTACGAGCCATGCCCCAGGCGAACCAAGCCCGGGAGGCGTGGTCGGGATAAGTATTGTGAATACCATCAGAGTACCGGACATTCGACCGAAGCATGCGTTAATCTGATGGATATGATCGAGAAAAATGTCCAAAACGGACAACTGTTACAATACGTGGCAGGCCGGGGAAATGCCGAGTTGCCCAGAGAGGAGACCACAGATCAGATCCCGGATACCCAGACGCCGCAGAACCCCCCGGCCCGAGGTGTAGTTGATGTCATTTCGGGGGGTTCCGTTAGACGGGTATCGGGAAGAAAAAGAAGTGGGACTCTGGAGGCAGTGCTATCTGTCGCGGGGTCAACCCCTAGAAAGGATCGGGCATATCCGGGAACGTCTATCTCGTTTACGGACGAGGATTACCCGACAGATCTCATCGAGCCCCACGATGGGGCGTTGGTAATAACGGCTCAGGTCGGGATAGTGGATATGAAAAGAATGATGATAGATAACGGGTCTTCGGTCGACATCCTGTATTCCCACGCCTATCAGAGGTTAGACCTGCAAGGGAAGAAGATGGATTTGGGAGGGGAAGGCCCCTTGTACGGATTTAGTGGAGATCCGGTGCTTGTGTTGGGCACCATCGAGATGCCAGTCAAATTTGGTACGGCACCTAATCAAGTCGAAATAGTGGTGAAATTTTTTGTCGTCCAAATAGACTCGGCATATAACGCGATCCTCGGAAGGCCTACCTTGGCAGCCCTGCAAGCAGTAACATCGATACCCCATTTTAAAATCAAGTTTCCAACACCGAACGGGATCGGGGAGGTAAAAGGTGACCTAGATATAGCCCGAAGGTGTTACCGAAACAGCTTGATTTCTTCAGGGGTCGGGGTCTGCAAACAAAAACAGACAATGGCCATTGAGATCGAACCATTCACGGAGGGAAGCACGGAGCCACTTGCTCTTCCGGCCGAAGAAACTGATGATGTAGAATTGGTACCTGGGCAGGAAGACAAAATAATTAAGATCGGGTCGGGGTTATCAGAACCCTTCCGGACCGGGCTGATAGAATTACTCCGAGTCTATGCCGATATCTTTGCATGGGAACCCAGCGACATGCCGGGGGTAAGTGAATCTGTGGCTCTACACCGGCTGCACGTAGACCCGGACAAGAAACCGGTCATACAGAAGCGGAGGATTTTCGCCCCAGAAAGGCAAAAAATTATCGACGAAGAGATCACCAAGCTCCTGGAGGCCGAATTCATCTTCGAGATTGATTACCCGGAGTGGTTGGCCAACGTGGTATTGGTCCAGAAGCAAAATGGGAAATGGAGGTTGTGTATTGATTACACGGATCTAAACAGGGCGTGTCCGAAGGATTTCTACCCTTTGCCCAACATAGATCAACTGATCGACGCCACGTCGGGATACGGTATGTTGAGTTTTATGGATGCATTCTCTGGGTACCACCAGATTTCGATGAACAAGGAAGACATCCCGAAGACAAGTTTTATCACACATCGGGCGATATACGCATACAGGAAAATGACCTTCGGGCTATTAAATGCCGGGGCAACTTATCAACGAATGATGAACCTGGTGTTCACGAAACAACTGGGGAGGAGCATGGAGGTCTACGTAGACGACATGATCGTTAAAAGCATGTCAGTCCGTAAACATCTTGAAGATCTGGAAGACTGTTTCGAGACGGTCCGAAAACGCAAGCTTAGGCTAAACCCGACCAAATGCACTTTTGGACTGGGATCGGGTAAATTTTTAGGATACTTGGTCAGCAAAAGGGGAATCGAAGCAAACCCAGAGAAAATCCAGGCAGTCCTGGATATGAAATCACCAAAGTCATACAAGGATGTGCAGAGACTAACGGGTCGGATAGCGGCCCTACGAAGGTTCGTCTCTAAATCAGCTGAGAGGTGCCTTCCATTTTTTGACACCTTGAAAGGACCCAAGAACGAGAAAAGCTTCCAGTGGACCTCAGAATGCGAGGACGCGTTCCAAGCGATCAAACGATATCTTTCTTCGGCACCTCTGCTGATGAAACCAATCCCTTCAGAACCCCTATATCTTTATCTGGCGGCGAGTTCGATGGCAGTGGGAGCAGCATTGGTCCGAGACAAAGGGGGAAATCAGTTCCCCGTGTACTACGTCAGCCACGTACTTCGGGACGCAGAACTCCGATACCCGAACCTGGAAAAATTCGCCTATGCCTTAATCATTGCAAGCAGAAAACTTCGGCATTATTTCCAGGGTCGGGTGGTGGTGGTATACACCGATCAGCCGTTGAAGAAAATTCTACGCCGACCTGAGGTTTCTGGAAGACTGGCGGCATGGGCAATGGAGCTAACACAGTTCGCGATAGAGTATCATCCCCGAACGGCCATCAAAGGGCAAGCGCTAGCAGACTTCGTCGTGGAATGTTCGTTTTCGGAGCCAGATGTGGGATCGGTGGCCGAAACACAACCCATAAAGACTTCATGGACACTATATGTCGATGGCTCGTCAACGTCAGACATCAGTGGTGCAGGGGTCATACTGACGAGCCCCGAAGGATTCAAAGTCCAACAAGCTATTCGATTTAAGTTCAGAGCGACCAACAACGAAGCAGAATATGAGGCCATTCTAGCCGGGTTAAAATTGGCCCGAAGCCTAGAAGTACAAAACTTGGTCATCTACAGTGACTCGCAGCTGGTCGTCAAACAGATATCGGGAGAGTATGCGGCTCGGGGGGCGAGAATGACGAAGTACTTAGCTGAGACAAAGAATAAACTGACATACTTCCACACCGTCAGCTGTCAGGGAATTGACCGATCTGACAATACAATAGCAGATGCCCTGGCCAGACTGGCGACAACCGATGCCAACTCCTTCAACGGTTCGGTATATCTCGAGACATTGGAGCAGCCTAGTGTCTCAAAAGAGGAGACATTATGTGTTGATCGGCTAGACTGTTGGCTTACGCCCTACATCCATTATCTGGCTGACGGAACCTTGCCATCAGACCGCATCCTAGCAAGAAAGATCAAGCATCGAAGTTCGAATTTCTTACTTATCGATGGAGACTTGTATCGAAGGGCCTTCAGCTCTCCCTTACTTAAATGTTTAACACCGTCAGAGGCAATCTACGCACTTCGGGAGGTACATGAAGGGATCTGTGGAGATCACATGGGCGCCAAGTCACTGGCGAATAAAATTCTAAGACAGGGGTATTACTGGCCAACTATCTACACAGAGGCCAAGGAACTCGTCAAGAAATGTCCCAAGTGTCAACTAAACAGCAACATCCCGCATCAACCCCCCGAAGAACTCTACTCGGTCTTATCCCCGATCCCCTTCGCAGTATGGGGAATCGACATCCTAGGACCTCTGCCGAAGGCCAAAGGGCAAGTCAGCTTTATAATAGTGGCTATCGATTACATGACAAAGTGGGTCGAAGCCAAACCACTGCAGAAAATTACCGAACAGGAATGTCTTAAATTTGTGAAAGAAGGAATAGTTTATCGGTTTGGCATCCCGATGGCGGTAGTATCGGATAACGGTAGACAGTTCATGGGGTCAAAATTCGAAAGCTTCCTGAAAGAATTGGGAATTCAACACCGGAAGACCTCGGTTGCCCACCCTCAGTCAAACGGTCAAGTGGAAGTGACAAATCGAACCCTACTCAACGGCATAAAAAGAAGATTGGATGAACTGAAGGGTCGGTGGCCCGAGGAACTGCTTAGCGTTTTGTGGGCATACCGGACGACCCCAAGGACAACAACTGGAGACTCCCCCTTCCGTCTGGCCTATGGGACCGATGCACTCATACCGGTAGAGATTGGGTCACCCACCCTTCGGGTCAGCCAATTCAAAGAACTATACAACGATGAAGGTTTGAAAATGAATCTGGATCTGCTAGATGAAGCTCGTGACGCCGCGGTGTTGAGGTTGGCCATTTATCAGCAGAAGACAGCCCGACATTACAACCAGAAGGTGAAGTTGAGGAGGTTTGAGATAGGAGATTTGGTCCTTCGGGAGGCAGAGGCGTCAACCCCCCAGAACACAGGAAAGTTAATGCCTAACTGGGAGGGGCCTTATGAGATATTAGAAGTGCCGAAGCCAGGGACTTACCGGCTTCGAGCAATGGACGGGTCGGAAGTAAAGAATACATGGCATGCTGGAAGACTTAGGAGATATTACCAGTAAATACGTGCCTGTTCTTTCCCGATAACGGTGTAATTTATGCGGTCTATCAATGAAATGAAAACTTCTCTCAAGAGAAACGTTTGTACTTCATTTTAATCTTGCACTGCTTTACCGATCAGATAAACTTCGAGCGTGAAACGATCAGACGGTCCCAAAAAACTTGACTGATCGATAAACGCCACAAGTGTAACTGATCGACAAAGATACACGTCCGATCAGACAAGCTTCGAGCGTAAAACAACCAGACAGTCCGAAAGAACTTAACTGGCTGATAAAACGCCACAAGTATAACTGATCGATAAAACTTACTTATCCGAGACAGTACACTTTAGACATAAATGGACCGGACGGTCAGAAATGACCTAACTGGGCGATAAAAATAAAGTTAAACTGATCGAGATAACTACTTAGAAATCTTTTATCTTCATTTATATTCACAAAGTTTTACAATTCCCGATCAGATGAGCTTCGGGTACATACACCGTCGGCTTCACTGGTCAGGTGAGTTACAAGACTTAGAAAAGAAAAATTACAACTATGAAAAGCAGATACTAAAAAGAACTATGGTAAGTCATCATCGGCCTCGGCCTCCTCATCGGAAGAGTCAAGGATCGAGGCATCCAGGCCGGCTTCGACAAGCTTCGCTCTCGCTTTTTCCCGATAGGCCTCCACCCCTTCACCAAACTGGGTCATGATCTTATCGGTCAAAGCAGGCGATTCTTCGTATTCCCTGATGGCAGCTTGTTTGAGGGAGACCTGTTCGGCCATCAAGGTGTTGTTCGCCTGGATCAAAGTCCTCAGCTGAGCATGAACCCCAGTGAACTTCTCCTCGAGGACCTCCAGATTCCCCACCAGGGCTCTATTCTCTTCGGCCATCAACTCCTTGTCATGCACCAGCTTCCTGGCATGATCGTTGAGACCGACGAACTCTTGTTGAAGTAGGGAATTTTGTTCTTCGAGTTCAGCAATCCGACGATTAGCCTGGGATACTTTATTCCTGGTATCGACATGAAGATCCCGCTCCCTCCTCAGCTCCGAATCCCGACCCGATAATTCGGCTTGGAGAAGCTCCACGTCGGTTCTCAGCTGGACCTCTCTCTTGGTAGATCGGGCAAGAGGAGCGATAGCTCGAGCAAGGATCGCGTTGGCCTAAATACATAGGCGAATTGGTCAGACAGCAAAAAAAAAAAAAAAAAATGAAAAATGATGAATGAAGACATATATACAAATGAGGATAAATACCTGAGTCTGGGCTCGGAGATAGGTAACCAGAAAATCCTCTGACGAAAAGTTCTTGAACCGTTCATCATCACCGGAAAGCTTGAATTGATCAAGCAAGTGGAAAGGGAATTTGTCAGCTGGGCTCTTCGGCCAGCAGGTGGTTGGGGATCCTCCGGAAGAGCTAGCCTTGGACTTCGGGGAAGAAGCATTGATCGGGGCAACGACCTCCTCGGCATGGGAGGGCCCCTCGACCAACCGCGGCTTCTTCGAAGCGGGCTCCAGAAGCTGATCTTCGGTACCCTCCGAATCTTCGGCCACCGTCAATATGGTCGGAGGTGGAGGAGTTGATTTCAGAGCAGGCTTCGGCGGGGGCGCCACGATGGCCTTGGGGGGAGCTCGAACAGAAGGTCTTTTCTTTGACTTCTTTAGCAAAGCCATCTTGTCGGCCCCCTTCATCTGCAACACACTTTTCGTGGAAGCATCAGCCTTGGAAGGTTCGGGAAGAGGGCCGGTTGACGAACCAACAGACATTTCGGCAATTAGAACAGCCTCGTCTGAAGGAGAGTCGTCAGCGGCTGGGAGATGGATTGGCTCGGCAAGGATCGGCAATGGGGACAGGGCCTCTTCAGTATTGTTTGGCTTGAAGATGGTCACTACAACATAAAATAAAAGGATCATTATGAAAATCGAAGCAAAAGATCGGGTGAATAAGAAAGCAAGGTCGGATAGATAAACTTACAGCCGTGTTCGTAGAGCCAGGATTCGTTGGACACGATTCCTAGACCCCAATTAGTCTGCCTCAGAAGGGCGTAAAACTTCTTGAAGGCTGCCGAACGACTCTTCGGGAATTTGTTGACCTTCATGGGGACATCTTCGGGACCGGCCCAGTTGGGGAGTAGGTTAAGATCGGTTCCCCTCATGAAGAACCATTGTGAATGCCACCCCTTGTTGCTGGATGGGGTCTTCACGAAGGTGTCCCGTCCAGGAACACGGTTCAGATGGCGAAGTCCGGGCTCCTTTGACCGACCCACCGAGAACAGGACGAAGAAGAAATCCAGCCCGGGGGTGATGCCAGCCTCCTGGCAGAGGGCGATGAAGCTGATCAGCTGGATATAGGAGTTGGGAGCCAACTGGGAGAACCCGATCCCTACCAGGCAGAGGAAAGAGGAGATGAATTCGTGGAGGGGGAACCGAACCCCGTACCTTAGGGCATACAGATGGACGGCTACCCATTCGCCCTCGGGTCGGTGGTACATCCTCTCGCTGGCCTCAGGAACCCGAAGCTTGTATTCTTTGGGGATGTTGAATAAAGTTTGGATGTCCGACAGTTGAGAGTGGGTGATGGAAGATTTGGTGTTGATGACAGCGTAGTCGGTTTCCGAAGCATAGAATTGGCGAATTCCGGTTTCGGCGTTCTCCACGGAGAGTTCAACCGGAGCAGCCTCCAGCTCGATTTGGAGAAGGTCACCGGAGTTAAGAGTGGGAGTGCCGGCTGCTATGGTTGGTAGAGGACGAGGATCGCTGGAATCAGCCATTTATGGAGGGAAGAAGGGAAGAGAGGTACAAGACAAGAGCTTAGTGGAGAAATGGCACGAACTGAAGAAATTTGGAAAAATGAGTGTCTCGCCGGAAATCGCTCTTGCCGGAAAAGTTCGACAGAGATTCAAAATATTAAAGGCTCGAAAAAGTGACGCTGCTGAATGTTGGGGGGCTTATATAGCCCGTCTGGCACGGCTTCCAAAGGCGGCTATTTATGGCAGGTGGGCCCAGTTGTGAGAAAACGTGTACTAGCTCGCAGACCGAGGAGAAACCGTTTGGGTTCCCGAGACAACTCATCATTATGGCGTGACTATCCGAATTCATGTCCTTTCAAGTCTCGTGTCATAAATATCTTATAACAAGAGACTGGGGGGCAATGTTCGGGAGTGTTTTCCCGACCCTCTTTTGTGCTGAAGGCTTGGGTCGGGTCGATGGAGGTCGGGCTCGTATGTTCAGAGATGTAAGATCGGGGTAAGTTACCCGATCCCAATAGGCTGGGGCCCGTGGTCGTCGGGAGGGTTGAGTTCGGGCCTGTTGGGTCTGGCTATTGGTTTGGGCCTGAGCGTATGAGCAGTCCACATGCAGAGTTGGTGCGACAAGGAGTTTACGTGATTAAGGGCATCAACCCTAATCTTACGTCAACAAGGTAACTCTGGATGTAGTGATGGAAAGGGATTCCACTTGCACTTTTTAAGGAGATTGTGTTGGACCCAAATATGGTAGCTAACATATTTAGGAGTCCTACTCTGATACAAAAAGAGGATACCAAGGTGATGGGAGCTCTATAAATACAAGGCCAAGGTTACAATTAACGGGTAATATCTACTTTGAGCACTAAACATATAAACCTCCATTGTTAAAACCTTGTGAACGGCCTGTGCTTATTCTCACACCGGAGCTATCCCCCGGCGGTACGGCCGTCAAGCTTCTGTGTGATCTGTTATTGTGCAGGATTCAGCGCGTGGATTTTGTGATTGGACGCGCGGACGAAACTTGGCGTTAACAACTATAAAAATGCATATAATCCTTCTCCCACCGTCCCAAAATGAAGGTGTAAGACCCCAATTTTTATAAATAAAGATGAATTTTCTATAAATATCATTTTTGAATATTATGAAGTTAATTTGATATAATGTTATAGTTGTGGGTAATATTTATAAATTTTGCAAAGTAAGCAAGTTGTTATAAAATATTCGTTTGGTCGGGGAATATTCTTTTTGTCGGGGAATATTCGTACGACGGCACAATCATTGGTGGACCCCACAACGGAATTATTGTCGGATTGAGAAAACGACAAAATTATCTTTCTATAAAAATAACAGCTGAGGTATTACGTTAAAACCGTTAAAACTGTTGAACTACTCGGTAGTAAAAGTACAGTAATACGCGTGGTTGCATAGTAGCACACGGTATTGATTATTGATGCTTACGTGAGAAGTCACTCAGCTATACTCAATTATTGCTACAGTAATTGCTGCATCATATCTCTTAAATTATTGTCATAGTATCATCTGTATAATATGTTATATTATTAAATCAATAATTGAGACGTTGTGGTAAGTTTGGTTATTTTATGGGGGGCCATATGTCATCATCTAAGAGTCTCTTCGTCAATAGTAATTACCGTCGTCAATAGTAATTACCGTCGTCAATAGTATTTACCTTGGTCAATAGTATTTACCTTGGTCAATAGTAATTACCTTCGTCAATAGTATTTACCTTGGTCAATAGTATTTACCTTGGTCAATAGTAATTACCTTCGTCAATAGTATTTACCTTGGTCAATAGTAATTACTTTCGTCAATAGTAGTTGTCCCTTCAATATTACCAAGAGTCATTTGACCCTTCGTTAAGACCAAGAGTCATTTGACCCTTCGTTAAGACCAAGAGCCACCCTCAGTTTTTCTATAAATAGAGGCCTAGGGCTTCATTATTTTTCACGAATTCATTCAAGCTATAAAGAGAGAAAGTATAGAGAGAATAAGAGAGAGAGAATAAAAGTATTCTGCTACATCACTTTTCCAATATCCAGTTCTTTTAAGGTAGGGAATATTATTTCTTTTATATTCATGAAGAGAACTTCTGTTATTCCATTTGTTATTATTCTGTTGGAATAACCAGTATACGCGGTCTACCCTATACTTGGTGACATTCTTCTATTATTCTGTTGGAACATCCTGTCTGTGTGTTTTACACTGGACCTGGTTCCGTTTATTATTCTGTTGGAACATCCTGTCTGTGTGTTTTACACCGGACCTGGTTCCGTTTTATTATTATTCTGTTGGAATATCCTGTCTGTGTGTTTTACACCGGACCTGGTTCCATTATTTATTATTCTGTCGGAATATCCTGTCTGTGCGTTTACGCCGGACCTGGTTCCATTATTTATTATTCTATTGGAATAACCTGTCTGTGCGGTCTATCGCATGCATGGTGATTTCTTTTGTTATTCCATTCTTTATTGTACTCAGTTGGTTAAGTTTTGACTTCTATACTCCATGAAATTTGTGGAATATCCTTGATAGTTGCGTTTCATCTAGTATCTATTCATGAAAATATTCTCCTGATCATTCTTAAATTTTACTCCACAAAGTAGTATCATGTTAACAATTTGGACGTTGTTAATTCTTGGATAAATTAATTCTTGAACTTGTTTTATTGAATTCTTATATCATTGTCATCATCCTCGTGTTTATAAAATGTTGAAAGTCATCTGTGGCATGTAGTGCATAGATGGACTTGGTATGATTATGACCAGGGATTATTCGGTATAATCATGACCGTAATGTTGCAAATGATGTGGTAAAAGTCCTCATTGGCCCG
The DNA here is from genome assembly GCA_016801055.1 of Panax notoginseng. NCBI lineage: Eukaryota > Viridiplantae > Streptophyta > Magnoliopsida > Apiales > Araliaceae > Panax > Panax notoginseng. The sequence goes on along the minus strand of CM029015.1, from coordinate 216,472,514 downwards.
TAGTGCATTGATGGACAGTTGTTGGCATGATCATGACCATTAATGAATACACGAATATCCTTGGCCGTAGTGCAGGGGTGATTCGATGATGTGGATTATTTTATTAAGCTGAGTCTCAGCGATCGCAGTGTTGAAAAACCTTTTAAATCATAAAAGATAGTAGAGTTTATTTTCTACTTGACTCTTTTAATGGATTGCTTGTTCCGCTACAGTTAAACTTGATGTTTATTATATTTTATCAGTTTAACATTGTTGAAGGCTAATGATAATTTATTCTGCATTATCTTAGTCATAATATTTCTTACTGGGCTAGTTGAGCTCACCCTTTCTTTCACTGTTCTCTTCAGGAAATGAGAACGTAGCTGGGACAAGTCGGGGTACGGAGTGATGGTCCGAATGATAGTATTAATTAGTAGTCCTCACTATTCTATGTAATGGTGTGTTAATAAATGTAATGAGGACTCCTTTTGAGTATGAATACTCTCTAGAAGATAATATTTGTATTCAAACTCACAGTTTATGTTTTGTCGTATTGTACACGACAGTTGTATTATTAAGTTGTATTTGTATTCTGTACTATGTATCTGACGACCCAAGATGGGTGATGTATACCTAATTTTGGGGGCGTCACATTTGGTATCAGAGCTTAGGGATATGATCCCTGGCTAAGATGTGAGAATAGAACTAGGAGGGGAGAGACGGGGAATTCCTTCGCTAGTATGGCATACCTAAGTTTATTTGCATGGTATTTAATTGGTCGGTCATAATATAAGGATAATATATGACATATCAATTAATTTTTATTTTGTGGCAGTATCTGAAAATGGCATCCGAGAATGTTGAGAATAGCAATGGAGCACAGACGACAGTTGATTCACCACACATCAATAATCATGATAATGTGCATCAGGAAGGTGTCAATCCTCATGCAAACAACAACACTGACCAAATGATGAATGATCAACTGTTCAGAGGCTTTATGCAATTCATGCAACAACAGGTGAAAGCGGCTCCTGTCCACAACGTAGGTGGAAATACTGGAAACTCTCAGGCGGTCACCGCTAAACAGTTTAAGGAGCTGGGACCACCGGAGTTTAAGGGAGAACCCAAACCACTTGTAGCTGAAACATGGATAAAGCAGATCACCAAGATATTTGATGTCTTGGGTTGCTCTGAGGAGCAAAAGGTTCCCTTTGCCGCCTTTATGTTGCGAGGAGAGGCAGATTACTGGTGGGAATCGATAAAGCGTACTCAACCTGCCGCACTGAAGATGTCTTGGGAGAAGTTCCAAGATCTGTTTAACGACAAATACTTTCCCGAGAGTATTCGTCACATGAAGGAGGTGGAGTTCATCAAATTGGAGCAGAATAATATGACCGTGTCGCAGTACGAGGCAAAATTTGCGGAGTTATCCCGGTTTGCGTCCCACCTGGTGGATAATGAAGAAAGAATGACGCGAATGTTTTTAAGAGGTTTGAAGCCGGAGATACGTCAACATCTTGTTTCTCATAAACTGTGTTTGTATTCAGATGTTGTAAATAGGGCTCAGTTGGTGGAGCGCGATAACGAGACAACGCAACCAAAAGAGAGCAGCCGGCAAAATGATAATACCAGTGAGAGCAGTCATCGAAGCGGTGACAACAAGCGTGGAGGGAATCAACAGGCCAGAAATGGTAACCACTTCGGTGGTAATCAGGGCCAAAACAATAAGAATGGACATTTCAAGAAGAGGAGATTCAACAATGATGGAAAGACGTCAGCACCAGCACCTGTCGTTAAGGAAGGAGAACGACCACCTATCATATGTTTCAAATGCGGAGGGGAGGGGCACATCAGTCCAAACTGCGCGATGCCGTCCAAAGCATGTTATAATTGTGGAAGAGAAGGTCATTTAGCCCGATTTTGTCGTTTACCGAAGACAAATTCAGCTAGGATGGAGGCACCAAAGGCCGTCCCAGAAAAGTCAAAACCGGTTGTGCAAGGGAGAGCGTTTGTTGTGACCTCCCAGAACGCAAGGAACCCGAATGAGGTCATCACGGGTAAGCTTATTATAAACTCTAAAGAAGTTTATACTTTATTTGATACCGGTTCAACCCATTCTTTTATTTCTCCTACTTGCGCTCATCGATTAAATTTGATTCCGGAGAAATTAGACTTTGACTTATCTGTGAAAACTCCGTTGGGAGAAACCTTCATTACCTCCACTGTTTATAAGTCTTGTTTGGTTCAAGTTGGTACCCACACATTACCTATCGATCTAATTTCATTAAAAATACTTGCATTTGACGTGATTCTAGGGATTGATTGGTTAACTACTCATTATGCAAAAATTGATTGTTTTCGTAAGGTTGTTAGCTTTCATATTCCTAATCGACCTATTATGCGAATTCAAGCAACCAAACCATTAAAATCAATCGCTGTCATCTCAAGCCATAAAGCTATTCGTTTATTGAAAAACGGATGTCAAGCTTTCTTAGCTCATGTCACAGATCTAAACAAAAATACGTCAGCTTTGAATGATATTTCTGTTGTTAATAAATTCCCTGACGTATTCCCTGAAGAACTTCCTGGCCTACCCCCAGAGCGTGAAATTGAATTTTGTATCGATCTTGAACCCGGTACAAAACCCATTTCCAAAGCTCCATATCGAATGGCTCCTATTGAACTTCAGGAGTTAAAGACCCAACTGCAGGAATTGTTAGACATTGGTTTTATTCGTCCTAGTACTTCTCCTTGGGGTGCTCCTGTTCTGTTCGTGAAGAAGAAAGATGGGAGTATGCGACTTTGTATTGATTATCGGGAGTTGAATCATGTCACCATCAAAAATAGGTACCCATTGCCACGTATTGATGACCTGTTTGACCAGTTGCAAGGAGCACAATTCTTTTCAAAGATCGATCTTCGTTCTGGATATCATCAGCTGAAGGTTAGAACTGAGGATATTCCAAAGACGGCTTTCAGAACTCGGTATGGGCATTATGAATTCTTAGTTATGTCTTTTGGATTGACTAATGCTCCTGCTGCCTTCATGGATATGATGAACAGGGTATTTAAGGAATATTTGGATCACTTTGTGGTCGTCTTTATCGATGACATCCTTGTTTATTCCAAAAGTCGTGAAGATCATGAGCAACACTTGAGGTTGGTACTCCAAAAGCTTCGTGAATACAAACTTTATGCCAAGTTGAAGAAATGCGAGTTCTGGCTGGAAGAGGTAGCATTCCTTGGGCACGTAGTATCAAGTCGTGGAATATCTGTTGACCCGGCAAAGATTGAAGCTATTCAAAGCTGGGAGCAACCTAAATCAGTAACCGAAGTACGTAGCTTTCTTGGTTTAGCTGGTTATTATCGGAGATTCGTGGAAGGATTTTCTCGAATCGCTACTCCATTAACTCAGCTGACTCGGAAAGATACAAAGTTTGGTTGGAGCGAAGAATGTGAGCAGAGTTTTCAAGAACTCAAGAGGAGACTCATTTCAGCACCTGTTCTAACAATACCATCTGGCTCGGAGGGATTTGTCATCTACAGTGATGCTTCGAGCAAAGGGTTGGGATGCGTTCTCATGCAACATGGAAAAGTCATAGCCTATGCATCAAGACAACTCAAGGAATATGAGAGGAATTATCCTACTCATGATCTAGAGTTGGCAGCTGTTGTCTTTGCACTTAAAATTTGGAGGCATTACTTGTATGGGGAGAAAGTGGAGATCTTTACGGATCATAAAAGCCTCAAATATTTCTTCACTCAAAAGGAACTCAACATGCGACAACGACGTTGGCTTGAACTGTTGAAAGATTATGATCATACCATTCAATACCATCCTGGAAAAGCGAACGTGGTAGCTGACGCATTGAGTAGAAGATCATATGCGGGTACAAGTGCAATATTAACAACGCAAAGGCCCATTTTGTGTGACTTGCAAAGGATGGAGATAGAGTTGAAGACTCCAGGGACCCATGTGATGATGGCGAATATACGAGTAGAACCGACTTTAATCGATAAAGTTAAAGCTGCTCAAGCTACAGACCTGGAGCTGATGCGTATGAAGAAGAAAGTGCAAGAAGGTGCTATACCGGAAGCAAGAATCGATGAAGAAGGAATACTTCGAGTCAACTCCAGACTTTGTGTTCCTAACAACCCTGATTTAAAGTATGAAATCATGATGGAGGCGCACAACACACCGTTTGCAATCCATCCTGGAAGTACCAAAATGTATCATGATCTTCGTCATACATTTTGGTGGAGCAATATGAAGAGAGAGATAGCGTTGTTTATCTCAAGGTGTCTAACTTGTCAACGAGTCAAAGCGGAGCATCAAGTACCAAAAGGTCCATTGCAACCACTTGAAATTCCAGAATGGAAGTGGGAGCACATTACCATGGATTTCGTTACCGGTCTTCCTAGGGTTTCTCAAGGTATTGATGCGATTTGGGTCATTGTTGATAGATTGACCAAGTCTGCTCATTTCTTACCGATACGAGAAACTTATACACTTGAACGTCTTGCTCGTATGTACATAAACGAGATTGTAAGACTGCATGGTATGCCAGTATCCATAATTTCTGATCGAGACCCAAGATTCACTTCACGATTTTGGGTTAGTTTACAAAAAGCTATGGGCACGGAGTTACGATTTAGTTCAGCATATCATCCTCAGACGGACGGACAATCAGAGAGGACTATTCAAACTCTTGAAGATCTATTAAGACTCTGTGTCTTTGACTTCAAGGGAAGTTGGGACAAGTTCTTACCATTGGTGGAGTTTTCCTACAACAACAGTTATCAAGCAAGTATTGGCATGGCTCCATTCGAAGCATTGTATGGAAGAAAATGTCGTTCTCCAGTATGCTGGGATGAGGTGGGCGAAGCAACGTTGTTGGGACCGGAGTTGGTACGTATGACTACAGAAAAGATTCAAACGATCCGACAACGTATAAAAACCTCACAAGATCGACAAAAGAGTTATGCTGATCTTCATCGAAAGGACGTGGAATTTGATGTAGGAGATCATGTGTTCTTACGTGTTGCTCCATGGAAAGGAGTTACGAGATTTGGAAAGAGAGGAAAGCTAAATCCTCGATTCATCGGTCCATTTTTAATCCTCGATCGAGTAGGAACTGTGGCTTATAGACTCGCTTTACCGCCAAGTATGTCTCGTGTTCATAACGTTTTCCACATATCCATGTTACGCAAATATGTGGAAGACCCGAACCACATTATTGAGTTAGAACCGGACGAAATAGCGGAGGATTTGACGTATGAAGAAGTTCCTGTTCAAATCTTGGATAAGAAGGAACATATTCTACGCTCCAAGGTTATACCTCAAGTTAAAGTTTTGTGGAGAAACCACGATGTTGAGGAAATGACTTGGGAGTTAGAATCAGAAATGAAATCAAGGTATCCTTATCTCTTCGACATACCAGGTACGTACCCTAATTTCGAGGGCGAAATTTCATAAGAAGGGGAGGTTGTAAGACCCCAATTTTTATAAATAAAGATGAATTTTCTATAAATATCATTTTTGAATATTATGAAGTTAATTTGATATAATGTTATAGTTGTGGGTAATATTTATAAATTTTGCAAAGTAAGCAAGTTGTTATAAAATATTCGTTTGGTCGGGGAATATTCTTTTTGTCGGGGAATATTCGTACGACGGCACAATCATTGGTGGACCCCACAACGGAATTATTGTCGGATTGAGAAAACGACAAAATTATCTTTCTATAAAAATAACAGCTGAGGTATTACGTTAAAACCGTTAAAACTGTTGAACTACTCGGTAGTAAAAGTACAGTAATACGCGTGGTTGCATAGTAGCACACGGTATTGATTATTGATGCTTACGTGAGAAGTCACTCAGCTATACTCAATTATTGCTACAGTAATTGCTGCATCATATCTCTTAAATTATTGTCATAGTATCATCTGTATAATATGTTATATTATTAAATCAATAATTGAGACGTTGTGGTAAGTTTGGTTATTTTATGGGGGGCCATATGTCATCATCTAAGAGTCTCTTCGTCAATAGTAATTACCGTCGTCAATAGTAATTACCGTCGTCAATAGTATTTACCTTGGTCAATAGTATTTACCTTGGTCAATAGTAATTACCTTCGTCAATAGTATTTACCTTGGTCAATAGTATTTACCTTGGTCAATAGTAATTACCTTCGTCAATAGTATTTACCTTGGTCAATAGTAATTACTTTCGTCAATAGTAGTTGTCCCTTCAATATTACCAAGAGTCATTTGACCCTTCGTTAAGACCAAGAGTCATTTGACCCTTCGTTAAGACCAAGAGCCACCCTCAGTTTTTCTATAAATAGAGGCCTAGGGCTTCATTATTTTTCACGAATTCATTCAAGCTATAAAGAGAGAAAGTATAGAGAGAATAAGAGAGAGAGAATAAAAGTATTCTGCTACATCACTTTTCCAATATCCAGTTCTTTTAAGGTAGGGAATATTATTTCTTTTATATTCATGAAGAGAACTTCTGTTATTCCATTTGTTATTATTCTGTTGGAATAACCAGTATACGCGGTCTACCCTATACTTGGTGACATTCTTCTATTATTCTGTTGGAACATCCTGTCTGTGTGTTTTACACTGGACCTGGTTCCGTTTATTATTCTGTTGGAACATCCTGTCTGTGTGTTTTACACCGGACCTGGTTCCGTTTTATTATTATTCTGTTGGAATATCCTGTCTGTGTGTTTTACACCGGACCTGGTTCCATTATTTATTATTCTGTCGGAATATCCTGTCTGTGCGTTTACGCCGGACCTGGTTCCATTATTTATTATTCTATTGGAATAACCTGTCTGTGCGGTCTATCGCATGCATGGTGATTTCTTTTGTTATTCCATTCTTTATTGTACTCAGTTGGTTAAGTTTTGACTTCTATACTCCATGAAATTTGTGGAATATCCTTGATAGTTGCGTTTCATCTAGTATCTATTCATGAAAATATTCTCCTGATCATTCTTGAATTTTACTCCACAAAGCAGTATCATGTTGACAATTTGGACGTTGTTAATTCTTGGATAAATTAATTCTTGAACTTGTTTTATTGAATTCTTATATCATTGTCATCATCCTCATGTTTATAAAATGTTGAAAGTCATCTGTGGCATGTAGTGCATAGATGGACTTGGTATGATTATGACCAGGGGTTATTCGGTATAATCATGACCGTAATGTTGCAAATGATGTGGTAAAAGTCCTCATTGGCCCGTAGTGCATTGATGGACAGTTGTTGGCATGATCATGACCATTAATGAATACACGAATATCCTTGGCCGTAGTGCAGGGGTGATTCGATGATGTGGATTATTTTATTAAGCTGAGTCTCAGCGATCGCAGTGTTGAAAAACCTTTTAAATCATAAAAGATAGTAGAGTTTATTTTCTACTTGACTCTTTTAATGGATTGCTTGTTCCGCTACAGTTAAACTTGATGTTTATTATATTTTATCAGTTTAACATTGTTGAAGGCTAATGATAATTTATTCTGCATTATCTTAGTCATAATATTTCTTACTGGGCTAGTTGAGCTCACCCTTTCTTTCACTGTTCTCTTCAGGAAATGAGAACGTAGCTGGGACAAGTCGGGGTACGGAGTGATGGTCCGAATGATAGTATTAATTAGTAGTCCTCACTATTCTATGTAATGGTGTGTTAATAAATGTAATGAGGACTCCTTTTGAGTATGAATACTCTCTAGAAGATAATGTTTGTATTCAAACTCACAGTTTATGTTTTGTCGTATTGTACACGACAGTTGTATTATTAAGTTGTATTTGTATTCTGTACTATGTATCTGACGACCCAAGATGGGTGATGTATACCTAATTTTGGGGGCGTCACAGAAGGAGTTAGAAACCATACCATGGATAGAGCGAATAAGAGGGAAAGAAGACCCAATTCAGGAGTGGGTCGGATCTTAAGCTGCCTAGCTGACTCAATGAGCGTAGCTGATGAATACCTTATCATGAATTTTGATGATTCTGTTTTCTGCGGCTCGGAAGCTTCATCACGGTTAGCTAATACGATTGATGATGAATCCGCTGTTTTTTCCTGCCGCTACACTATTGATGCCGAAAAACGAGTTGGGTTGTCAGTAAAGACTACGACTCAGCTGTGGAGGAGCGTAGAACATCGTTGCAACATGTCTGAGACTACTGTCGAACTGGCTCGTGAACATCTCTTTCTGAAACCCTAAAAGTGAACCAGAAAAATATAAGACGGAGTAATTCAAAAATCAAATGGTTATATCTCAAGACACATATTTAAATGGTAAGATGGAGGTATTTTAAATCTGTGTTTTATTTTCCCCTAATTTTGTCCTACAAATCGATGAACATAGATAGTATGGAAAGAGATTGTTACCCCAGTTTTGCAAGAAGGTTGGAATTAAGGTTCTCTTCTATTCTTCTCTAACACTGTTGTATCTGAGTTTTAAAATGAACAGGAAAAAAAAAATAGAAAATTTAAGTTTTTTTTTTTAATTTCCATGTTTTTGAGTTTTTTAATAAATAGAAAAGAAGAGAAATTTTTGTCAAAGTTTTCCGTCCAAAATTGGCCTGATTTGGACGGAAAAAATTGGAATAAATAATATTTTTATAATTCTCGTATTATCCTCAACTTTTACTATAATAAATTTTAAATTATAACTCATGTTCTCAATTTGTTTATTCAATCTACCAAATTAGCGTTAAGAAATACCCGTAACAGATAATTTTACTCAACGTCCTGCGAAATTAGCTGTACAATGTCTGATATATACATGCATGTTTGTTTCTCTTCGAAATTTCACTAACATGTGGATTTGTCTTCTCATTATTATTGCTGAATTTAGTGACAACGGACACAACCCGTTCGCAAAATAATTACGAAACCCCAAATCAATCCTTATTTCAACATTCCACTGCCACTAGTACGCTCTCTATCTCTCTTTGTACTCATGTTGTATGTTTAATTATAAATTTCATATCCTGGGAGTTTTTATTTTTTACTTTAACTATGTAATTGTTTATATTATTATAAATTCGGGTTCAGTAGTCTTAGCAAAAAAAAGGGAAGATCCTAAGCAGTCATAATAGTTTGCAGTTCATGTATTTTTACATGTATAAATACATTATATGAATGCACAAAGTTCAACAAGCGATGACCATTTTATTCCCGCAAACCCATATGTTATTATTTGATGAATAATCTCCGTTACTATTAATAATACAGATTATGTTTGATGACTTTTTGGTATTGTATGACAATAACTTTGTAGAATTAGTTTTTGTTTAACATTAATTTTATTTGGATATTTGTATTTGATTATGTAACTTTTTTCTTTGATTAAATTTATCTTGCACATTTTTATTCATGGTTAAAAGGTTATATTAATAGAATGGTAAATTTATAAAAGTGATATTTTTCTTTTATTTTCTTTTCATTGGAACTCAAAAACACAAGAAAATAAATATTTTAAATTTTCTATTCTTTTCTATTAAAAACTCAGAAACAACACAAAGAAAAATTTTAAGTTTTCTATTCTTTTATTTTCTGTTCTAATTTAAATTTTTTATTCTTTTCTTTTTTATCCAAAATTCAGAAACAGAGTATAACAGCCGCAACCCTCTCATTCTCCCAGCCGTGTCCCTCTCTCTCCTCTGCCTTCTCTCTATTTCAACCCAGCATGGCCTTCGTGTTTTTTACATACACAGCGTTTACTTTTTAAAATCATAAATGTATAAATTCAATTCATAAATGTATTGGCGAGGACAGTAGCTGAGAGTTTGTTTTAAAATTTTTCCTAGTAGTGTTCTAGAAATTGCATAATTTTTTTAAAATTTTCTCTTTCCTCACCCCTCTCACGCATGTTTTTAGCTCCCCATACACGTCCTTTAAATTTCACCACATCCATTACCATTATTATGTAGCTCATGCATATTCTCCCATTCATACCCCATGTCATCCATGTCATGTATCATCACACTATCTGTCACAAAAAGAAAACAAAGACATAAGTCACATATATAGACTTATAGAGAGAGAAATTGCTACTGAGCCTGGCCTAAGAGTAATTCTAGCAGGCCGGAGTTGTGTGAATTCTAGATTATATTTAGTCTAGGATGGAAATTTCACTCCAGCAGATGAAATAAATTTAGTCGAGCTATTTTTTCGGCAAGCTAAATCGACCAAATCAACGAACCAAAATCTCGTGGACTATAATTTATATTATATTTAAATAGAAGGCTCGGTTGGAGAAAAAAAATAGAGAAGGAGAAGAAGGGAGGTTGAAGAAGAGATGAAGGAGATGAAGGAGTTCACAAACGAAGGAGACGAAAGGGGAGGGGCAACAAATAGATTTGAAAATTCAGAACGATAATAAAAAAGAAATCAACGGTAATAAAAAGTTATCAGAACAGTAAGAAAAAGAAATCAACGGATAGAAAATGAAAATTTATAAATATGTACCATTATTCAACACATTTTACCATCTCTCAATCAATTACTTCAACATTTAGCAATTGTAAGTATTTTTGTTATATTTAATTTTAGTTTTTATTGATAATATCTCTTTAATTTATTTTTTAGATGGAAAATCATGGTTCTCCGATGTATTATTCTTCATTATTATCTGAAGGTTTCTTACTTGATGATTCAAATTTGTTAGATGAATTTTCAATTCAAACTGATTTACCAATTCAGACTCCCGAAAATGAGTCCAATAAAAGAACAGGGTGAAAAAAAAATTACGCAATTGATGAAGATACCCTTCTTGTTTCCGCATGGCTTAATGTAAGCATGGATCTAATTCAAAGAAACGATCAAAAACATGTAAGATATTGGGAAAGAGTTCACGAATACTTTCATGAATACAAAAATTTTGAGTATGAACGCAATTCTACTGCTTTGGCGAAACATTGGTCAACAATTCAACTTGCGGTGAACAAATTTCGTGGATATTATGCTTCAATTGAAAGAATGCAACAAAGTGGTGTAGGTGAACAAGATAAGGTATTTCAATTTGAAGTTGTAAAATTTCATTAAGTTTATTCTTATATTTTATACTTAATATTTTGTAAATAATTTTAAAAAAAGATATGTCAAGCATTAGAGATGTTCAAAAGTATCCAAAACCAACTATTTGAATTTATGCATTTTTCGAGAAAATGCACCGAAATAGAGAACATATAATAGTGGAAAAAAATAGAAAAGTACAAGAAAGTCAAGTCCAGCAGCATCTTCTCCATCAACCCTCGAAGAAGTAAATTTGGGTGAAGATGATGATATTGAAGATACAATATCTGCAAGATTAGAGAGGCCAATGGGAAGAAAGGCTTCGAAAGCATTATTTAAAAAGGACAAAGGAATCGGTGATACTACTGCACTTATGGAATTGAGGTTTGAGAAGTTCGAGCATTATATGAAATTGAACCAACAAAAGAGACAAGAGAACATGGACAACATATATTTTCACGAGCAAGAGAAGTTGAATATAATGAAAGCACAAGAGGATGAAAGGATCATGATGATTGACACTGCTAACATGGAGCCTGAAGTAGCTGAATATTACAAATAACGCAAGAAAAAAATCGTGAAAAGAGTTACATCCAGTAGTTGACTTGCTTATTATTAGAGAATCAAGATTTGCTTATTATTGTAGTAGAATGTAATAGATTACGCTCCACCATGTAGTGACCATAAGTGTTGAATAATATCTTCTTGAAGTTTAGAATGAACTTGGTTATCCCTTATGTGATGATTGACTTCAATGAATTTAAGTTATTGTGGAGTACGCTCATGAGACACTTCTACAGTTGCAATCTCGCCATGTGTATCATAAGTTGCTGGTTCTTGATTTTCATCTCGTTCATCTTCAAAGATCATATTATGTAATATTATGCATGCAGTCATAATATCTTTTAGTGTTGTTTGATCCCAAAATCGTGCAGGACCACGAACGATCGCAAAATGTGCTTGGAGTACCCCAAATGCTCGCTCAACATCCTTTCTAAGCGCCTTTTGAGTCTTAGTAAAAAGTTTTCTTTTATTTCCTCGAGGTGCCGAAATGGTTTTAAGAAATGTTGCCCATGGGGGATATATACCATCAGCAAGGTAATATCCCATCGTGTACTTATTTCTATTAATTGAGTAGTTCACAGGTGGAGCATGACCTTCAATTAGAGCAGAGAAGATAGATGATCTCTCCAAAACGTTAATATCATTATGAGAGCCTGGTAATCCAAAAAATGCATGCCATATCCAAAGATCATATGAAGCCACCGCTTCTAAAATAATTGTTGGCTCATGCACATATCCAGAATACATACCATGCCACGTAATCGGACAATTCTTCCATTTCCAATGCATGCAGTCGATGCTCCCCAACATCCCAGGAAAATCACGTTCTTCAACTTTTGATAGCAATCTAACGATGTCATTACTATTGGGAGATCTCAGATATTCATCACAAAAAATTGAAATGACTGCTTTTACAAACCTTTTAAGACTCAATATAGTCGTGCTTTCACCGATCCGCTCATAATCATCAACGGAATCCGCTGAAACACCATAGGCAAACATCCACATTGATGCAGTTATCTTTTGTAGAGAAGATAAACCGATTTGTCCTGCAGCATTCATTTTTTGGACGAAATATGAATCATACGCTTCAACTGCTCTTTGAATTCGGAGGAAAAACGGGCGTCGCATTCTAAACCTTCTCCAAAATAGATATGGGGGGTATGTAGGATGTTAAGCAAAATAATCACGAAAAAGTCAATTATGACCTTCATGTCTACCACGATCAATGGTAATACGACTTTGCACAGAACCACGATGACGTGATGTATGCCTATTGACATTTTGTTGTTCTTCTTCAATAGTCGTCATGCCTACAAATTGTCCATATACTTCTTCATCCATGTGCAACATAGCTAATTCGAATTGACGAGACATATTTAAAATAATTTATTTGACTGGAAGAATGAAGTTGAGATGAATGAATATGAGAGACTAGATGTGCCTTATATTTATAGATGTTATTTATTTTTTAAAATATAGCCTTTGGAATATGGTTGTTGGATTATGTCCGTTGGAGTTTTTTAAAATTCATTGGTTATTTTAATCTTTTTATATTATAGTCCACGAGATAGTCCACATGATAGTTCATCTGTTGGAAGAATTGAAGACTAAAGGATATTTGTTGATATCAGATAGATTAAATATAGTCCAGCAGATAGTCCTTCTACTAGAGATGCTCTAAGAGAAGATGTACTTTTTACTTTATTATCCAGAGGGAGAAAAAAAAAAGTTGCAAAAATCAGCTACCATTTGTTGCCTAAAAACGTCTCTAGCACCGGCCAGAAAACAGAGTCCCTCTGTTTCTCTTTCTCATCATTTAATTCCCTCTTCAGAAATTTCACTGTTTTGTACAGGATTTGTATCCCTCTTCTTGATCTCATAATCTTTAATTAGAGAGAGAAAAAGCGTAATCTTGAAAAGTACCACCATTAAATAAAAACTCAGAAACAAAGAAGAAGTTACTACTCCCCTTCATTTGTTTTTCTTTTCTTCCTGTTTGCATCCTTTTTATACTCTCCTCTCATTTTCTGTCTGTGGGTTGGTATTGTTTTTATTTGATTTCCCTCTTTCCACCCTTCATTTTCACTAAAATTCTCGAGATTGGTGGCTCTGTGAGATAGATAAAGACCAGGGGACCTCAATTTAATCTCTTTTTGTAACTGGGTTTCATAAACCTCATCTACTTTCTTTTGGAACAGAAGAATACTCTTCTACTCTGTTTTGATGAGTGAGAGAGGAGGCTCTCATGCCTTGCCCGTACAAGAAACCCCCCACCATTTCCTTATCATTTCTGAAAGAAAGAAAAGAAATTTACCCATTAATTTCTATTGCTCTTTGAAAAATACCCCTTTAATTTCTGCAGTTTATTTATTATTATTATTATTTGCTTGTTTGTTTGGTTGATTATCATGGCGCTTACTATTCATAGAGATCATCAGATGGATTCAGGCAAGTATGTGAGGTATACACCTGAGCAAGTGGAGGCTTTGGAGAGGGTCTACACTGAATTCCCAAAGCATTGGATGATTATCATGGCCGCTCGCTCTGTTTTATATTATAGATTTGGCAATGCTGTTATGGAGCTCATCCAGTTCATCATCAACCAAATTATAAAAGGAGAGGAGGGAGAAGAACCTACGTTACTATAATCTATTATAATAAAAAGATTTATTTATATATATTGTATATAATTAATTCCCTTTTTTAATTTTCTCTCATAAATTTTTTAAATATAGTTTATAAGCAAGCAACTACAACACTTAGTTTCATTGGTAAAATTAGGTTACCAATTAATATAATATATATGCAGCAACAGCTGAATTAATTCGATAAAAGTAATAAATCCTTAAAGATGTCTTCACATAAGCTGGCATTCAAGAATAACAAGTGGCCGGCGTCAGGAACCTCGTGATATTGAATCCATGGCTGTTTTTGAGAAAGATAACGGTTCAATTTGAAAGGAATAATCCTATCTTCATATCCTTGCCAAATGTGAACCGATCCCTCATTGTTAGGGAATGGATTGGTTATGTCAAGGGGATCAAATTCCCACTTTCCAAAACCAACCTTTACATCCCGAAATAGGGACTCGTAAACGCCTTGGTGCCGTGTAATTTTTCCCTGAATACCCAAACATGCTAAAATAATTAGTTCAAAAAGACTCTTAATTAGATGTTTTATGTGAGCAGTATATTCTTGAATATATATGATATTTACCTGACCGGTCGAAAACTTCCTCGAAAGATCCAAATCTGAGCAGCTGAAAACAACCTTGTTCCCATCCATGATACCAGAAGAAGGAATCCACTTTCGAGTCTTCCACCAATTAAATAGCCAAGGGGTATAATGTGCAACCCGAAACGCCCACTGGTCTTGCACAAGCAGAGAACTAAAGGCTTCTTTAGCCAGCCTAGCAGGAAAACAAGGCCACCAAAAGTTGACAAATGGGACTACAAGAGCAGCTCCTGACAACCTAAAAATATAATTTTAATTTGTAAGAAACTACTAACATTTAATAAATTACAGAGATGTGGAATGATGAATAAAAAAATTATGTACTATTAAATAGAAAAGTATTATATATTATGCCTGTGTGGTATGTATTCTAGGCAACTCCAAATAGGGTATGCTCCCAATGAGAAGCCAATCACATAAAATTTGGTACCAATCTGCAACATGTCGGCTAGTTCTTGAATATCAAATGCTTCACTCTTGACTGAGCGGTTTGGATTTGGATCACTCTCTCCATAACCAGCTCTGTCGAATGACAACAAATATATTCGAAGCTTTATTATAAGTTCCTGCATGTAAATAATTTATAAAATGCAAAAGATTAATATATATATATATATATATATATATATATATATATATATATATATATAAGGAGAATAAAAATGAATTGAAGAACATTTTCCCTGGCCTAAAACAAATTGAAAGAGGGATTTAGAATACTTTTGAAATGGGTAAATACAAGTCTTTGGAACTATCAAACCCATGACTGATAATAATTTTGTAGACGGCATCTTTCTTAGAAACGCCAGCCTCTTTGTACGCCAAATATCTCCCATCCGAGAGTTTTACTCTTGATGAATTAATAGGAATAGGAGGACCCCCTGGTACTCCACTTGTACAGACTTTGGTTTGATCATGCAGCATCAATGCGCCCCAACCTAAAGCAATACCTAGCACTGCTATTTGTACAATCATAACTGCCCGCAAAAAGGAATTAAAATAGTTAAATCAGATTGATAATTACATATATATATATAGTGGAAATTAAAGATATGTTGGACTCCACCAAATTATGAGAAAAGCTAGCGGCAGACAATCGAAGAAGAAGAAGCAATTCACTCACTTGAAGAAAGCTTAATGTCCATTTTCTTAATTAAGCAGCATGCATGCAAGCTGATATATATCTTCTAGTGTGCAAACCTACTACGTATTGGAGACGTTTATCATATGCTCACTATCACTTGAGCAGCCTTGGTATATATTGAGCTCATGATATATATATATATATATATATATATATATATATATATATATATATATATATATATATAGACTCCGTCGCTTACAGTTTCAGAATGACTGTTAGCTAGCTAGCAAATGGGATGGGACGTCAATTAAACATCATTTATAATTAATAACATCCTATTATATTATATTATATTATATTATATTATATTGTTAATCACACTACGTACCACATAATTAAAAGATAAGCACCTTACTAATTTAGATGATACAAAGAACAACTGAGACAGTTTTCAAAGAAACAAAAAAGGACAAAGGTTAATTGCATCTGGTTGAAGTTAATTATGATTGGCAACTGTCCCAGTCAGACACAGACAAAATAATTGATAAATGACATCAAGTTTAATTAATTAAATAATTTTAATTTTAATTTAAAAAAAAAGTAGCAAATGGAAACAAAACAAGAAAAATATTGGTATCTCCATATCTATCAATGTCTGCTTTCTTTTGTCCTTGCAATGGAAGACTACATACAATAAAGACGGTAAGAATACAAAAAACAGAGCAACAAACACACATTCATTTTCTTGGTAGAAAGAGAGTGTGAATACCAGATTTTACCAAATAAACCCCAACCCTTTTCTCTCTGGCTCCCCATTTGTTGCACTGCAAGCAAGATTGTATTTTTTTTATGTTCTTTTTCAAAAATACATATATATATATATATATATATATATATATATATATACACACACACATAATTATTATTGGACTTTATATATTATTAGTAATATATATGTATTACTCATTTTTTAAAAATTATATATATATATATATATATATATATATATATATATATATATATATATTGAATGTCAAAGTTAGAACTCAGATCATATCTCAACCGTCGGCCGTTGAATGATCAGATAAGCCTAAGTATAAAAACAAAAATTCTATTTTTATTTCTTCTTCTTCAGCCACTCATTTCTTCTCTTTCCAGAATGAATCCTCTCAAACTCTAAACTTTACTCTGCAAGAATTTGTGATTTCTAAAAACCATCCGATTAAACGATTTCTCAACCTCTCAATCATATCTTTCATTAAAAATGGAGTTAATTTTTTTGATTTTACAAAATCTCTGTCGTTTACGAATCTGATTTTTTTAAATTGCAAGATAATGATTTTCTGAATTTGTGTCTGTTCATTTTTTAACACAAATATTTATAAAAATATAGTATTATTTTGTCATTTTTATACATATTTTCTGAAGTATATATATTTTGAAGTATAAATTAGTGTGTTAACTAATATTAAGAAACACAGGTGTGGAAAGTGAAAGCAGCATTTAGAGGTTGCTTCCGTTTAGTTTTAAATTTGAAATTTATCCTGCTATAGAAACACAGCATTTAGATATATAGAGCTTCCTTCCGTTTAGTTTTAAAAATAAATGCGACCGACCATCTTATTCAAATTTCTTCTTCTTCTTCTTCTTGTTTCACTTTCGAGAGGGGATTGTCTGTCAAATTTTGAATTTCCAAGTAGTAACTAAAAATTGAATAAAATTCTTGTTAACAAAATAAGAAGGGGGCCATGTGGGTGGGTGGGTGGTTTATATTTAGTTGGGAATAATTAATTAAACCCATGACTACTACCTCATCACTCTCTTGGTTTGGTTGAAGGGGAAGGGGCCGGGGAACCAAATGATGAATTTAGTAGAGTTGACATATATAAGACTGGCTTTTCTTATAATTTGGTGTGATGGAGTCCAACATAGCTTTCCACTATGTAATCAAAAGTGTATACATGTGGAGTACCAGGGGGTCCTCCTAAATCTCTCGGATTGGAGGAGATATTTGGCTTACCAAGAGAGATGCCGTCTACAAAACCTTTATCACCCATGGCTTTGATAGTTCCAAACACTTGTATTTACCTATTTCAAAACTATTCTAAATCCCTCCTTCAATTTCAGTCCAACTGTAAAATGTTCTTTCATTTTTAGTCTCCTTATATATATATATATATACTTTTAATTTATCTACATGATACTCTTTTATAATATCTAATAAATCCATAGTTTTGAGCAATACTTTTAGAATCATGATGATTATCATACTAATGAGATCTAAATTCTTAGATAACTCACAAATTAAAATTGTTCCCAATCGTTGGATTACTAAAAAGAGATTAGTGAATCCGAATAGATTGGTACATACGTTGTTTGTTTATTGGATGAAGATGATTGATCTTATGATCATTTGTGTGGAGACACTAAAGCAAGTATGTAGGTGCTTATTGTAGAATAAATTCACTAAACGTGGCTAGCTAAGAAATACTTAATGGAGTTTTACTTACTTGTCGATAGGAATTCACTTAGTAGTATAAGTTATCCTTCGACTTGAGATCATCATAATATTTTGTGTATGATGAGTTATATCTTGTGTATGATGAGTTATACTTTGACATGTCTCTTTAAGACCCTTAGGGTATATCAAAGAGTATGCTTGGGTATAATAAAGTGTGCATGGAGATAATGAATGATCAACAAATAATCTAACGCTTCTAGTAAAAGAAGGGAATGTCTTATGTGATTCGATAAATAACAACTCAGTAGTCCTTGGCCAAGACAGAATAAAATTAGAAAGAAGTTTTTAATTTATATTATTTGGAGTTGTGCATTTAAGAATCGAAATACATATAATTAAATAAAATAAGACTTAACAGTAATTCCAAGACTTATATTTAATTAGGACATTGTATGTTGGAAGGATTGAATTGTATACTCTCTCCGTTCCTTAATATAGGTCGTTTTAGGGTTATGCACAAGTATTAAGATAATGATTGTATAGCATTAACTATAATATCAATTGTCTATATTACCCTTGTATTGGAATAAGAGATTGTTATTTATTGGACAGAAAATAGTGAGAGAACCAAAGTTACATTTAATATTTAGGGTAATATTGGAAACTAAGCAATTAATACTTACTTGAAATTCTAAAATGACTTATATTAAGGAACAAAAATATTTCTCTAAAATGACCTATTTTAAGGAACAGATGGAGTAGTAACTATTTACTCAAAGGTTCTTTTATGATTAATGCTGAAATCTATATTATCTGAAAAATCGTTGATCGCTAAGGACGCTTATTCTTATTGTAGAATAAATATTATTTATTTAAATAAATTAATCTTAATTTATTTAAATAAGCTTAAAATTGTTCTAATTGATTTATTCACAACCAGTTTAATATGGAGAACTTAAAGGGTCACACCGCAAAAGAAAAATATTTATTTAAGAAGTAAATGATATAATCCTAATAATAAGTTAAGTGTATTTAATTTAATCTATATTGATAAAATAAATAAAATATTTTAATATTTATTATTTAATATTTAAGAAATATTAATTAAATATAAATTAATAAGAGGGGTCTTATTATTATTATTATTATTTAATTTCAAAAGGAGTTTGGAATTAATTAATAAAAGTTACTCTCATATATTCCTAATAAGATTAAGATGTTAATTCTTAATAAGATTAAGAAGCCTAATTAATTAAAGGAGTTTAATTAATTAAAATAAAACTTAATTCCTAAATTATTTAGGAGGGTTGCCCACATCTATAAATAAGAGGAGTCTTATTTTGATTTGGGGTTAATGATAAATCCAAAAGTTGGAAAAGTACTAACATATTCTATAGAGATAGAATTAAGGTTCTGCCAAACACCCATATTCTTAAATACTTGTTCTTCCTTAGTGGATCACCTTTAGATGCCAAACACTTAGGTGGTTAACATTGATCAAAGGAAGTAATCAAATTCGGTAGATTCAAGTTGAACGTGAAAAGAAATTGGAGTTGAATTCGTACCTGAGGAAGCTAGTTTCTATAAGGGTTTGAATCTGATTTCCTTCTACTTTCTATTGATTGATAATTATGCACAAAGTATGATCATGGTGATGGTTTGTTTGAAAAATTTTAAAATCTGTTTTATCGCGCTAGCTTCTGGACCTTTTATATAATTTTATTGCATGAACGCGCTATATACAAACCTAACAGTGGTATTAGAGCCTAACTTTGTACTAATTATTGATCTTGATGATTACATGAATGAATGGTATGCGATTGTGTGATAAACCGGGATTTTGAATAATCCAAATTTGCGAATAAATTTTTTTTTATTAATATTAATTGTCAATTTAGTGACAAGTATCGGTCATACGTGTTTCGAGAAGGTCAATTTGTGTATTGACTAATAAAAATAGAGTAGAGTTGTGCTTAACGGAGAATAAAAACCCTAACCCTAGGTCCGAATAGGGTTTCGATATAAAATATAATTAAAATAATTATATTATTAATAACGTGTTTGTACTGTGTGGTAATATTGATCAATGATTGATCGGGTAAGGTTTAATATTTATAAACTCTAAGAAGAGATTAGAAAACCTAATCTCAGGATGAGAAACCCTAATGTATCGTTAGAAATCCTAATTGAAAGTCGGAAAACCCTAATTTCATATTCGAGAATCCTAAACCCTAAATTACGAAACCCTAATCCTAATTGGTAAGCCTAATGTGTGTATTAAACTTAAATATGATTAGAAAACCCTAATTATATTTTAGTTATCTTAATTTCTATTTTACAAACCCTAATTGTAATTTAGAAAATTTATTTTTCTAATTAAAACCCTAATTCGTGGGTTATAAACCCTAATGACCATTTTGACCTTAATTGCTAAATTAAGTAATTTTAATTAGGAATATTAAACTTAATTAGCAAGATTGAATTTTATGATTAGGAAATATTAATATAATTATTGAATCCTAATTATAATTTTGGAATATTAATTTTCTATTTTGAAAATCGAAATTCGAAAATCTTAAAAATTAAAGTGTAAACCTAAAGGGTTTAAACCCTAAACTCTAAGGGTTCTAAACCCTAAACCCTAAGGGTTTGGATATTTGACCATATTGCCATTAAAACTATTTTACAAATGTCAAAAATGCCCTTTATGGATTTTTTATTTGGTTACTTGTAAAATTTACTAAACCTTTAGTTGGTGACCAACTAAAGGCAGCCCATTGACTCTTGTCTCAGCCACAATCTGAATTACATGACACCTAACAAGGACATACATACATTATATCTAGATTTGTGAGATAAAGAGAGAGAAGGTCCATAAAAATAGTCATTTTGCTATCCCACTCTCCACAAACTCATTCCCTCTCCTAACCTCCGAATTTCTCAAGTAAATCAGTCACAATTTCAGCCCTTAGAACACCCAAGAACATATTGGAGATCAAAGATCAAAATCTAGAACATAAAGGTATAGCCCTCAATTTATTTTTTGATCTTGTAGACTAAGAAAAATTTTCTGTTTAAGTGTTTAATCTTGTGTTATAGGATGTTTTTAGATGATCTATGATGATCTATCATAGATCCATAGCATCAAAGTTGGTAAAAATCGAAGTTTTTAAAAACTGCCCAAGAACACAAAAGTCGTCTGACAAGCTAATGTCAGTGGTCGTAGATCTCTGCATGTTTAAGATTTTTGTTGTTTTAAGTTTTGGTTTTGTAGTTTGGTATGAGATCTTTAGTCTGCAAAAGAAATCAGAGCCATTCGATGTAGGGATCAAGAGTTATTAACGGTCAAAACCCGTTGACCGGGCTTGACCGAGTAAAAATCTGGGTAACCCAGAAATTTGAAATCAGCGTCTGACAACATTTCTAAGCTTCTTGATCTGTCAGTATTTTCGTGTTATGATGTTGTTGTTGTAACCAGTTTGTAGCTTGCTAGTTGAACTCTATAACCATGCTAGTAGATCTCTTAAACAATACATAAGATCGAGTGTAATTAATGGTCAAAGTAGGCATGTTATTTACGGATAACGTTTCTGGGAAAAACCCAGAAACGGATGAACTAAGCTTCTGACAGCTTTTGACCGAGCCGGATCTGACGAGGTTAATGTAGTTTGGTTAATATGTTACTTTCGTGTTGTTCCTTGACATAAGGACTATAAATATAAACTTTAAGAACACATGAATCATTACAGGAACATGAGATTAAATGGGTTGAAAGGTGGTACCAAGAGACTGTCTGGGTTTCTGGGTTACCCAGAAAACCTAGAAGCTATCTGACAAAGACTTTGGATGGCTAGATCTTTTTGGTGTAATGTGTTATGACCTAGGTGATAATTGATTGGTGTAGTATTACATAAACACTACAAGATCGAGGTTCAATATTTCCCAGAACATGTATGGATTTAATGTTACGCACGGTCAAACCATGCACCTTGAACACTGACTTTGTCAGTGTTCTTGAGCCAAGAACACCAAAGGCAACAGACAAGTGTCGCTAAAGACAATTAGCGATGGTTTTATTTATTTTATTTTCAGAATTTCCGGTAATTAATTAAAAATAGAAAATAAATTATAAAAATTATTAAAAATGGTTTTAAAAATTATTTTAATTTATGAAAAATAATTTTTGACCAATTGGAATATTTTTCTTTAATATTTATAATTATTTAAATATTA
The DNA here is from genome assembly GCA_016801055.1 of Panax notoginseng. NCBI lineage: Eukaryota > Viridiplantae > Streptophyta > Magnoliopsida > Apiales > Araliaceae > Panax > Panax notoginseng. The sequence continues at coordinate 216,449,908 of CM029015.1, read as the reverse complement.
AAGGTATTTAATTTATTTACTTAGTGTATTAAATAAATTAGAGGAAAATGATTTAATATTATGAAAAATCATTTTAAATAAGAATAATGAATTTAAAAATATTTTGAGTTATAAAATGTAACTTTTAATATTTTTGGAGAATTTTGATTAATAATTTAATATTAATGATATTAGATTTATTTAATTATTAAATTAAATAAATAAGATAAAAATGATTTTTATTGATTTACAAATTATGTTAAATAAGAATAAAGTGTTAGAAAATATTTTGAATTATAAAATATATATTTCAATATTTTTGGAGAATTCTCATTAATATATTAATATTAATGATGTTAGATTTATTTAATTATTATATTAAATAAATGAATTAAAAATGATATTATTGATTTAAAAATTATTTAAAAATGAGATAAATGAAAGCGTTGTACTATTTCATTAACAGATTATTGTGTTGCCTAGAATACGAGAAAATTTGTTATTAATTAACGAATTTTTCAGCTATTTCAAAGTTCCCCGAACTTTGGTATCATACTATCAAAATAGATAGTCTATTATTCTGATATTTATACATTCATTGTATATCTTAACTTGCGAGGCAAATTTGTTGCTCACCCTTGCTAAATAAAACTTTTCAGCTAGGGACGAAGTTGCAGAAGATGCTGTGAAGAATAAAGGCAAAGACATAGTGATTAATTAGTTATGAATAACATTATTATTATGTTGTATTTGTGAACCCTTTTTGTATAACTAAATGGTATGTTTGTAATGTTAAGGTTAGAGAACCTGGGGTAATTTATTAACTATATCAGTTAATGAAGTGTATGTTCCTACTTATAAATAAATGGATAGTTAAATGTTATTTATATTGTGGATCGTGAACATCAAACTCGGGGGTCAGGTAACCAGGATTTGGGAGTGTCACAGATTGGATCAAATTTACCGGACAAGAAATTTTTTTCTGATTCTGGTACGCAGCGCATCCGCGCCCTAAACCCAGAAAACGTTTCTGAGGTTGCAGCGCGGTCGCGCCGTGTGACGTCCCCAAAATAGGTCCATTCCATCCAACCCATTCGGAGTCGCCAAATACATGGTACAGAAAATAACTACAACTTTATTACAACAATTATCGTGCAAAATACAACAACACATATGCCGTGAGTTTGGATACAAATATATACCAAATGTGACATTGGACACCATCATGTGTCAGCACCTCACAAAGGTACCTTACATAAAGGTACAGTCAAAAACTATTTTAGAAACTAGAATCTTTGGGAAGTGCTCAAGGAAACCTTCGTACATGGGAGCCCATGCATCTAGGTTATGATAGATATCATATGGCCACAGAATTATCCTTGGTTGACCCAATAGACCCCAAAGAAAAACGAGAAGATTACTATCATATTCTTCCCAATGGTGAGTCTTCTCTTGACTTATCATTATCTCCACTGTCTCTAATTGAGAATTATACTTCAAACAAACACCAAGATTATATAGGTAGTGCTCGTAGATATACTCAGCAAGTGGATGAGCACAACCCTGTCTTATGATGACACGAGGTTGTATGTCATTAGACATCTTGTATGATAGTGACAAAACGCCCTTCCAATGTTGGGTTGGCCTCACCCTATTTGATTCATCAAATATAACTACTAAATAGTGACCACCGTTCTATTCCCTTGTTACCCCCGCTCGACCCAGCTACACTCTTATTACCTGAAAGGAATTGTGAAACAGAAGGGTGAGCACAACTAGCCCAGTAAAGAATATCATGACTAAAGATAAATAAATTATCAATAGCCTTCAACAATAATAAATCAGAGATTTAGAACATATGGTAGATGATAAAATTTTTTAACCATAATTGCAGCGGAACGAGCAATCCATTAGAAGAGTCAAATAGACCATAAAGTCTATTATTTTCTCCATGTTAAAAATCCACCAACAATGTTTTATCCCTGTAACATCAATCAACAGTTCCTTTCCACAATTATATGAATATCTCATAATCATAATTGTGATTCTAAATTCCTCTTCGTACCCAGGACGAAGATAATTTTTATCACATGTCTTTACCTGAAACATCAAAGATCATGGTTATACCAAATCACAGTTCCTGTTTATAATCATAATAACAATTTCATCTTTGCACTACGGGCCAAAGATATTCATCAACAGACCATCTTTGCACTACAGGCCAAAGATATTCATCAACATGTCATCTTTGCACTACGGGCCAAAGAAATTCATCAACAATTCATCTTTGCACTACAGGCCAAAGATATTCCTCAACAGTTCATATTTCCACAACAGGCCAAATATATTAATATCTTAAAGAAATATATAATCAATTCAGAATTATATAAACAATAATTATAACCATGTTGATCAATTCACCTTTGCACTTAAGCTAAAGATATTCAGTTATAAATTAAATGGTCATGATCATACCAGTCACAATTCAACTTTTCTACTACTGGCCAAAGAGAACTCTAGTTATGATCATACCAATAATCTACCCATCTTTACACTCAAGTGAAAGAGAATTTCAACATCAGGGTTATAAAAATATTATATATGATAATAAAAACAATATGATCAAAATATAGATTTAATTTTAAGAGTAATATTCATAAATTAACTATAATTTGGTCAGAAAAAGAAATCAATTTTGTCATGAATAGTAACTCGTGAATAGTAACTCATGAATAGTAATCCCGACACAAAAAGGTAGAAATTCCAGAATAAAATTCATACCAATATTTCGGTATAATGATATTGAAAGAATAACATTTCTTAAGCTTATAAACAATTTATTTTAATTGTTTACAATTTACTAAATAATGCATTTAATCATCCTAAAATGCCAAACTCATAAGATTTCATCACCAATAACCAAAAACTCTCATCAAAAATCTGTATATACCTCATATAGGATTCTCAAGCCATAAAATCCTATTTTTCAATTTTCTTACTTCATAAAACATATTTAATTCATTTACTCATAACTAGACCATTTTCATGAAAAATACCAAATCAGTTCCAAAAATATTTCTTTTCTGGGATTTAGCATAATATAGTCCCATAGTGAACATATATTTTTCTCAGAATTTTTAAAAGTCATTTACTATTTTTTATATGGCCAAAACAGCCGAATATTTAGACATTTATCAAAAATTGTATTTTTATCTAAAAATTCTAAAATTCACAGAGTATACTCCTAACATATACATGTACTCCCAATAAAAATTTCATCAATTTTGGAGTTAACCACAAGGAATTATAAGCGGTTACTTTTAAAATAGTCTTTCCCCGTAAAATTCATAACTTTTAATCTATACATCCAAAAATCATCATTTTTGGACACAATCAATAAAACTCATAAAAATATCATTTTAAATTTTTTCAGAATTTTTGAAGTTCAGAAAAATTACGAAACTGAAAATCATAACAACCCTTAAAATCCCTTACTATCCCTTACCTCAAAAGTGTAGTATTTCTGACTGGAATGCAAAGCCGAAGGAAACTTGCACTGAATAGCAACTCTCAAAGTATCTAAATACTCACAAAATATGCTTCATAATATAGAGAGAGAAAGATAGAAAGCTTATGTTTCTGGTGTGATTTTCAATTCTAACTTAGCCCTCTATTTATAGGAAAATGTTAGCAAGCCGAAGCAGACTTAACCTGCAACCTGATGGCTTTACCTGCTACTATTCCCACCCACCACATTTGAATAAAAATCTCAGTACATTTATTCACCAACCAAGAGTGGGGCCCACCAATTCTAGAATTTTTCACTAAAATGATTAATTCCGAAAATTCAACCATTTCTGAACCAGTCATCTCGTAAAATTCATAACAAATCATACGTTCATTTTTAACGGTTCAAAATTTGTGGACATATACTCAACTTATATATATATATATATATAACATATCCAAAAATTACCACGATCCAACGGTCGGATTAAAAATTATAACCCTCGCAAAATATCTCAAAAACCCTAATTTGATTTTTAATACCACTGTTCCGACAAAAATACAGATAAAACACCTCAACATTAACTCCTTCATTTTTAACCACAAAAATATATCCCTCATTTATATCCACATAAAATAAATATTTCCTTATCATATGAATCAATAATTAATTATTCACAGATAATATTACATAATCACATTTATGACAACCAGGCCGTTCCCAGGAAAGAGGGAGCTTTCCGATAAGAATTTCTCCTTACTGGCGCGCAATTAGATGACCAAACCTCTCATTAGACAGAACTTTTTAGACATTGCCAATAATGCTATCTAATAATATTATTCAAATAATATGAATTATTGATCTGATAATGGGAAATACTGTGCAGTGACAATTATTGAACAACAATAATATAAAATTTCAACGTAGCAATTATTGAATCAATAAAATAAAATATTGAACAGTAATTACTGTAACAATTATTGAGTAGTGCCTTCTTACGTAAGAATCAATAATTTCAAAAATACTATGCAATACCGTGTGCTACTGTGCAATAACGCGTATTACTGTATTTTAACCATCGGGTATTCCAACAGTGTTAACGGTAACAACTACGCCGTTATTTGTAAAAACTTAAATTTGTCATTTTCTTCATCCGACAGTTATTCTGTTATGGGGCCCACAAATGGCTGCGCCGTCGTACAAATATTCCCCGACAGAAAAAATATTTCCCGACCAAACGAATATTCCCCGACAACAACGAATATTTTATAATCACCTTTAACTTTAACATTTATCAATTTAACCATTAACTGAATAGTAATTATAAGAAAAATTGAATACTTTTATTTCATAAAATTCGGGGTCTTACACACCGCGTCTCAGTTCATTTTGGGCGCGGGCGCGCCCAACACCAGATTTAAAAAAAAATATATTTTATTTTTATTTATTTATTTCAATTAAGATAAAAGGTTTATTTTTAATTGGAATATACTTTAAAAATAAAAGTTTTATATTAACTTGGATTTGGATTTGGATTCCACGTTAGCTTGAATAAAGGAGTTTATTTACATATGGAATAAGATTCCATGTTTTCTAGAATAAAGGAGTTTATTCGTATATGGAATAAGATTCCATGTTTCCTAATATTAAAGATGTTTCATTTTAATAAGGAATACGATTCAACATATTTTATTTTTCCAGCAATTTTAAGTTAAAATAAAGGAGTTTATTTTGTACTTGAAATTGAATTTCTTGTTAATTAAAATAAAAGAGTTTATTTTGATTTGAAATTCTATAAAATAAAAAAAAAAATTTTTATTATTTAAATTTTGTTTAAAATACAGGAGTTTATTTTTATTTCAAAATTGGATTTTTAATAAATTTAAAATTACCCATTAAATTGATATCGATGCATATATGGAATGAATTTATTATTTATGTGATGAAAGTTATTTATTGATGCATATGATGATATGTATGATAATAAATGAGATTGATTATGAACTATTGACCAATGTGATTAAATTTTATTTTAATTGGATGCATGAATGTATGAGTTTTATTAAATGGGGTCTGCGTACTTCGTCTTCTCTAATTTTTCTTTATTTAATTGTTATCTCCTTCCTATGTACTTGCCCTTGACTACTGACATATTGTAAATAGTTTTGTAATAAGAATAGTTAGAATTAATTTTGAATAATTGGAGATCAAGGAGCAAGGAGCGCTTGAAAACCCATTTGTAATGGAGCCCGAGTTTAAATTTAATAGTTATATTTAAATTTAATTCTTGCACTCTAGGTTTGACCTTTTGGTTCACTTGATGACTTTAGTGAACCAAACTAGAATAAAGTTCATAATCAATACAGGTAAAATATAATATATATATATATATATATATATATATATATATATATTATATTTATGCAACATATATGATTCGCATGTAAATATATACAATAAATTATTCTATATACATATGACACGATTTGGAAACTAATGGATATGGAAAGACAACCCCTAATTAACTAGGCCGGTTTCAACTTATTGAATATATGAAAATAGATTCAGCATATGAAGATAAATAGTGTCTTTTGCATATTATCTACGTGTGTGTATTTTGTACACAACTTTTATAAAAAATAACTTAGATTAAGAAGTTAATTATTTATCACATAATCTTAATAAAGTTATGCATTGAAGTAATTAAATAACAACTCTAAATTAACATTATGAAATTTATTGGTCACTACAAAAAAAACATATTATACATTTAAATAATTCATTTATTTATAATTATTTTAATATAAAATATAAATTTTATAATAAGTCTGTATCTTGCACGGGTTTGATTTTTATTCTCCTCATATATATATATATATATATATATATATATATATATATATATATATATATTATTAGATTAGCTATATTCTTGTATAGTATAATTCCCATATAATCCCATTTACCTAACTTCGCCTAACTATCCTAAGATAGTCCCCCAAATCAAGCAGAATAGAATCCTTCCCATATATTAAGGATTCTCATGTATCAATTAGTTTGTATAAATAGAATCCTTCCCATATATTAAGGATTCTAATGTATCAATTAGTTTGTATAAATATTGACCTAAAAGGAAGAAAATACTCAAGGGAAATAAACTCTTTTATGGTATCAGAGCTTCTTCTTCTCCAAATCCCCTTCTTTATTCTTCCCCATGGCTACCCTTCACCCTGCCCTTGCTATAAACAACATCAAAAATCAAATTCCCGTCATCCTAGCCATGGATAATGATGAATACGATACCTGGGTGGAGTTGTTCCCTCTCCATTGCACTGCCACCCTGGTCCTCGACCACATCCTGCCCCCCGCCGATCCATCGACCAGTCCCCCTGCGGACTCTGCTCTCTGGGCTCGTCTGGATGCCGTCGTCCTCCAGTGGATTTACGGAACAATCTCCAATGATCTGCTCCACACCATCATTGCCCCAAAATCCACCGCTCGACAGGTGTGGATACGTCTGGAAAATATATTCCAGGATAACAAGGCCACCCGTGCTGTAAGTTTGGAGCAGGAATTCAACAATATCCACCTCAAGGACTATCCATCTATCACTGCATATTGCCAGGCCCTGAAAAAGCTCTCTGACCGTCTCACGAATGTCGGCGCTCCGGTCACAAATCAACGACTGGTCCTCCGACTCATCGCCGGCCTCAACTCCAACTACGATGGCGTTGCTACTTTCCTTTCTCAAAGCTCGCCCCTACCAACATTCTCCGAGGCCCGTTCGCGATTAATCCTTAAAGAATCACGGAAAGCTAATCAGGCTGCCATGGAGGCAACCACCGCAGACACCGCCCTGTATCATCAGTCCACACCAGATCCGAAACCGGTCAATTCGTTCACCCACAAACGTTCGAATTCCCGCGGATCTGGCCACGGTAAGGGCCGTAACAATCGCCGCCAGGGTCGTGGGGGTGGCCACAGTGCATCCTCTAGTGGCTCTTCTGCTCGTTCCACGGAGACCACGACTCCTACCGCTACCACCGCCCCTTCTGCCACTTCTCCATGGGCTCCATATCAGCCGTGGGGATGGGGGTGGGGTGCCCCACCTTGCCCTTACCCCACCTCTACCAGTCCGCGCCCTCCACCGAGCCCCTACCATGGCATACTAGGCCGAGCACCGCAAACCCAGGCCCATGTTGCCTCAGCTTCTGCTCCCGACGGTCCTTCCCCGACAGACATCGAGGCTGCAATGCACACTTTGGGTTTGACTCCTCCGGACCCGAATTGGTACATGGACACCGGTGCAACTTCTCACATGACTCCGTCTCACGGTAATCTCTCGTCTTATTTTAATTTGAGCACTAATAGAAAAATAATAGTCGGTAGTGGCCAAGGAATACCAATTCGTGGCTACGGACAGATTACATTACCTCCCATTTACCCTCGCCTTAAACTACATAATGTTTTACATGCCCCCAAGCTCATTAAAAATCTGATTTCCGTTCGCCGTTTCACTACCGATAATAACGTAACAATTGAATTTGACCCTTTCGGTTTTTTTGTGAAGGATATCCGGACGAGACAACCAATCCTGAGATGTAACAGCATTGGCGACCTATACCCTCTACTCCCCTCTCCTGCCACCCAACGCAACCCAACGGCCCTAACCACCACAGCTCCGGTTTTATGGCACGAACGTTTGGGACACCCGGGGCCAGCTATTCTTAATTCATTGCGTCAAAATAATTTAATTTCTTACACCTCTAGAAATAGTTTATCTAAGTGTCAGTCATGTATTTTCGGGAAACAAATTAAGTTGCCATTTCTTGATTCTTCTAGTCAAACATTGTCTGCTTTTGATATTATTCACAGCGACTTATGGACCTCACCAGTTTTGAGTACTGCAAGACACAAATACTACTTGTTATTACTTGACGATTATACAAATTTCTTGTGGACCTTTCCAATTGGCCAAAAATCCCAAGTTTATTCCATATTCTCAACTTTCGCAAAATTTATAAACACACACTTCCATAAACAAATAAAAAATTTCCAATGCGACAATGGTCGAGAATATGATAACTCAAATTTTGCCCAGTTTTGTAAAGACCACGGAATGAGTTTCCGTCTCTCCTGCCCCCACACATCATCTCAAAATGGTAAAGCCGAACGTAAAATCCGCTCCATTAATAATATCATCCGCACATTACTCCACCGCGCATCCATGCCCTTTTCCTTCTGGCATTATGCGCTCCACATGGCAACCTACATACTTAATATACTCCCCAGCAAGCTTCTAGCTTACTCCTCCCCAACCCAACTATTATATCACCGCACACCTTCATACTCACACCTCCGTATTTTCGGTTGTTTATGATATCCCCTATTCCCATCCACCACCATACATAAACTCCAAAAACGCTCCACCCCGAGTGTATTCTTAGGATATCCCCCCAAACATCGTGGATACATTTGCTACGACCTCTCTAGTGGCAAAATTATAATATCCCGCCACTTGATTTTTGATGAGTCCATATTCCCCTTTGAGTCTGCCCCGTCCGCTGCCCCCACTCCACTCACCAGAGTAGATGACGACCTTTCCCCTCTATTACATGAGCTCATTGACCCCACCCCGGGTGCCCCATGTGTGACACCAACTGTCTCCCCCACTCGGACAGCTCCACCGCAACAAGACTCCCCACCACCTGCTCATCACTCCCCTCGCCCCCACTGTGGAACTCCGGCCTCCCCTATCATAACCCAATCCCCTCCCCGGACAATGACCACTCGAGGTATGCGCGGCATTTTCAAACCAAAATATCCCCTTAACTTATCTACTATCTCCAGCCCGTCCCCCATACCTCGTCACCCAATCAGTGCCTTGTCCGACCCAAATTGGAAAGAGGCCATGCTCGACGAGTACAATGCTCTTATTACTAATAAGACTTGGGTATTAGTTCCGAGACCACCTAATGTGAATATAACTCGGTCCATGTGGGTTTTTCGGCACAAAAAGAAATCTGACGGTTCTTTTGAGCGGCATAAAGCCCGTCTTGTTTGTGATGGCAGGTCCCAGCAGGTTGGCATCGATTGTGATGAGACGTTCAGCCCAGTTGTAAAACCGGCCACCATTCGTGTAGTTCTCGGTCTTGCTCTATCTCGATCATGGACAATTCACCAACTTGACGTCCAGAACGCTTTCTTACATGGCCATTTGCAGGAAACAGTCTATATGCATCAACCTCCTGGTTTCCGTGATCTTCACCATCCCGACTATGTCTGCCTATTGAAGAAATCCCTTTATGGCCTCAAACAGGCTCCACGAGCTTGGTATCAGCGATTTGCTGACTTTGTTTCGACTATTGGCTTCACTCACAGTAGGTGTGATCATTCCCTATTTATTTATCATAATAATAATGACACCGCCTATCTGCTCCTCTATGTTGATGACATCTTGCTTATTACCTCATCTGACAAGCTCCGCCAGTCAATCATGTCTCGTCTTGCCTCCGAATTTGCCATGAAAGACTTGGGTTCCTTGAGCTATTTTCTAGGTATCGCAGTAACTCGACATAAGGAGGGCCTTTTCCTGAATCAACGCAAATACGCCGAGGAAATAATTGAGCGCGCAGGTATGACTGAATGTAAGCCATGCGCCACTCCCATTGACACCAAACCAAAACTTGGCTCGATCTCTGGATCACGTTATAGCAATCCTACATTGTATCGTAGCCTTGCAGGTGCATTGCAATATCTTACATTCACCAGGCCAGACATCTCTCATGCCGTTCAACAGGTATGCCTATACATGCACGCACCAAGCAATGACCATATGGCTATTCTTAAACGTATCATCCGCTACGTCAAAGGAACAGTAACTTTCGGCCTTCACCTTTACGCCACCCCTGCTACTACTCTTGTATCTTACACCGATGCCGATTGGGGCGGCTGCCCAGACACAAGAAGATCAACATCCGGGTATTGTGTTTTCTTGGGCGATAACTTGGTCTCTTGGTCCTCTAAACGCCAGCCAACCATGTCCCGCTCCAGTGCTGAAGCTGAATATAGAGGCGTTGCCAACGTCGTCTCTGAATCTTGCTGGCTCCGAAATCTACTACTTGAGCTCCATTGCCCCCCACGCAAAGCTACGATTGTTTATTGTGACAATGTGAGTGCCATTTACCTATCCGGCAACCCTGTCCAGCACCAAAGAACTAAGCATATTGAAATGGATATCCATTTTGTTCGTGAACAGGTTGCTCGAGGTCAAGTTCGTGTTCACCACGTACCGTCCCGTCATCAAATTGCTGACATCTTCACTAAAGGTCTTCCGCGCGTGCTCTTCAATGATTTTCGGGACAGTCTCAGCGTTCGTGAACCTCCCGCTTCGACTGAGGGGGTGTATTAGATTAGCTATATTCTTGTATAGTATAATTCCCATATAATCCCATTTGCCTAACTTCGCCTAACTATCCTAAGATAGTCCCCCAAATCAAGCAGAATAGAATCCTTCCCATATATTAAGGATTCTCATGTATCAATTAGTTTGTATAAATAGAATCCTTCCCATATATTAAGGATTCTAATGTATCAATTAGTTTGTATAAATATTGACCTAAAAGGAAGAAAATACTCAAGGGAAATAAACTCTTTTATATATATATATATTATTTCTTGTATGTTTAATTAAAGTTTTGCATTTTATAAATTAGTTACAGGAACTTATAGAGGTGGGAATATATTTGTTGTCATTCGACAGAGCTGGTTATAGAGAGAGAGTGATCCAAATCCAAACCGCTCAGTCAAGAATGAAGCATTTGATATTCAAGAAGTAGCAGACATGTTGCAGATTGATACCAAATTTTATGTCTCATTGGGAGCATACCCTATTTTGAATTGCCTAGAATACATACGTACCACACGTGCATAATATATAATACTTTTCTATTTAATAAGTACATAATTTTGTTATTCATCATTCCACATCTCTGTAATTTATTTAATGTTAGTAGTTTCTTACAAATTAAGATTATTTTTTTAGGTTGTCGGGAGCTGCTCTTATAGTCCCATTTGTCTAAAGCAGCCTTTAGTTCTCTGCTTGTGCCAAGGCCAGTGAAAAGTGGATTCCTTCGATCTTTTGGTATCATGGAAGGGAACAAGGTTGTTTTCAGCTCCTCAAATTTAGATTTTTTGAGGAATTGAAGTTTTCTATCGGTCAGCTAAATATCATATGTATATTCAAGAATATACTGCTCATCTAAGAGTACTGTTTTTGAACTAATTCTTTTAGTAAAAAAATACGAGTCACTATTTCAGGATAAAGGTTTGTTTTGGAAAGTGAGATTTTGATCCCCTTGACATAACCAATCCATTCCCTAACAATACATTAATTTGGCAAGGATATGAATGAAGATAGGATTATTCCTTTCAAATTGAACCCTTGTCTTTCTCTAAAACTGCCATGGCCTCTTGTTAATCCTGAATGCCAGCTTATATGAAGCAATTTTTAAGGATTTATTACTTTTAATTCAACTGCTACTGCATATATATTAGTAATTGGTAACATAATTTTACCAATGAAACTAACTTAATTTTATCAAAAATTTATGAGAGAAAATTAAAACAGGGAATTAATTATATACAATATTGTTGTGAATTCAGATTCACCAACTTAAAGAAATTGATATAGAATGGAAAAAATAGAAAAAATGGAAGACTTAGAAATGGTAGTAAGATTCGTATAGATTGATAGACAAAAGATTACAGAGGTATTGATATTTTTCCCAAAAGATCCCCCTCTCTCTACAGCATTTCCTATTTATACATAGTCTCAATCTATTCTATTACAGCTTCATATTAACCAACTTTTCCCTCATCTATTTAAAATATATTTTTCTCCTCAATTTCTATTCAACTCTAACTTCAACAACTTCCAGCTAGTTACTTCTGTTAATCAGCTTCTTGCCACTTCTTGCCTTTGTTTGTAGTTAATGACTGATTAGCCCTTCATGTGCCACTGCTCACAACATTATCCTGCTCTTCAAATTGTCCTTGTCTTTGTCCTCAAGGATTAAAATTGAAGTCTGGAAATTGATTCACCATTTGTTGAGCATCTTCCCATGAAGCATCCTCCACATTACTGTTAGCCCAATGAATGAGGTACTCCACTTTAGGCTTTGAAATTTTGGTTTAAAAGTTCTGTTGTTGAACCCAGCTGTGTGATTCTCACCACTATTGGCCATAGTTTTATGCAATTGTGGAGTGTGTTTGCTCCGTTTGTAAATGGCTTCCACAGTCATTTCTTGGACTTTAGGAGTTGCTATGGCTTCAGTTAATTTTTTTGGCTTGAGTAGACCCACAAATCCACCTATTTCTTCCTTTAGTCCACCCACAAAACATTTAACAAAGTAAGCCTCATCCAATCCCTGATTTTCCACTTGAACCAAGGTTCTAAGAAATTCGAATTTCTTTTGATAATGGCTGATTGTTGTACTCTGTTGTAATCTATTGAATTCAGCTAAGGCATTACTAGAAACACTAACCCCAAATTTGGTTTCAATATCCTCTATGAATTGTTTCCAAGATACATTTGGATTACTTTTAAAATATGCCAAAAACCAAGATCCTGCTTCACCTTCAAGGTGCAAGGCTACACTTCTCAATCTTAGTGTGTCATTCATAGGGTGGAATTGGAAGAAGTATTCACACTTCATTATCCAATTCTTGATATCTAATCCATTAAAAATTGGAAAATCAAATCTAGGGTGAAAATTTCTTTGAACCACATTTTCCCCATTTCTCCCATCAGTTTGACCCAATTCTATCACATGTTCATTATTGTTTCCAAGCTCAGAGTCTTTACCTTTGATTACCTGCTGAAATTGAGTCATCATCAACTCCATTGTACTCTGCACATTTTTGAACCCAGTTCCCAGTTCGTCCACCATTTGTTGCAAATGGTAATGGCTGTTCATGAGCTCTTGAACTCGAAAATCAATGTTCTTAATACTTTCCTCCAATGCATCCTTCGATCTAGTTCCTGTCGCCATTATTGTCTAATGGCTCCACGATTTTGTAGCTTTGGTAAAATTTAAGAAAAAACTGAGGGTTGAGTTAAAAAATTGAAAAAGAATTCTGAATCTATGGCCAAGGAAAGATAGCTTTGATACCAAATGTTGTAAATTCAGATTCACCAACTTAAAGAAATGGATATAGAATGGAAAAAATAGAAAAAATGGAAGACTTAAAAATGATAGTAAGATTCGTATAGATTGATAAACAAAAGATTACAGAGGTATTGATATTTTTCCCAAAAGATCCCCCTCTCTCTACAACATTTCCTATTTATACATGCTCTCAATCTATTCTATTACAACTGTCATATTAACCAACTTTTCCCTCCTCTATTTAAAATATATTTTTCCCCTCAATTTCTATTCAACTCTAACTTCAACAACTTCCAGCTAGTTACTTCTATTAATCAGCTTCTTGCCACTTCTTGCCTTTGTTTGTAGTTAATGACTGATTAACCCTTCATGTGCCACTGCTCACAACAAATATATATAAATAAATCTTTTTATTATAATAGATTATAGTGCAGTTAATTTATTCAAAATTAACGAGGCTCTCCCTCCTCTCCTTTTATAATTTGGTTGATGATGAACTGGATGAGCTCCATAACAGCATTGACAAATCTATAATATAAATTTATTTAAATGTATAATATGTATTTTTTGTAGTGACCAATAAATTTCATAATGTTAATTTAGAGTTGTTATTAATTACTTCAATGTATAGCTTTATTCAGATTACGTGACAAATAATTAACTTCTTAATCTAAGTTATTTTGATAAAAGTCATGTACAAAATACACATACGTAGATAATATGCAAAAGACACTATTTATCTTCATAGGTTGAATCTATTTTCATATATTTAATAGGTTGAAACCTAGTTAGGAGTTGTCTTTCCGTATCCATTAGTTTCCAAATCATGTCATATGTATATAGAATAATTTTTGTATATATTTACATGCGAAACATGTTACATAATATATATATATATAGAGTATAAGTATGTAAGAGTTCGGATCTTAAGCTCACCTCTTATCCAACTCACCTGAGCTCACCCACTTTTAGCGACGGACCTGGCAACGGTTCGGTCATACAACCGTCGTCTATACTTTTCGCGACGAACAACATATAGCATCGCTAAAAGTATAGACTATAGTTGTATGATCGAACAGTCGCCGGGTCCGTCGCTAAAAGGGGGTGAACTCGAGTGAGTTGAATAAGAGTTGAACTTAAGATCCGGACCGAAGCATGTAAATATAGAAAACTACTCTATCCGTTCTTAAAAGACTGTCGTTTTAAAAAAAAAAATTATTCAGAAAAGTTTGTCGTTTACAACTTTCGAGGAGAATAAATTATTTACTTTCCTATATTACCCCTACCTTCTCTCATTGTCCCAAGAAATTCTCTCCTTTGTATTAATAGTTTTCAACTTCCCATAAAAGGGGTAGTGATGAAATTTTAAATAAATTTTACTTGATAAATAATACTTTCTTAATCCACATGCCAAAACTTTAAACGACAATCTTTTAAGAACGAAAGTAGTATATTCTACCAAGGGATCTGTTTATTTGTTCCTGGCCTCCTATGGCATAATAGCCATAAGGATGCAAACATTAAATTTGTAGGGAAATTGATATTTCCACACTTTTTGATATTTTCACATGAAAAATGTCGCTATAGATATATAACGACAGTAAAAATCATCGCTCTAAAATCTATAACGACAGTTTTCATTTTGTGTTGTGAATTTATCAATTTCCAATTTTGTACAAATTTCTTACTTTTCTAATTTATAAATACACAAATATAGATACTTTGCTGCCATAGCAGTACTTATAAACAACATGCACCATTCTTTTCTATTACTACCTCGTTCATAAAAGATTGTCGTTTAAAATTTTTTCACATGAATTAAGAAAATATTATTTACCAAGTAAAATTTGTTTAAAATTTCATCACTACCCTTTTATGGGAAGTTGAAAACTATTAATACAAGAGAAAAAATTTCTTAAAACAATGAGAGAAGGTAGAGGTAATATAGGAAAGTAAATAATTTATTCTCCCGAAAGTTGTAAACGGCAAATTTTTTGGAACAAATTTTTTCTTCTAAAACGACAATCTTTTATGATCGGAGGGTGTATTTATTTTGGAAAAAGACAAAAAAGAACATAAAAAAGAATACAATCTTACAAGTGCAACAAATGGGGCGCCAGAGAGAAAAAGGTTGGGGTTTATTTGGTGAAATCATGACCTGGGCACAACATTTGAAACTTGAGAACTTGATAGCTGTGAGTCGGTGTGGAGGGAATGGAGATAGTCTAAGACCAGGGTTAGAGGGTCCATGTCTTGTCAGAGAATCAACAACACCATCAGTAACATAGTTTCCACTAAAAGCAAAATTGAAACTCAACAATATATATATATAGGTAAAATTGATAATGTATTTATTTGGAACTTGAAACTTTGATTATACTAAAACTTCAAATCTCAAAAATGGTGATTAGAAAAAAAAAAGAAAAAAAGAAAAAGAACATAGAATAAACTTCGTTATCAAACCTACTTGTACAATTTAATATCACTAATTATAACTTACAAGACAAAATTCCTGAAATGCTCAAGAAAATAAGATAGAAGTTACTTTTACTGATTCCCTATTACAAAGAGCAGATAGGCTAACAAACCTTGAGCAAGTGCAGATGAGTAAAGGTTAACCTTCTTCAGATTTCATTAGACATACATCCACATGTTACATAGCAGCAACCACCTAACAAGGAACAACATCTAGATTCTTGAGCAAGTGATTGAACAGGGTGACCATCCACACCCAGTATAACAAATATTATAACCAATCAAGTTACATAAGAAATATTCTCATCATGATTTTTTGCAAGACCTTGTTGTCAGGGTTATATTATAAGACTCCCTTTGGTGTGCAGCAAAAGTCCATTCAAACGAATAAGCGTCACAAAAATTGAAAGGGTAAAAGAACTAGTGTTGAAGCTATGTATTTTGTTCGCTTGGACATCTCTTCTTTTCTTTTCTTTGGTCTGGGGTGGTGGGGGCAGAATTAAATTCAGAAATGTATTGGGGAGGACATATGACATGATTGTGGACTCAGAAGGGGCATATCACATATTCAATGGTGCTCTAGGTTCGATGGCTAATTCTATGTTCTCTAGCAGTGATGTTGAGTGCTGCTACATACAAGATAGTCCATGCTTTCTAGCAGTAACGTTCAGTTCTGATTATATTGTTTACTTATTTGTTGATTTCATCATTTATTGTTGATGGGTTTTGTAACAAGGTTAATTAGAAGTTGCTATCAAGAAAGTATGTTAAAATTTGATGTAATGAACAATGTCTATCTTTGTCTATGATCCTATGTACTTGGGGATGTAGTTTGGCATCAAGGCACTTCTAAAAATTTCAGTTGGGGTGTACTGTAATACAATATGGGTATAAATGGATAATGAAAGTAAAACAATTAAGGTGCTACAAGCTTTTTGCTTCATGAGAAGTGTAGTGATTTTCCTTGAATTTATTTTTACTACATAGGTCATAATATAGGTCAAATGTTTCACCCAAAAAGACATGTTTGAATTGATTGGTTCAGATCAGCTCAATTCCACACAACCTGGTTGACTAAATGTGTTACATGGGGGAGTTTCTGACACAATTAATTAACAGCGCCAAACCATTTATCCTAAAATGTACAACTTTTAACACAATATGAGCCCACTTACCAGGACACAACTGACATATCTATTCTGTAGGAGACTTCACTTTGTTTACTCAGACGTAAATCAATATCAAAAGATCCACAAAAAGGAACTGAATCCATAATTGACAGCTACTCGAACAATTCTTATCCTATTGTACATTTACGCAGAACTTAACTTTACAAAATATGCAAATTAATGTTTCCACTCGCCAAGATTTGAGCTTATATGTTAAGAAAGTAACTACATTCTGCATAACCAAAGTGTATATACAATTCCTTAGATCTTCTTTTCCTTTCTGCTTGTTAATTTTCCTTTACTTTCATTATATCCAATGCATGTTTATGGATTGTTGTTCACTTAATAGGACAAACATAGTACTACTGAAATGTGGGTGGCAACAAGAAACTTAAAAAAACAAGAGTGACAAATGGCAAATTAGAAGCCACTTTATCAGCTCAATGGCTTCTTCTTGAAGAGTCAGCCAGGTATTCTAAGCTAACTCAAATCCGTCACGTTTTCAATTGTATTCTACACTCTACATTTCTAGTTTTAGAGGCATCTAGTCCTCTCTGGTTTCTCTTTCATATATATAAAGATACTCTCAGCTCCTAGATACCAGATGGAAGCTCAGTCAAGTAACAGCATACAACAAATTAACTCTCTCGAAGTCACATTCCAAGGTACCTGATGAGATATATCTCAAGCCAATCACTGTGAATAAGCATCACCAACGATATTTGACAGATCAAAGGATAGCCTTTACGACTTAGGAACAGTCACATTTAGGATTTTCACATCTTGGTATGGTTTGTCAGCCTTGTCTGCCTTCACCTTCTCTATAGCCTGTCAACAATCAAATTAGTTCAGCAGACATCAATCAAAAGCTAGTAGATTGATAAATACATATGCAGATATGTAAACATATTAAACAATCACATCAAACGACGTGCGCATTGAACGTGCCAGTTCACCAAGGTATCAGGACAAAGGTCCAAAATTACTGTTGTTCAATACTTACCTTGATTTAAAAAGGTCTCACTATGGAAGTCAAAACTCAAGGCCGGAGCTTGTGATGAAGTGTTTTGGCACATTACGTCACATAGCAGCAGTAGGGTTATAAACCCAACAAAAACTTGGAACTCAGAAATCAACCACCAAGAATTTCAGTTCAATACCCTATGTGATTTAGAAAGGCGATGGAGATTGTGAGTTTACTCAACAAAGAGTGAGACATAAGGATTTAGCAGTATCTATTGTTACTAGGTTTAGTTTACTTAGAATCTGTATTAAAGTTCCTAGATTCTTCAGCATTTAAGTTGAGAGTAATCAAGTCTCTAGAATGGTCGAGAGTCTTTTAATATTTCAACAGAGTAAACACATGCAATCCTTGTCTCTTGTGTTCATCGTATGTTGTCCTTAGTCCACATGCATTAAATGTAGCTAGTCCAATGTAAGTAGTAGCTAAAGGTTCTAAGGGGACATATACATCTTTGCAATGTGGTCACTTGGAGGCAGACATATTGACTGATGATTTTAGATTATATGCATCTTCTATATTTTGTGTGTAGCCTTGGGTATCTAGATGTGATAACTAGACTATCTTCCCTTTCTATTTTCCTCTAGTTCCTTAGTCTTCTTCTTATTCCATTATTTTCTGCACTTGTATCTCTTCCATCAGATTCTGAAACCCTCCTTTGCATCCCTACTCACCCCTGTTTACAAAACACAATCACTACCCAGATCTAAAACTCTCAAACAACAAGATCCCTACTCCTAAGTTACCATTAACTGCCCCAAAATAACATCAGTCTGTCTGCCTTAAATCCAGTACAAAGTATAACCCTTTTCTTATACTTTCCGGAAATCCCAAAACTTGAATATTCTCCACGTTTGTCCTGCATCAAAACGTCTCATAATGGAAGTCTAAACTCAGGAGCTTCAAGCTTGTGGTGAAGTGTTCTGCCACGTTATACGTTACATAGCAGCAAATAGATGTTGCCTAAGAACTTTAGAATGGAAGCTGGATTTAATACATAACCTTGGAAACGTTTGCTATGATGCAAGCCCATACCTGTACAACATCCATTCCTTTTATAACTCTACCAAAAACGGTGTGCTTATTGTCCAGCCATGGAGTGGCAACTGTGGTGATAAAGAACTGAGAGCCATTGGTGTTTGGACCCGCATTTGCCATTGACACGGTGAAAGGCCTATCATGACGTAAGCTGCAAAGACAGTAGAATAATTTTAGTTAGGTGGTATATACACAGGAAAGCATTGAACAGGCAGGCAGCATGTTATCCAGTAAAATGCAACTGCTTGATTAGAGTCCAGTTGAAGTTCACAGAGAGAACGGAAATCTTCCTATTAAATCTTTTAGTGTAATCAATAATCATTCTAACAAACATTATATACAAGGATATCATATTAATTACAAAAGAATAAGTTTGAAAGACTCGTTTTTTTTTTTAAATATTATTATTATTATTATTGTTTTATATAAAATTATTTTCAAAGAATTGTAATACTTAAGTGAAAATTCAACACCCAAGCTTCTTTCTTTGATGAGAAATCTTCTCCCCGAATAGCAAACTGAATAGCATTGCATTCATATACAGTTGCATTCAGTTGACCCACATTTCAAAACTAAATAATTCCCAAGGTATTATTTGTATCGTCAACCACTATATATGGCCAATTAGTATAGTCATGGGAGCCTCTCATCGTCATCTGAGTTGAGGTTAAATAAATTTCTCCTTGACACTGGGGGTGTCATTAAATTGCAACAAGATAAATAAACTCATACCTTTTGTGAAACTCATCCTCAAACTCCCGTCCCCAAATAGATTGCCCACCAGTACCATCTCCCAAAGGATCTCCAGTCTGTACCATGAACCCTTTGATGACCCGATGAAAAATCAAATTATCATAATAGCCATTTCTGCAGTGTGTTGTAAAGTTCTCCACAGTTTTTGGACATTCTTCTGGATACAATTTCATTTGAACGTCACCCAGTGTGGTATGTAAGATCTGGTACATTGTCAAATAAGAAAAGAGAAAAGAAATTAAAACAGTAACAGCTCATATTGCAAGCAAAGAAAACATATTGAAATATATTAAAAGAGAGGGAAATAATAGCCTTATCTATAACCAACTCAGTTTTGAACATTTACAATCAAATAAACCTTATTTATACATAATATGCAATTGCAGGAGTAATGATTCAAGATAAAAATGATTCAATATCAAGTTAAGCGAACGTGCTATATATAAGAATGCAACTAAAATAATTTACATACTCATAGTTACCATACCCCAAAACGAATAATGATAATTTTGCCTCACTATAAAGGAAAGGTCATTATTTAGTGCTTCCCTGTCTATTTGATCACTGGGTGGCAGATTAGGTATATACCAGGTTTAGAAGTTTTATTTCCCAAAGTAGTCACTAGTCACCACCAACTCCAAAAATTGCAATTTTCAGGCTTCCCAAACATCTTTTTACAATTGCGTAAAGAAATGGTCCATTGACTTGTGGATCAACTAAATGTTAGGAAAAAAAATTACTAAGGAGAGGAAAGATTCCCCTCTCACATGATTTCTGGCATAACCATTCTCACACGGTTCCACATTATCACAGCTAAAGAAAGAAAAAACCCACCACATTATCTGGAAGTGATGTCGTTGCTGACTTTCCAATATCAGACACGGCCAAAAGCTCATCGGCAGGAGGTTTTTCATTAAAAACATCTCTGCCTTTTGTTGCATCTTCAGGCTCCTCTGGTTCTCTCTGACTATGTAAAACCACAATGAACATAAGCAATACATCTTATGAGAAAATATGAGCATTGGTCATAAAACATGACAGTTCAATAAAATTGAAGAAAAAGTGTACTCTAATTCAGTTGGGTTAAATGTCATACTCAAACAAGCTAAGTACCAAAAAAGGAATACTCAAAGAAGCTTTTTCGAGGCCCAAACAGGACTCTTTCATACATAGGTTATAATTCATAAATTTCAACCCTGACTAGAGTACAAGTATTCCAATCACATTATATCCCCAGTTAATTTTGTATTTATTTTTATAAAAATGTACAAATTACCCTGCCCTCTTCATTGCACAGGGTTGTACCAAATTTGTCTAGATTTCTCTGAAACTCTGTTACTCTCTTACTTTTTGCTTTTTCTTTATTCCTTACTATTATTTTTCCCTGAGTATTTGGGCACTCAACTGTTCAAATAGAGGAAGACTTGATTGGAAAGAGTTTCTTAATGGTGCAATTTCATTGTTTAAGGGATTTTATTGAGCCCCTAACGTGAAAAGACATTCTAAAAATTGATAATTTTAAGATTATCAGGCCACCGTTGGGCATTAAAGTGGGGTTTGACATACTAATTTTGAGTAAATGCCACGATTGTCAATGTTGAGATTATTTTTTAAGTTCATTCGGACCAAGGAACAATGCCTTAAGCCTCTACTGGGCCATATTTCAGTTTGGAACTTCAAGAAGAACAAAGTAACAAAACTGCTGATGCTGGTGGCAGCAAGAGGCAGAATAATACTTCAGTTCAAAAGAAACATCGGAAAAACCTCGAAATGGTCCTGAAAAGCAAAACCCTAGAAATTCTAATTGCTCATAACCTAAAATGGCAATTTTTTATTAGTTCATCAAAAGTCCATTACAAAGCTGCCAATAATGTTAATTTAAAAACAAGACACTAAACACTAATAAAACTAAATCCTAGCCATCATTAAACACTAATCTCAGTCACACAATTATATATGTGGATGTATTAAGTATTTATATTTGAATGTGTTAAATCCCTGCCGAACCCAGATCCCCAATTTTTTAGATTTGCCAAACCACCAAATTTCCAAATTCGACACCTTGCTTATTAGATATTCTAATGCTGTTGCTTCCTGACGTGTTTGGTAATTTGATCAACACGAATACACGTAAGATTTTGGGGATTGTTAGCAAAGTGAGAATCTGTAAACAAAACTGTTGATGCTATGATTAGGTGTTGCCATTGTATTATTGTTGAAGGTGCATTGGTACTCCCAATACCTGAACAAATATATCCGATGCTTCTTGAAAGCACAGCATAAGAGAGTTGGATCTGTCAGAGGTTCTTTGTTTTCATTAGCATTAGCAGCAGCAGCAGGAATTTTTCGCACTTTTTTACTGCTCCGATCACCTTGATACAAGGCTATCCTTAAAAATCTATCATTGTTCTCCACCTTTCCGAGAATTCGGGCAACTTTATTGGTGTGTAAATTTACAACCTAACAATGTTTAAAAATGCAGAACAAAAGGAAATTAGCAGAACATACTGTGTGCTGCACTTGAGAAAAATGTGACAATGAAATTAGACTATTATTTCAGTGCAATCTACAGCAAAGCAATAAAGATCTAAATTTATGCAATTCCAAGACACTAAAAGTCTTACTTTAATCCCAAGGAGGGTGGCATAAATAAGGAAGTTAGAGCTCTCATCAAATAACGCATTTGGTTGTGGTGCATTTTCTGTTTTTTCAAATTCCTTTTCAACGGCCATCCTTCGCCCAAAATCAATAGCTTCTAGTCGATATAAAGGAGCATCACTTCTTTGAAGATCTTGGGCAACCTGATCAACAGAAGTTTTGACTTTACAGGGATATGCAATGGATACTGTACGTTTTATAATGATTATTGAAGGATATATAATAATTACCTCCAGAGATTCATCATATACTCGTCTTAGTTTACCTGTTCTATACCAAAATACACGTATCCTGCGATCAGGTGATGTTATGGAAAATTGCTTACCATCTGGGCTCACCTGGGAAAAATAAAAGATTGTAGAATTAAGAACCAAAGGTGATAGCCTAGTGGTTGAGGCCTCTCCCTTTAATATGCAAGGTCATAGGTTCGAGTCTACCCCTCGTTAGAAGTCAGAAGATTTCAAAAATAACCAAGGAACTACATGAAGAAAGTAAGTTTCCCCTAGCTCTCCCCTGGCCCCTTCCCAGGTTCCCCCTAGGTGGAAATGTATCCCTACTCCCTAGAATCGAATTGTAATCGAATAGGTTCTAAAAAAGGGAAAAAACTTCACTTATGAAACTATTCAAACATAGGTCCTTCAATATGCGTGTGTCATGAGTTCATTTTAGTTATGTTCGCTTTAGGTTTCATAAAATAATCAAGTCTATGAGATAGTAATATTATAAGATATTATTTTACCTCAATAGAAGAAACACTTGTTTTACATTTCACAATTTCAAAGAGATCAGTATCACTTTTCAATCTGAAATTCACCCTGCATACATCATATAAAAGTAACCATAATTACTATTACGATACTGAAAAACAGACATGCTACTCAGTTACTTTGACAGTAATATTTCCAACAAGAATTTAATGATATTTTAATGTATGCAATTTCTACTGCAGATATGCAGAGAGCTGAATACTGATAGAATTGTTAGGGCTTCTATTGAACTATCCAATAATGCTACTAAAGATGCTAAGACAAATAGAGATGGTGTACGATTGTATCATAAGAATCGGCTACAGTGACCCTTTGATAGTACACAGGCTCTGCTGGATATGTTTCGTATGTTTTGATGTATACTTGAATAACATGCCATATATGTGCTAAATAAACACATACTCATTCTCTGGGAACTGTAGTGTAGCAGGGTTCCAGTATTCGATGATTCCCTTATCATCTGTGGATACCACAGAATCAAATGCGTGATTGTACTTCATAACTTTTACTGGGCCCAAGTGTATCTGGAGGAACAGTGAAGATAAATCCTTAGCACAAAGATTCTAGCTAAGCAATGAATATTCAAGTAAACTAATCAGCGCCAATATACCTCTCTAGAGACAATAGGTTCACCTGAACCATCTCGTGCATCATATATATGCACAAACGAGGAGTGGCGATCACTAATTGCAAGCTTGGCTTTGACATCCCCTTGTTTGAAAACCCATTCGACAGTACCAGGTACATATGGAAGCCGCAGCATTACCATCATGTCATAGTTGACCACGTCGTATATTTTCACCGAGTGATCACTTGAAATTGTACAGCAAAGTAAACCATCCACACTAACCTGCATAGCAAAACCAAGTCAATATAGATGATTTCACTCATGAGTCATGACAAAATCCCAAATAAAAAATCAAATATAATGTCATGGAATAATCTCATGCAAGAAACAAAAGTAACATCATGAGCTGCCTCAACAAGAAAACATACAGAACCAAAAAATCAATATCATAACACCAAAAGTAAGTGCATAGGTAAGAGTAACCATATTAAGTATAAAACAGGGAAATGCCTACCCAAATGAGCCACACAATAACAAACCCACCTTTGTTGTTAGTAAAAATTGTACAAGAACCAGCAAACCACTGAAGGAATACAATAACTGCCTACAATATTATTTTCTAGAGTTCCAGCAAACTAAAAGATTTTTATATATCAAAATAGGAAGCACTTCCTTTGCATAGAATTGGAATTTGGAAATGAATTCATTATCTGTTTCTCTGAGTAAAATTGGGTTGGGATGTTCCTATTTCATTGCTTTTGCTTGTCTTTCACAGTTTCTCTTTGCACGAAGTCTCATAATTCTGATTTTCCCTTTTACTTTTCCAACTTTAAGGGGAATAGAGATTATTTTTCTTGGTATTTCTTCTTTTTCAGGCACCTTTGAGAGGAAGCAGAGGAAATGCCTCAGGCTCTTACTGCAAGAGAATAAATAGAATAAGAGCCATTTTATTTTATTACCAGAGCTGCCCACTTTTGTTGGACAAGGTACATCCATATTATTAAAAATAAACTAATTCTTCTCTCTCTAATACTCACAAACAATAGTAAAGAGTCAAAAGAACCCCCACCCCCTCTTGTTTTTTGCAGTCCATTTAATTTTCTAATCTCTACATTTCTCCAACACATTTCTATTTTGCATTCAGACATCCTATAAATATCTCCAAAAAATTACCTAGTGCAAATGAATAATTGACATCAAAGAATTAAAAGAAGTACTATGGCATTGGACGAGTGGTAAAATCTTTTGAATTCAAAGCTAGAAACAGATATTGTGGTTTAGAGGCAAACTTTTTAGATGCACTTATACCGACTTTTATCAGTAGGCAGCTACATTAGCACATTCATTCACTTTTTTAGCATGATCTATAAACTAGAATCAAGGCAACTATCAACTCAGAAGTATGATTTGAAGTTTGCATGTCTGAAACATGCATATAAACAAACATGGACAGGAAGGCATAAAAATACAGGTTTGGGGGTGGTGGTGGGGGGGGAGGGGGGGATAACTCACAGCTAACCCTTCTATAGGGCCCAGGTGGGATCTGAAATGTTTTGCAAACTCAATACCAACGCCTTTTTTCTTCCAAAATTTCAAGTGCCCTATAATGGAATAATCAAAGTAAGACAGAGCATAAGGACAAGAACCAAACCTTGAATATCAAAACTTAAGCAATCAATGATGACTTGTATTTGAATGAAGAATCATGCAGTTATATCACATGAGTATAAGATTATTTCATTCATAACAAGTTCTACAAATCGTTTCAGTTATATTATTATTTGTCGAAAGTAGCATCAATTCACTAAAGCAAATAACTTTCATAATTATATTACAAAAAATGATGGAAACAAAACTACCTTAAATTACACAGAATCTTAGAAATAATTGAGCTTCGAATGATTAATTTACCCAATATATTTGTTGATGTCTTAACAAAATAGATGAGTTTTTTTTTGCTGCTACAAGTATTATTTTATTTTATTTTTGCCGCTACTGGTTATCATACTTATTGAGGATAAAAGAAAAGGTAATAATAAAAGAGCAAACACATATGGCTTGCAAGTCTGCTATGTTCAAGGCTGAAGAAAGTATATCCTGGATCAATAGTCTTTTTTGTGGATTTTCTTGGGGAGTTTGCTTTAAGGAGTTGTTTGTTATTTTGTTTAGGTGCTCCCGGAATTCTTTTTGTTAGTCCGCGTTTTGTAGGGGTTGTGTTTTTTTGTTCGTAGTCCCTTAGCTTTTGTATACTCCCCATGTACAAGTGACCATCCCCTATTGACGAATACTTTTCTAATATAACTTTACTTTAAACTAAAAAACTAAGAAAAAAGGAGGGTATAAAAGCCATCTTAAATGTAGGCATTTTGATGTACTTCATTGTACTGATAAAATACACTGTTTGACACAAGGTTAAAAATCTCTTGAACATGTGCTTGAAGTTGCATTTATTTGACACTAGAATACCCAGAGTTCCATGCATAGAACATACTTGAAGAATAGCTTTGGTTTTCAATTGTTATATATTGAATCTCAAAAAAGCTCAAACTGAATGTAGCATGCATCTTGTCTTCTCATATGCTTAAGAACATCATCTCAAGACATAATTTTTATCATCATCTTTACACAACAGATAATAGCAACCCGGTCCTGACCTATTTGGGTATTCCCTTAGTTTCGGTCCATACAATAAGCAACACAAACTGCATCAAATTAGCATAAATGAAAGACTCCATTTTTATTTCATTTAAAAAAAATAGTATGAAAGACTCCATTTTCATGATGAAAAGAGGATATATCAGATCTCCAAGATTTAGCAGAAGAGATCTAAGAAATTTGAATTTTGAAATCCTACAAAGTAATAACTAGTGATGAATAAATATGATTGATGTAAATAATTTCATTATGTTGTAGATTTTCAGCATCTCCAGAACTACAATCCTTGAAAATGCTCATAAGCTTAACTTTTTAGAAATCATGCATAAGTCATAACTCTCCGATTCCCAATTCTTAACTAAAATCTGGCACTCCTAAATAAATAAAAAAATATAAATGTGCTTTTTGTTTCCGTCAACCCAAACCATTTGAACTTCCTCACACCCTAATATGTTAAGAACTTGTGCCCTTCATGCATCAATCACACATTTGAAAGATAATCTTTGGTTTCATTGACAACTCCCAATAATAACAATGTTAGTTTCATCAAGAGCTAATGCTTTATTTCTACACATTCCTTAATTGTAGTATTGTACTTACCAAAGAGCCATCGTAACTATAAATTTTGCTATGTAAGTTACTCATACTCCTCAGTCCAGAGTTCCAAAATATAACCTCCTCAAGACATGACTAAAGCTGATACAGTTGCTCTCTTTAGGTCTGTATTCTCTTTAACATTATGCCTCCCACCTTGACCCTTATGGCTTGAGTGATTATGATCATTTTCTGCCCAGCTAGTTAATGTTAATATTCAGGCACCACAAAGTAAACTATAACACTTTTATGCTCTTAATCGGACAAAACATTCCACGTTCCTATGATTATGAATGTAGGACAAGGGTGGGAGGAAGGAATAAGGGCACGACAATTCAGTCTAAATAATAATGCTGCGTTCAATCAGTTTATACTGGACAAATAAAAAAAAAAAAATTCTTGCAGACCAAATAAACCAACTTAAATAAGGAAATGAAATCCTAACACTAATCTACAATAATTAAAATCTAGAATTTTCAACCTAATATAATAAAATATAAATACATTAAACACCAAATATTTATATCTAAATAATAATATTAAATAAATAAATAAATAACATCTTGATTTTCTTCCGCCCTGCATCAGATTAGGAAGCAAAAGAGATTTCTGTATAACTAGCATTGTGCAAATGTTCAACTATTTTAAGCTGTACCTGCCACATTATATGTAAAATTAATCTATAAAATTAGCGTGCGTAGAAGTAATAAGCATAAAAATCATTAACAATTTATACATACAGCGATTATGTTAAATAATTATGCAGACAAAGATGCATGCATGCATACATACTTGAATACATACATATTGTCTTACCGTCAATACTCCCGGTTATGAAAAAATCTGCTTCTGATACAGCAACATGTGTGACCACATCTCGATGCATATAACTTTTCTCATACCTGTACGATATATATATATATATATATATATATATATATATATATGCTAATTTAGATTTAACTACAAGTTTTAAGTTACACCAAGTATTCTTTTAGAACTCTTGAAAGAGAACGGAGCACCATTAAGCACTAGAGACTGTGAAGTGCCAAAAAGATATGACAGATAGAGCATGAGCACCAAACAATATATATTACCTTCAGCGAGGTCAGACTAACATTTACTTTTAGGAGAGGTGTGAAAGGAACAAGATGGTTGACAGTTTCTAAGAAATGAGACGAAGAGAAAATATAATGAAGCGATTTAGACCATTTATTGCATTTTGCAACAACGCTCTTGTTATTTTAAGGAGGAAAACTAACATATGCAATTGTAAGATAGCCTTTGCCACACCTAGTTTTTGGACAAAAAATTTATTACCCTAGGGAAAAAATTAGCACTAAGCAAGGGTAGCTTGTCAGAATACAGTTGATGGTAATTGCTATCTTACAAAAAAAGTTGAGAAGGTTAGTTTTTCACGTATAGGAAACCTAATATTCACACCTGCTGTTATAAGATACCCCCTTCTGCACCTAGTTTCTGGACAAAAGTGCTACTTACTTTAAATTTTAAGGGCAAAAATTAGCAACAAGAGTACTTTTGTCAAAAAAAGGTTAATGTTAGTTTCAAGGGTTTCGGGTTTATGTGTTAGGAATAGTAGTTTAAAGAATTGCAAAAAGGACTTCTTACTAATCAATCTAATTTTTCTAGGCATTTGATTTATTGTGGATAATAAAGATTGTAACACATAGTAAAGAAAAGCACAAGAAAAGTAATTGCAGAACAACTCTCACTTCAAATTAAAACAACTCAAATTAAAGACTTTGATCATTGGACTTGATTGTAGAATTTCAATGCCAATTCTAACTGCGTTGCCAAATGCTAACATGCGAAACAAGATCTAACCCAATTAAAAATAATTCTAAACAACCCAAACACAATGTAATTAAATATAATTTCAACATCACCAAGTATTCCACAAACACAAAATGAACCTGATACAGTTAAAACCCTAATCACAAATGCAGACTATATGCATATATTGTGAATGTATGCATACATATTGGCGGAGGGAAGAGCATCTAGGTAGGCCTGCTCGAACTGGAGAGGGCGCTTGCGACGAGCTTGAGGGGCCGGACCTGGTCCCACCATGGCCTCCGAGTCCTCATCCACTGCCACGATTGAGCTTCCGTTCTCCTCCTTCCCAGGTTCTTCAGTTTTTCTCTCATCTTCCATTATAGATAAAGAGAAAATCCGAATCAAATAAAAAGCCTAATTTTGGGGGAGAGGGTAGACTCCGAGTATAGTATGTTGCGACGGAAAAAGAGGAGCCGTGAGGAGTGGGGAGAGTTCAGAACTTGTTTACACTGCGTTTCAGTGTTTGTGAGCTTTTTGGACCCAAAAACAAAAAAACCGGAAAACATTAAAAAATTGTTTTGCACTTTTATTTAAAAATTTTATGCTTATAATAAGAGGAAATTTAGGGATTATAAAAATATTAGTTTATGCTCTCTTCAGGTCATTACTATAATATATATATATATATATATATGATTCATAATAAATATTTGTTATAAATTAAAATAAGGCAAATACGATCTACGATGGATGATATGAGCTATGGATGTTATTTGCTATATTTTGCTTCATAAAAATCATTGTCCATATATATATATATATATATATATATATATATATATATATATATATAGTCACTAAAGCAGTTGTTTGGAAGTCAACTTAACCAAAGACAAACAATTAAGTTATGAGTCATGCTATATAATTTTATTTTTTTCAAATTATTTGATGTTTTATATTACAATTTAAGAATATTATAGACAATTAATATTATATTTAATGTTATACAATTATTATTGTGCACAACTTTAAAACATCAATTTATGCCGAATTATAAGAGGGTCTTAAAAATGATTGCTACTAATACTTATTAATGTAGCTGACAATCAAGTCAGTTATAAACTTCATTCATGTATATGTAATACTCAACTTATTTGTGAATTCTCAACACTTTCCTCACCTCATGGAAACTCAAGCCTGCTTGTCTAAGGGAGGGAGTGTTGGTATCAAATGGAAGAAGTTGCTAATAGCAGCAAATCAAATGTTGTAGAACTTGCATTATCAGTCCAAGCTCCCAACCAACCAACCCAACCACCTTTGAGCAGAGCAGCAAATCAATTGAAGCTGAAAATTTCTTTGCAACTTTTTCTCAAAAAGCTATGATAGGCATGGATTCACCTCTCAATGAAAGAAAGAAAGAATTTTATGGGAGAGAAGAGAGAAGAAGAAAAGGAGATTGGGAAATCGATAAGCCTTTCAGTACAAAGCTTAGAACCTGTTATAGAGTTAAATTGCTTATCAACAATAGTACCTAGATATAAAAAACAACACAAAAATATTCATAATTTCAGATTCATGGATCACACAAGCTCTCTCCAACCTACCATAGTGTAATAAACAGAATCACATGGGTGGGGTGGGGTGGGGTGGCGTGGGGGCATGATTATCCGCAAGCAAACACTCACCAGCTTGACTCTCCCGCCCCTCCCCCAAGTCTATATCATTCTTTAAATTTCTGTGTCGGGCGTTTGACTTTATGCCAAAACATCCACTCTTGGCTGTTACTGCAACAAACGATTTGCTAGCAAACAACATTTTGTACATATGCACACGGTCACATTCGAGATTACTACATCCGTCCCACAAGATATATAAAAATCCATAATTATCAAAACGTTGCCTGCCAAAAGGTATCACTTGGTAACCAATCCAATCTTACCAACCCAACAATCGTGTAATTGTTCTAACATTGTTATCTATCAACACTAGTAATACTCCAACGGCGTGTCAGGGCAACTTTCATCGGATAAAACATCTCGAGTAAAAGGAGTAGGAATGAACGGTGGGGATGTACATCTCAAAAGTGCCCAATTGACCCCTTGGAAGAATTGATGGCGCTTGATTGCTGATGCACCCATTGTGGACCCCATTCGCCTTGCCGGATCCTTGACCAATAGCTGTGAAATTAGGTCCTTAGCCGCAGCTGGCACAGCCGGCTCTTTTGGGAACTCAAGGGCTCGAGCCACAATATTAGCTAGGGTAAGCTCATTGTCCATCCCCCTAAAGGGTGTCGCACCATAAAATAGTTCAAAAATAAATATCCCTAATGTCCACCAATCCACCGCGCTACCATGGCCCTCGCCAGACACAATCTCCGGTGCCAAATACTCGTGGGTCCCCACAAAAGACATTGACCGAACATCGATTGGCTCGGCCACAAACTCGGGCCCACTGTGATGACTAGGCTTCTTCTTGCGCTTACCCTTGGGGTAAAAACATGACACTGCAGGGACTATACAATTAGGAAGAATGCAAGAAGATGAGGTAAATTGTGGTGGATTAATGTGGTACTCATTTGGCACAGGATTATTTGGGGGGTTTTGACTGGAGAAAATCTGAGCCGGTGTCGATGTTGATTCGTCACATTTTAACGAGAGGTCAAAATCAGTGAGCATGATGTGACCGTCCGATCTAACTAATACATTTTCAGGCTTGAGATCACGATAAACAATTCCCATCATGTGAACATATTCTATAGCTACAATTACCTCCGATGCATAAAACCTGGAAACACCGAGAAATGAAGATTAATGTCAACTAATTGTCTAATTATCATGCAGAGCACTTCCTTAAGTTGTCATATTTAATCAAGTAAAAACAATCAAGTCTAGAATTAATAAAACAATGCATCTAGTGATTCTCACATCATCCTTGCATTAATTTATGGATTAAATTGTCACAAGGAATAGATTATACATATAGCACAATGACCAAGAAACTAAAACTAGTAAAATGACGAAAAATAGAGAGAAGGCACTACCAAATAGGGTGGGGGCCTATGTGTTCCCTCCTGGGCTAATTTTATTATGTGGGAAGTGGGATGTCTAGTATCCATACTAAAATCCCAACCATGCAATGAGGAAAGGCAGGTCCTTATTTTTTGTCTTCTATACAATGGCGTATTCTGACTGATGTTATGCTTATTTTCCACTTTTCTTTCTTGAAGATTTTATTTCAAGACTCCTATGAAAGTAACTATACTCTGAAATGTTAAATAACCAGACCCAAAAAAATAGTGTTCATAGCCACTTTTGGAGGGTCAATGGGAAATTGGCAGTACTATTTGTTTGGTATAAAAATTGTGTAGACATATATATATATATATATATATATATATATAGACACGCAATACCTTTTCTTTGGGTGGTAAAAAACTGAAAAAAAAAATAGGTTGATGTCAATGTCACTCTATAAATGATACAAGCACTCAAAAAGCATAGATATTTTATACGCCATCAACCATCGTGACGTTTAAATGATTATACAAACTTAAACATCAGCATCACATTGGACCCCTAATTTAATTATAAAAGCTCATGCAACATCCACATCAACACATAATGCCTTTATAGTTGATAATATTTTCAGCACCGATATTTTTATCATCAAAGTAAGCTCAACATCATTGTAATATTTCCTATTATGCACTTTAATAGGGTTATACTTCAGTGAATTTGATAATAAAAAATATCACATTGACAGCTGTTAAATCAAAGAAATTTCAAAATCTTCCCTCAATATGCTTCCAAAATTTGGTCAGACAAATGGGTTTTCACTTTGTTAAAAAAGAATCAAATAGGCAGGGACCAACAAGAAATATGGGAAACTTATAGGGACCATATCATAGTTAAGGTATGTTCAAAATTCAAATCCCATAAATCCGGAAAAGTAAAATATGGAGGCCCATGATATTGGATTTCGTGGTACCCTACCCTCTTTTGGGCTAGACGAGAGGAATATAAAATTCCCATAATTTATGCACTCCCATTTCTAAATCCTAGCACTCAACATTACTATACAAGAACCTCTATGAGATTTGGTTATTTCCAGTCACATGCACTCGAATAAATGTGTCAAGTTTAAAGAGTAGGAAAAATGCAAGTAATTGGCAAAGCCATCTATTGCTCAAACTATGTCAATCTAATTCTTAGAAGGAAAAATAACAGCTTTACCATATTCTAAATTCAAACAATCTGGAAATCACAAACAAATTTTTTTTAGTACAAGGCTTAGGGAAAGTAAGACGGATTTGGCTCCCTTATCCATTAATACCCTTAATTTTAAGTTTTGCAAATCAAATTAGATGGTGAGCTCAAAAATTTATTTGTAGAAATGTAATCTAGCCCATTTAAATTAAATTGTACCGTAACAATTGAAACAATCGGTTAAATTTCGAGTCCGAATCTAATCAAATCCATCCAGATAATAAGGTCTAACCTACTAGCACAATAGTATCTTATTGGGTTTAATTTCTTTTACACAACAAATTTTTCTCATATTTTGCGTGGGTGGGGTGCTACAACAATAACTTAAGAATATATCTGGGGTGCACATTTAAGTTTCACATCTAAAGAGGCACACAAAAATAAATAATATTCTTATAAACCTATCTCACTATGGCATTTATTTGGGACAGTGACCTCTTAATAAGTTTTAGTGTTATTGTAACAGGTCAATAGACGGTACAGAGTGCACATGTCCGTCACATGTTGTCACGTGCTAGGCCGTAGTAGCAACTAGCAAGAAGAAGCCACCGGTCCAAAGAGAAGATAACAGCGAGAAAACTAGTACTATTTTGACTTTTCAGAGTTAAACAAACAGTTTTAAATCTCACGTGCACTCGACTCGAGCCACAAGTCACAACACTATCTAAGCTTCTTCCTTTTTTTACTTTACCCCCCCCCCCCGCCGGGTCGAAAAAGGAGAAGGAGAGCTAACGTGAAACAACTGATCATAACAATCCTAACAAACTAAACTGAGCTTATTATTACGGGAAAGAGGTAAATATGGTTTCTAACGTGCGCACCTGACGGCAAATTCATGGAAGCGTTTAGCCGGCTGTCGCTGACGGAGAACGTGGAGGTCGCCGCCGGGACAGAACTCCGTCAACAGGCAAGACCATTTGGGTGAGTCCAAGAAGGCATAAAGCGTGGGCAAGAACGGGTGGTCCACCATTTCTAGTATTTCCCTTTCTGTCCTCGCCCTTCCTTCCTTATTCCGGCTCGCCACTTCCTTCTTGTCCATCACTTTCGCAGCGAACACGGCGCCGTCGTCTGTCGTCGACGACTTAAGCTCGGCCAGGTACACGGAGCCGATGTCTCCGGCGCCAAGCCGGTGGAGGAACTTGAGGTCGGAGAGGGAGAGCGGCGGTTGCGTCTGGTCGCCGAAGGGTGGTGGGAGGGGTTTTCCGGTGGTGGTTGAGGAGGAGGAGGAGGAGCTTATGCTGCAATTGATGTCTGTGGCGGTGGTTGTGGTGGAGTTGAAGCTTAGGCTCTGGAGGTCGTCGGTTATTTCGTCGAGCCATGGCTCCATTTTGGTTTGTTGCAGTCAGTTTTAGTGCGCGTGTGAGAGAGAAGGGGATTTTGAAGAGGTGATTGGGGGGTGTCGTGGGGAAGGTTTCTTACTTGCATATTATCAGATACTACATATTATTGGAATTGGTGGGTACAAAATGGCTCCATTTTTGAGATTTTGATTTTTTATGTTGTGTTGTTTTAGTAGAGTAGAGTGTTTGGGTTTATGACTAAATTCACTTGCTTATATCAATAAAAAAAATTTAGTCGTCAAATAAAATGGATTTGGATAATTGTATTAAATGGATTTCATTTAATACATTATATTTTTTTATATAATTGTAAATAATATAATTAAGATCGATATTAGTTAACTAAATTGAATAACATAATTATATCATTTCAAAATTTCAATAGATAGTGAAATATTTTTAAATTGAAAAAAATACTCCATATAATAAAGGAGGCAAATCCAAATATAACTAATGAATTTACTCCATTATCGAAGCGCTCACTTTGTTAATACATTATTCAAGACTGAATAGAATACTTCATGATTTTGAGAGAGATGGAACCTAACCCCTATTCTTTAAATATATATAAAAAAAATCTAAACAAAATAGGGAAGATATCTTCAACAACAAAAATATGTTTTCTCCCGTTGGAAGATAAAAGGAAACCCACTAGATATAAAGCTCAATACTTTACTTACAATCCCGTTTCAGTTTTCTTTATAATAAACTGATGAAATTAACCCTCAAAGAATAAAATTGTTCAATTTCCACTTAATTAATAATAAAGATTATTATCATTTGTACCAATATACAGGTCATGGTTGTCGGATATTTCATCAGACAATTTCAATTTTCAACAAAATTCTCACCAGGAATATGCAAAACAACAAACCATATATCATTACTTAAGAAAATGATAAACCAAGAAATTGTAACATGTCTGCAACTAAGCACTTAAAACAACTTGGACAACTCAAGTCCAAAAGCATGTGCGTCTCTCCTCATTCATTCTTTCTTTCCAATCCCATGAGACATGTTATAGATACCCCGTCCCTGGACAAAAGTCACAACTTTTATTAAGGGCATCAAACAATGATACCAATGGAAGAAAATGTAGATATACTCACAATCATGAACAAAGAAGTAGCTGCCAATGCAAGAGGAATGGCAACAGAGGTGACCTTGTCAAAAGGACCTTTCAGGTATGTATGTTTGTGAATGCTTTGAAATACTCTTTGCTTCTCAACGAGCTTTTCTCTTGGCCTGAAAGGTGTTTCTGTCGACATCCTGCAACATTTGCTAAAATGAGTTATGAATGTGTGCAACAACTTGTAAATGCTTCATCCCTCCCTACATATGAATGCCCTTATGTTCTTAATGTTTCACCCTGTGCACATGAAGATTTCTCAAATAATGTGCGCACAATTTCAATTAATCAAATTCATTCCATAAAAGAGATTAGTTAATTTGAGTAGGAATTTCTTTGGATAAGTTCAAGTAGGGAAATTGAACACGAATCAAACTAAAGCCTGCACTAATTTTCAGTTCTGAAAAACACTACATTAAGTGTGAATCATTTTACATGACCAAACAAGTTTTATCCAGTATTAGTAGTTTCAAAGCAGACTGAGAAATAGAAACGAGTGTTCCCTTCCCCTTATATAACATTAACTAAACGAGTCTTCTAAACTGTCAGTGTACCTGCATGGATGCACCTATAGGTTTGCAGTTATTTCCAACCAACCACCCTAAGATATATATTTGCAGGGTAACCAAGAACAATCTAGGAGCAATATATCATAAAAACTCAATGCTTCAATAAAATTGTAGCACTATCTTTAACTTATAAGGCATAATGACGCCGAAAGCTTTTTCAGAAGCCAATAATTTTTGCAAGTATCAACTCATGTCTGTCTCTGAGTTTTTAGTTATTTCCTCAAGGTGTAATCACCGATCTCGGCAGCTCCAAGATGTTTGAGTTAGTTTAAATGTTGCAATTAAAATCTCTAACTGCTTGAGTTTAGAGCAACCAGTCCACACAGATGGTCTGGAAAAACTTGACGCTGAGAGAACCCACGATAGAAGTCTATTATTTAGTTTCTTTTTGATTTTTTTTACTGGATTCTATTATTTAGAGAGTAGAGGTTCTTGAAACTAATATCTGAGTCCACGCTTGCCTCGAGATAAGCAAAGACTTCAGGGCATCTCTTTTGAACGACATAGTTCATTATTGAACCAAAGGTAAAATAGCAATTTAACAGAATAAAGCACACAGGAACATCATAATACAAATTAATGGCAATATTGTTGAAGTAATGAAAATGCATAATTCTTTAATAAGATGTTATCTATCTTTCCAATCAAAAATTGAAAATTTGGGGGAAACAACGCTCATATTTTTAACAGTTGTAATTCTCTAATAACCGAATAGATGTACATAAAAACAGTACATACATAAAAATTTCATGTACAAAGATAATCTGGAGAGAAAATGAAATTCCACTTGAAACCTAACCAATCTTATGCTGCAATTGTGAGTTTGGACGGAGGGAAGGGATGTGAATGAATTATAATTTTCCCTTGTGTTACGATTTTACTAATAAATTGACTGAAGAAGAAAGCATACATACCAAAAAGGAAATTTCATAGATTTTTCGATGGCCCTATTCTTACAACTCCGGCTGCAATTATACTCATCTAATTCTTACGCTTGCAACAAGCTACTAACAACCCTCTCCTCTAAAAACGAAACACGTGTCTATTGCTAATTTCTAGGTGTAACGGTATTTTCCAATTAAACGCTGCGTTTGGATACCAGCAACTCTGCAGCAGCTACTTATTTTTGCTCCTTGCCTTCCATTTCTGACACCTTATTTTATAAAAGGAAGGGTATTTTAATTATATTTTTCTTTGTTTGTGATTTTAGAAAATATTTTTATTTTTAAACTACACTATTACTATATTACCCTTAATAATGTAATAAATGACATGATTTATTTTAAAAGTTTACTTTAAGTAATATAAAATATATAACTTTCTCTCCTTTCCCATCCCTCCAAATCCTCCAACTTTTGGGAAAAGTTTTTAGCTAAAAATAAAATTAACTTTACATTTGAATCTCTTCCATTCCTCCCATAAAAAAAACTTACAACATGAGATTCAGAGGTATTTTAATTATTTTCCCTTCCCTTCCCTTCCCTTCCCTTCCCCTAAAAAAAATTACAAACACAGTATAGGGACTCAATTTAAACTATATGATAAAACAAGAGTGAAGATGCGAAACATCAAACAAGCTCTGATCAGTAGATCTCAACCAAACACACGAACGGATTGCAAACATAATACATATTCACAAAGGATTATGGAGAAAAGGCTACATGATTTAATTAATTCAATTCGATGAAACGTATATTTATATACAGAGGGAGATTACCTGCTAAGATAAGACTGTAAGCAAACCCTAGCCGCGAGAGAGAAGAAGCGTCGAGACTATAGAGAGAAATAGTAAGATCTCAGAGAAATGGTTCCCTTTTATCTTTAAGGATGGCTCTGTTTGGATGTCCCGAAACTGCGGATAATAGTTAACTTTGTTTCCATTTTTGCATCTTTTTTTTTGGAATATATATATATAATATATATTATAATTAAGAATAGAAGCTAAAATAATTTATTTCATAAAAAAAAAAACTACGTATTTTCATCATGTAACTCGTCTTTTTACCTTGCTTGTATTCCAACTAAAATTTTGTAAGAAGCAGAAGCACACTTGTTTTTGTTTTTTAAGCGAAGCTTAATTTGGGTAATTTTACACGTAAATTGGGTTGGGTTACTTTAATTTTTGCCAAATTGTAATTCGTGCAATCCGTTGTTAGTGCTCAAATCTCATCATCTTTACTTAATTATAATGATGAAATCCATCCACCATCCTCTTAGTTTTATACGGATCCGGTTAGTATGAAATTTATTTTTGGATAAGTTTGATCAATTAACCAATAAAATATTGACACACATAAAACTTTGACTGCATGCGCTCTATTAACCAATTGACTAACTTACCCAAAAATAAACTTCATGCTAACCACTTCCGTTTTATACTACTCTCTTAGTCTTTTGGATGTTTAAATCAAGAAAATTATTAATACAAAATTGAGTTTTATGGAATACAAATTTTTTAACTTAGGCTATGTTTGACAACTCAATTTCAAAATTTAAAATTAGAAATAAAAGTACATTTATAACTCTAAAAAAATTGAATTTAATTAAATTTGTTGTTTCAAGACTTAAATTAAGTTGTCAAACATAACTTTACTACAATGTAATCGTCATATCCTATCCTATCCTATTGTGAAAGGAAAAAGGCATAATAGTATTAGTAGTTGACCGACCACTTGCAAGAAACAAAGAAAAAACTAATTATAAACATGGCAAAAAGACCTCCCCCATCTTTTCCCAAAAAAACCACTGGATCCCAGTTTGTTTCCAGTGATGAGCAAATCCAAAAGGCAAAGGATCCTCTATGACATTCTTATACATAGGCCAGTCTAAACATTCTCTCATTCAGTTTTTAATAGCTAAGCTGCATCCATCGGCAATGCACTGAATCTCCTTCTTGCTCTTCACCACACACCACTTCTTGGTCTCAAAGTCGAGTTTCTCCAAGTCTTCTGCAATTCCCAGGTAACCATATAAAATGGTTACGTGCTCCGCCTTCTCCGCTGATGCCTTTGGTGCTTCTCCTGTGCTACAAGTATTGATACGCTGAAACTCCGCCTTCCCGCGTTTAGTCTCAGCATAAAACTTATGGAGCCTCTCTGCTGCTTGCAGCCCAGATAACGTGCTATTGAATTTCACCACCATAATACTCTGATTTGCAGGTCTCCCGCGGCATACCTTGGTCCTTTCCCTGAACCCCATGTCTGCAATTGAAAGAAGGCAGCAAAAATGAAAAATATACAGCATTAAAACACCCTATCAAGAGAAACTAGTAGGTTTGTTATGCAACACAACCTAAATAATGCAAGCAAGAAGGTGGAGGACATGCACCAAGCTCCATGCTTGAGATTTTGAAATGATAATATGAAAAATTGCCAAATCAATTGCATTATCTGAGCATAGACAGGATACTTGAACTTGGATCATTTTCGTATTGAAATCACAGGAAAAATTAGAACCATTGATGCAATTTTTCTCGGGAAGAATATCAACAAGGAAGTCATTACTACAGGCTGCAAAGCATAAATTAGTGGAAACTATGGCACATTAGAGTTTAAAACGTATTAAAGAGGAGAAAGTATGTCTAGAATGAAGTTTACCGTAAACTTCATTAAGATTTAAGTGAACTCTTGAAAATCCGGAAATACAATAGTTAGACCCCTCGTGTAAACTATTACCTCTGAGTATAGATTCAAGGACTTCAATGGATACAATAACACGTTCATCTGGATTATTGCTTTTTATAGAAATATTATGGATAATCACAACTGGTGGCCAGATAATGAGGTCCTCCTTTGAAAATAATGTTTCGCCATCAGATAATAAATCACGAAACCATGGGCCGCTGGCAGCAGTTTTGCCCTTCCAGCCGATCAGCACACAAAGTGCTCTGTGAAATCCCAAGTGCAGTGATCTCAACCCAACCTTTTGAGAATAGAATGCATGTATCACCAAATTTTGTGCATTTACAAACTCTTTGGAGTTGCTGAAACAACATGAAGAAAAAAAGGCAAAATATATAATAATGAGAAATAGATACTGAGTATCACATTGACAACTACTAGGAGAATAAAGAGAAATGAGGGGTCAAGAAAGCCTGTAACTTGCTTCAATCATCAGCGTCTCCTAAACCGATTAAAGAAGTATTTCTTGAAAGAGCAGTGAGAAGCATAACTATGCTCTGCAATCGTATCGCTTCCTTTCCTCTCATTAACCACGAGCATTACTTAAAAATAGTACAAATATTAAGGAACCAGGGAATATGTGAACTTGACTTCAGAAAGCCTCTTAAGGCGGTGCAAATGTGCAATATATGAAAGAACAAGACTATCATGATTGCTGAAGTACCAGAACTAATCAACTAGTGAAAAAGATTATTCCTACAGAAAAAGGAATCCAAAACCCATAGGAAGAAGGGATGGAAGCTAATATTCTGTTACTTATATATCACTGAGACAGACACAACAAAACCCAAAAATACGATATCATATTAAATATCCTCAACTTTCCAACTCCAGTAAAATGCAAATCAGTTAAGGCTTAAGGCAGCCTTAGACGAGAAGAACCGAGCATCCCTAAATAACAAATATTTGGCAATCACTAAAAATCCATCCACAAACACCTTAAACACACCATATCACATTTTCCACTGCAAAAATGACATTAAAAGGAAGGTTTCAAACTATACGACTAAAAAGATCAACCATCATGACAAGGAAAAAGGCTTTCCTTCATCTTCTTAATCTTTTCCACCCAAAACTACTAATATGCCCATAACACGACTGACACTGACACCCATACCACTAAAAGAACAGTTCTGGTGGGACTAATAGCACGTCAGCCAACACTTGCATACATTCTAACACCTTTATCCCTTCCCCTTGGTTATAGGTAAGCAATATTTGGTTTTCTCTCGCTGTATATTTGTTCTTCACTACATCCCATTTATTCTAACTACTGTTCTACAAGCATTGCAATCATTTTATTTTCCCAAATTCCAGAGTTTCTACTTCATTACTAGTCGCCGACCATGAGCAGGAAGAAATGGCTGGTAAATAGAAGAAACATGGAAAATGTCCACAAAGCAAATTGCAGAAGCTTCCAGAAATCTTATAGCAGAAAAACTTGTTCAAATATGTTTGTCCTTGAATTTCATTATTCTGGTTCCATCTGATAAAGCAATTACCACTTTGTCATTCACTCGTAATAGTCCTCGTATTAATTAGACCAGGAAGATAAAGATCACAGGAAATGTAGGAGTTCAGCATCTTAATTCTACAGAAACCTTACAGTAGTAACTTTTCATGAAAAGCGTGAAATGACGCAAGTTAAAATGTACTTGCTTGATTGCAAGGAGAAAACGTAAGAATAAGTTAAACTTAAATGAAAATGGGTTAGGAATCGCTCCATCTATCAAACATATTACGATGTAGAAGACAGACCTGCCACATACGCTGCACTTCAAACTACCATCTTTTCCTTGCTCCATGATTCTTCTTCTTTGAGCTGAATTCTCATTCAACTGTTTGACAAACCTGAAAAATGCACTATGCACCAGCTGCTTAAACTCCTTAGAGTTTTCTGGTGGCTCAGCTTTTGTAGGAATCATGTCACCAATTAAGGGTTCTTCATCTTGAACATGCACACCATCATTAGAATCACCGCAAATTCTTCGAGGGAGCTTCTGAGGATTTTGATTTTTCATCCAAGGGAGTGCAATATGGACCTTTTTAGGGCTAGGACCCAAGCGCTGCTTGAGTGAAGGTTTAGAAGTTTCCACTGAAGGTCCCAAGCGCTTCTTGACTGAAGGCTTGTTTTTTTCCACAAAAGGATGCGAAGCATGAATATCTTGAGGCTGAGGTCCAAGGCACTTCTGTATGTTCTTACTACTAGAATTGTGGGGATTTTCTACATGCCATGGCATTGATACTGGCAGATTTTCCGAGGATAACAACTCATCAGAATTGGAAATCCAATCACTAGCTGTCTCATATGATGCCCTTTCAGTCTCTGTAAATAAGGAGTGACTATACCTTAATTTCTTTGACAAAAACAAAGGTTCCCCATCTTCAGCAGTCAACTGTCCAAATGCATCACCTTGATCATGAATCTTACAACCACTCTCCTCATTGCATGATGTTATTTTTCCATTATAAAGCCTGCTCGGTTTCTCATCCATATGATGTTTTCTTTTGAGCATCTGTCTAGACTGCTCATCAAGCAAGCTGCATTCGGCTGATGCCAACTTTTGCTGGGGATCACCATCAATTTTGTCCAAGTGTTGATCATTTTCCATCACTGGTAATGTTTCTGATCCCTCGTAACCATGATGTTCTTGTGAAAGAAGACTTCGGTGATCATGATTTACTTTTCGTTGCTCATAATCTTTTACCAGTAGCATCCCCAATTTCTCATAACCATGATCATCTCCTAAAAGAAGGCTTCCGTGATAAAGATTTATTTTTCTTTCATACTTGCGATGAGCACTTCTAGTATCCAAAAATTTCTTATCCTGCTCTCGTGAGTGTAATGATCTGCCTAAATCAATGTTATCCAAAACCTTCTCTCCTAGTATAGAAGGATTATGATCCCACACTCTTCTCTCTCTCAAAAGTTCATCATGAGAACAATCAGAACATTCTTCAATTCTGTCCACAATAGAATCGAAAATGCTAGTTCTTGGTAAACCGTTGCCAGTATAATCCTCTTCAACACTGGCATTTACAGGAAAATCATCAGACAACGTATGCGCATTGCCTCTCTCAACTCTCGGACCATCAGGGTAAGTGTAATCCCCATGTTCAGCCTCAACCGGAAAATGATATGCAAGTGGGTAGTTCCCTGTTGCAGGAGATTTGCTAAGCAAATTTCTGTCATATACATCATGAACAACTGTTGAAGTAACCATTTCAGCATTCAACCCAGCTCCACCCGAAGAAACACGAACACATTTCTTCATGGAACCAGGAAATTCCTTCTCCAACAGTCCCAAAGACTCCGTGCAAAACCCCTTGGATTGAGACAATGTTTGTTTCATATAACACCCATCATCCCACAAATAGACACTGGGTCTATTTACTTCCTTGTAGGATTCTCTTGATAAAGATTTATTTACCTTTATTTCATCCAAACCTCGCGATGACAATGCAATCCCAGAACCATAACTTTTTGAAAAACCAATATCATCAAGAGGTGAAGAAGGACAATTTCTTCTTTCCCTTTCAGATTCAACAGATACGGACTGACCCATATCCGAATACCGACTCTCCTGATAATTTGTTCTCTCAGAAATTACTCTAGTAGCATTAACACCATAATAATCATTGGAATCATAATAATTCAATCTATGATTCTCCTTACTGGCACTCAATTTTTTGGGTTCACCTAATAATTGTTTCCACTGAAACTTCATCCAAGTAGAATTCCCAACTGATAAACTCTCATTAAATTGTGACAGTTTCCAATAATGATTTTCTCTCTCTTCATCCGATAAATGCCTATCATTTCCACTTTGAATCATTCTGGACTTCTCAATATGCCGGCTAGGTGGCGAGTATTGACGAGAAGGGGGAGATCGGCGGAGTTTATCATTTCCTTTATATAATTTCTCTCTCATCACTCAATATTTGATCAAACTTTCAGAAATATGTATTCAATGTTTTCTACCAAACCAAGCGATTAACATTACATGCATATTTTTTCATAATCAAGATCTGGCGCCAAAAAAAAACAGGGGATAGAAACTGAAACCCTAGTGTAAGATGAGATAGAAAAACCCGAACCCAGAAAAATCAAACAGATTTGTAATTAACCCACTTCGAATAAAGACTCTAAAGTATGAGAAATGAGTAGTACTGTTGTAGAACAATCAGTACAACAAAACCCTAAATAGTAGAAACTAGAGTTATACACGTATATATGGGGTTTATACTATATAGAGACAAA
Organism: Panax notoginseng; assembly: GCA_016801055.1. Lineage (NCBI taxonomy): Eukaryota > Viridiplantae > Streptophyta > Magnoliopsida > Apiales > Araliaceae > Panax > Panax notoginseng. The sequence continues at coordinate 216,405,513 of CM029015.1, read as the reverse complement.
GACGCAAAGCAGATACGACGATGACTGAGATTTTAAACCTTTTGGTGGTTAGAGGAGGAATGACAAGAAGCCATTGTTATGTTCAGTAAAGATGAGAAGGTATAAACAAAGACTAGAGAAGAAGAGGGAAATGATTATTTTTGTAGGGGTAATGCCGCTGGTCTCAAATATCTGGTAATTAAATGGATCCGAAATGATATATTATTGAAGATTATAATAATATATTATAATATATAATATAAATTATCATAATATATGTAAAATGTTGGTACTGTATAAATATAATTTGATATTTTTATAAAATTCTTTTTCTACAATTGTGAGAACTATTTATTACTCTATTTACTAGTCTGATTTTCATACAAGACACGGGCTGCTTTTATATACATTTTTATAAAAAAATAATTATTAATAAATAGTGATAATAAAATCAAATAACTTCAGTAAAATAAATTTATATTAATCATTATTTATACAGATCATTTACTTCAAAATTATTTGAAATTTGTATAATTGAATACATTTTCTATCATGTTATGTGTACAAAAAGATATTTTTATAATTTTTTAAAATATTGTGAAATTTATGAAAAATAAAAATTGTAAAATGCTTTTGTACACTTCTTACAATATTATATATATATATATATATATATATATATATATATATATATATATATATATATATATATATAAGGGAAAATAGACTTTAAGATATGTCTTAGCCAAGTTATTTAAGACTAATAATTTCAATGAAAAAAAAATTATAATTAATTGTTTTTATATAAAATTTTAAAATAAAATACTTAACCTTAGAAGTAAAAGTATTCCGTTTTTATTAAGTGCTTTTAGTCATTGATCGCCTATTGTCCACTAGTATGTTTCACTTCTATTTATATAGAAGTCGATGATTTAATTCTCATTAAAATTATTATAATAGATTAGGAGGATATTCAAAAAGAAAAAGACAAAAATTACCTTAATCAAGCTTAACTTATGGATAACATATAACATTATATTCTTTTTTCTTATATATTATAACTAGGTGTTTTATTTTTACTGCCGAATATCTAATTTATCTGAAGAGATTAATAAATATTTATTATGACTTGTTCCAAAAAAAAAAATATATATATATATATATATATATATATATAATTTTTGGTATTACAAGACTTTTCTAAATAATTATGTATGAATTGTGAATATATTTTAATAATTTTACCATCTTATGATATAAGTTAAAATTAAAATTTATTATTTTAAGTTATTTTACATAAAGTAGTAAAATTTTATTAACTGAAGACCAGTATGAGTATCTGTGACGCCTCCAAAATTAGGTATACATCACCCATCTTGGGTCGTCAAATACATAGTACAGAATACAAGCACAACTTACTAATACAACTGTCGTGTACAATACGACAAAACATAAACTGTGAGTTTGAATACAAATATTATCTTCTAGAGAGTATTCATACTCAAAAAGAGTTCTCATTACTTTTATTAACACACAATTACATAGAATAGTGAGGACTACTAACTAATACTATCATTCGGACCATCACTCCGTTCTCCGACTTGCCCCAGCTACGTTCTCATTTTCTGAAGAGAACAGTGAAAGAAAGGGTGAGCTCAACTAGCCCAGTAAAAAATATTATGACTAAGATTGTGACGCCCCCAGAATAGGTATACAACACCCATTCTGAGTCGCCAAATACATGGTACAGAAAGAAAACTACAACTTCAATAATACAATTGTCGTGCAAAATACGACAACACATACTGTGAGTTTAAATACAAATATTGTCTTCTAGACAATATCCACACTCAAATAAATCCTCATTACAATTATTCAAACACTATTTTACAGAAATAGTGAGGACTGCTAATACATCTTTCTAGAACCATTACTCCATACCCCGACTAGATCCTGCTATGTTCTCACCTCCTGAGAAGAAAAATGGAACAAAAAGGAAAAGGGTGAGCTCAACTAGCCCAGTAAAGAATATTATGACTAAGATAATATACAACAAATTATCGTTAGTCTTCAACAGGGAAAAATCTGATAAAATATAATCGACAACAAGTTTTAGATCAACAACTGCAGCGGAAACAACAAACCATTAGAAGAGTCAAGTAGAGAAAGAATTCTACTATCTTCTAAGATTTAAAAGTCCATCATCAATATTTTATCCCTGTAACATCAATTAATAATCATCTTTAACCAAATATTCATCTTTGCACTACAGGCCAAAGATATTCATTTGTATCATCAGTCGGTCATGTTCATCTCAACACCTGTTCATCTTTGCACTACAGGCCAAAGATATTCATCAAGTAATTATACATCTTTGCACTACAGGCCAAAGATATTCATTTGTATCATCATTTAGGACTGAGGATGATGAAAAATATCTTAAAGAGAACGAATCCAATGAGACAGAAGGACAAATAGTAGGGATTCGTATAACAGTTTATCCAAGATCAATAATACTTCATAATAATCAATTGTGAAGCAGAATTCAAAAATAAAGATCAAAACATGGATACAATCAAAGATAGTAACCATAATAGACATCTTGGACAAAAAGGGAAAATTTTATTTTTCGGTGAATAGTGCCGTATTCGTGAATAGTGCCGTATACGTGAATAGTGCCGTATACGTGAATAGTAACCCCCGACACAAAAAGTTCCAAATTTGATAAAAACTCATATCAATATTTCAGCATAATGATATTGAATAAAATAATATCATTAAGAAGAAAATAATATCCCTTACCTCAAAATATCAGTACTTCTGGTCGGAATACCGGTATAAGGCTGAAAGAAACTTGCTCTGATGAATAGAAACTCTCAAAGTATCTAAATACTCACAAAATACACTCAATAATCTAGAGAGAGAAAGAGAGAAAACTTGTTTCTGGTGTAATTTTCAATTCTAACTTAGCCCTCTATTTATAGGAAAATTTTGGTAGGTTTGACCTGCAACCTGATGGCTTTACCTGCTACTATTCCCACCTACCACATTTGAAATATAATTCAGCACATTTCTTCACCAACAACAAGTGGGGCCCACCAATTCTAGAATTTTCCACCAAAATGATAAACTCCGAAAATTCAACAATTTCTGAACCAGTCATCTTGTAAAATTCATAATAAATCATACGTTCATTTTTAACGGTTCAAATTTGTGGACATATACTCAACTTATATATGTATAACATATCCAAAAATTACCACGATCCAACGGTCGGATTAAAAATTATAACACCCGCAATATTTCTCAAAAACCCTGATTTGATTTTTTAATACCTCCATTCCGATAAAAATACTGATAAAACACCTCAACATTAACTCCTTCATTTTTAACCACAAAAATATATCCCTCATTTATATCCACATAAAATAAATATTTCCTTATCATATGAATCAATAATTAATTATTCACAAATAATATTACAGAATCACATTTATGACAACCAGGCCGTTCCCAGGAAAGAGGGGGCTTTCCAATAAGGATTTCTCCTTACTGGCGCGCAATTAGATGACCAAACCTCTCCTTAGACAGAACTTTCTAGACATTGCCAATAATGTTATCTAATAATATTATTCAAATAATATGAATTATTGATCTGATAAATGAAAATACTGTGCAGCAACAATTATTGAAACAACAATAATATAAAATATCAACGCAGCAATTATTGAATCAATAAAATAAAATATTGAATAATAACTACTGTAACAATTATTGAGTAGTGCCTTCTTACGTAAGAATCAATAATTGGTGCAATACCGTGTGCTACTGTATTTTAACCACCGGGTATTCCAACAGTATTAACGGTAACAACTACGCCGTTATTTATAAACAACTTATACTTGTCGTTTTCTTCATCCAATCGCTTTCCGTTATGGGGCCCACACTAGGCTGCGTCGTCGTACGAATATTCCCCGACAGCAAGAATATTCCACGACCAACCGAATATTCACCGACCAAAAATAAATATTTTATAACCACTTGCTTATTTTGTAAAATTTGCACATTTCACCCATAACCAAAGTATTATATCAAATTAACCCCTTATTATTCACAATAATATTTAGAGAAAATTTGATTTTATTCATTAATAAGTTGGGGTCTTACAAAGATAATGCAGAATAAATTATCATTAGCCTTCAACAATATTATACTGATAAAATATAATAGACATCAAGTTTAACTGCAGCGGAATAAGCAATCCATTAAAAGAGTCAAGTAGAAAATAAACTCTATTATCTTTTATGATTTAAAATATTTTTTAACACTGTGATCGTTGGGACTCAGCCTAATAAAATAATCCACATCATCGAATCACCCCTGCACTACGGCCAAGGATATTCGTGTATTCATTAATGGTCATGATCATGCCAACAACTGTCCATCAATGCACTACGGACCAATGAGAATTTTTACCACATCATTTGTAACATTACGGTCATGATTATACCGAATAATCCCTGGTCATAATCATACAAAGTCCATCTATGCACTACAGGCCATAGATGATTTTTAACATTTTTTAAACATGAGGATGATGACAATGATATAAGAATTTAATAAAACAAGTTCAAGAATTAATTTATCCAAGAATTAATAACGTCCAAATTGTCAACATGATACTGCTTTGTGGAGTAAAATTCAAAAATGCTTACAAGAATATTTTCATGAAAAGATACTGGATGAACCGCAATTATCAAGGATATTCCACTAATTTTATGAAGTATAGAAGTTAAAACTTAACCAACTGAGTATAGTAAAGAATGGAATAACAAAAGAAATCACCCCGCATGCGATAGACCGCACAGACAGGTTATTCTAACAGAATAATAAATAATAGAACCAGGTCCGGCGTAAACGCACAGACAGGATATTCCGACAGGATATTCCGACAGAATAATAAATAATGGAACCAGGTTCGGTGTAAAACACACAGACATGATGTTCCAACAGAATAATAATAAAAACGAAACCAGGTCCGGTGTAAAATACAAAGACAGGATGTTCCAACAGAATAATAATAAAAACGGAACCAGGTCCGGTGTAAAATACACAGACAGGATGTTCCAACAAAATAATAGAAGAATGTCACCAAGTATAGGGTAAACCGCGTATACAGGTTATTCAAACAGAATAATAAGAAATTGAATAACAACAGTTCTCTTCATGAATAAGCAAGAATAACACCCCCTACCGTTTTAAAGAAGAGCTGAAATAAGGAAGTAGTTAAGTAGTAGAATACTCTTCTTCTCTCTCACTCTATAGTTTCTGTAAGACTCCAACTTATTAATGAATAAAATCAAATTTTCTCTAAATATTATTGTGAATAATAAGGGGTTAATTTGATATAATACTTTGGTTATGGGTGAAATGTGCAAATTTTGCAAAATAAGCAAGTGGTTATAAAATATTTATTTTTGGTCGGTGAATATTCGGTTGGTCGTGGAATATTCTTGCTGTCGGGGAATATTCGTACGACGACGCAGCCTTGTGTGGGCCCCATAACGGAAAGCGATTGGATGAAGAAAACGACAAGTATAAGTTGTTTATAAATAACGGCGTAGTTGTTACCGTTAATACTGTTGGAATACCCGGTGGTTAAAATACAGTAGCACACGGTATTGCACCAATTATTGATTCTTACGTAAGAAGGCACTACTCAATAATTGTTACAGTAGTTATTATTCAATATTTTATTTTATTGATTCAATAATTGCTGCGTTGATATTTTATATTATTGTTGTTTCAATAATTGTTGTTGCACAGTATTTTCATTTATCAGATCAATAATTCATATTATTTGAATAATATTATTAGATAACATTATTGGCAATGTCTAGAAAGTTCTGTCTAAGGAGAGGTTTGGTCATCTAATTGCGCGCCAGTAAGGAGAAATCCTTATTGGAAAGCCCCCTCTTTCCTGGGAACGGCCTGGTTGTCATAAATGTGATTCTGTAATATTATTTGTGAATAATTAATTATTGATTCATATGATAAGGAAATATTTATTTTATGTGGATATAAATGAGGGATATATTTTTGTGGTTAAAAATGAAGGAGTTAATGTTGAGGTGTTTTATCAGTATTTTTATCGGAATGGAGGTATTAAAAAATCAAATCAGGGTTTTTGAGAAATATTGCGGGTGTTATAATTTTTAATCCGACCGTTGGATCGTGGTAATTTTTGGATATGTTATACATATATAAGTTGAGTATATGTCCACAAATTTTGAACCGTTAAAAATGAACGTATGATTTATTATGAATTTTACAAGATGACTGGTTCAGAAATTGTTGAATTTTCGGAGTTTATCATTTTGGTGGAAAATTCTAGAATTGGTGGGCCCCACTTGTGGTTGGTGAAGAAATGTGCTGAATTATATTTCAAATGTGGTAGGTGGGAATAGTAGCAGGTAAAGCCATCAGGTTGCAGGTCAAACCTACCAAAATTTTCCTATAAATAGAGGGCTAAGTTAGAATTGAAAATTACACCAGAAACAAGTTTTCTCTCTTTCTCTCTCTAGATTATTGAGTGTATTTTGTGAGTATTTAGATACTTTGAGAGTTTCTATTCATCAGAGCAAGTTTCTTTCAGCCTTATACCGGTATTCCGACCAGAAGTACTGATATTTTGAGGTAAGGGATATTATTTTCTTCTTAATGATATTATTTTCTTCAATATCATTATGCTGAAATATTGATATGAGTTTTTATCAAATTTGGAACTTTTTGTGTCGGGGGTTACTATTCACGTATACGGCACTATTCACGTATACGGCACTATTCACCGAAAAATAAAATTTTCCCTTTTTGTCCAAGATGTCTATTATGGTTACTATCTTTGATTGTATCCATGTTTTGATCTTTATTTTTGAATTCTGCTTCACAATTGATTATTATGAAGTATTATTGATCTTGGATAAACTGTTATACGAATCCCTACTATTTGTCCTTCTGTCTCATTGGATTCGTTCTCTTTAAGATATTTTTCATCATCCTCAGTCCTAAATGATGATACAAATGAATATCTTTGGCCTGTAGTGCAAAGATGTATAATTACTTGATGAATATCTTTGGCCTGTAGTGCAAAGATGAACAGGTGTTGAGATGAACATGACCGACTGATGATACAAATGAATATCTTTGGCCTGTAGTGCAAAGATGAATATTTGGTTAAAGATGATTATTAATTGATGTTACAGGGATAAAATATTGATGATGGACTTTTAAATCTTAGAAGATAGTAGAATTCTTTCTCTACTTGACTCTTCTAATGGTTTGTTGTTTCCGCTGCAGTTGTTGATCTAAAACTTGTTGTCGATTATATTTTATCAGATTTTTCCCTGTTGAAGACTAACGATAATTTGTTGTATATTATCTTAGTCATAATATTCTTTACTGGGCTAGTTGAGCTCACCCTTTTCCTTTTTGTTCCATTTTTCTTCTCAGGAGGTGAGAACATAGCAGGATCTAGTCGGGGTATGGAGTGATGGTTCTAGAAAGATGTATTAGCAGTCCTCACTATTTCTGTAAAATAGTGTTTGAATAATTGTAATGAGGATTTATTTGAGTGTGGATATTGTCTAGAAGACAATATTTGTATTTAAACTCACAGTATGTGTTGTCGTATTTTGCACGACAATTGTATTATTGAAGTTGTAGTTTGCTTTCTGTACCATGTATTTGGCGACTCAGAATGGGTGTTGTATACCTATTCTGGGGGCGTCACAGTTGGTATCAGAGCTTAGGGATATGATCCCTGGCTGAGATGTGAGACAAGAACTAGGAGGGGAGAGACGGGGAATTCCTTCGCTAGTATGACCTGACTAAGTTTATTTGGTGTTTATTTGGTCGGTCAGAGTATAGGGATAATATATGACATGACTATTAACCCTTGTTTTATGGCAGTATTTAAGAATGGCAGCTGAGAACGTTAATAATGGAGTAAATCAGACCGTGGAGACACCTTTGATCACTACCCAGGGGAACGTGCAACAGGAAGGCAATATTCCTCCTGTAAACAACGTTACCGAGCAAACGATGAATGATGGAATGTTTAGGAGCTTTTTGCAGTTCATGCAAAATCAGACGAGGGAGACTCGTGTGCAGAATACGGGTGGAAATGATAACAACGCGCGGTTTGTCACAGCTAAGCAGTTCAAAGAATTGGGACCACCAGAATTTAAGGGAAAGCCGGATCCGATCATGGCGGAAACGTGGGTCAAGCAAATTACCAAGATATTTGATGTCTTGGGATGCACGGAGGAACAGAAGGTTCCATTCGCCACATTTATGTTCCGCGGTGAGGCAGACTACTGGTGGGAGTCTGTGAAGCGTACCCAGCCTGACGCACTCAACATGTCCTGGGAAACATTTCAAAAACTGTTCAATGACAAGTACTTTCCCGAAAGTATTCGTCATATGAAGGAGGTTGAGTTTATTAGACTGGAACAAAACAACATGACGGTGTCCCAGTACGAGGCGAAGTTTGCAGAGTTATCCAGGTTTGCACCTCATTTGGTCGAAAATGAGGAACGAATGACGCGGATGTTTCTGAGAGGTTTAAAACCTGAGATTCGTCAATACCTTATCTCTCATAAATTTTCTCTGTATTCAGACGTTGTCAACAGGGCCCAATTATTAGAGAGAGATAATGAGTATACTCAACCGAGGGACCACAACCAGGGTCATACCGGTGACAGCAATCATCAGAGCGATGATAACCAACGAGGAGGGAAAAATACGAACAAAGGCGGTAACCACTCGGGTGGTCATCGTGGCCATGATAATAGGAGAGGTGAGTCAAGTGGAAATTTCAGAAAGAGGAGATTCAACAATGACGGGAAGACATCAGCACCAGCACCAACAACAAATTTTAGGGGAGGAGAACGACCGCCAGTTAGATGTTACAAATGCGGGAAAGAGGGACATATCAGCCCAAACTGTCCACAACAATCCAAGGTGTGTTACAACTGTGGGAAGGAAGGCCACATCGCTCGAGATTGTACTATAGCGAAACCAAGTTCAGCGGGAGTGGTGATTCCAAGGGCTGTCCCGGATAAGGCGAAATCAGCGGTTCCTGGAAGAGCGTTTGTCGTTACTGGCCAAAACGCGAGAAACCCGAACGAGGTGATCACGGGTAAGCTAATCTTGAATTCTTGCGAAGTTTATACTTTACTAGATACCGGTTCTACCCATTCTTTTATCTCTCCTGCTTGTGCTCAACGTTTAAACTTGACTCCGGAGAAATTGGACTTTAACTTATCTGTTGAAACTCCGTTGGGTGAAACCTTCGTTACATCTACAGTTTATAAATCTTGCATGATCCAAGTTGGCACTATCACATTACCTGTTGATCTTATCTCTTTAAAGATACTTGCTTTTGATGTGATTTTAGGAATTGATTGGTTAACCACTCATCATGCTAAAATTGATTGTTTTCGTAAGGTTGTTAGTTTTCATATTCCTAACCAACCTGTCATACGAATTCAAACTACTAAACCACTAAAATCAGTCACTGTCATATCAAGCCACAAAGCTATTCGTTTATTGAAAAACGGATGTCAAGCTTTCTTAGCCCATGTTATGGATTTGAACAAAGACAAGTCAGATTTGAATAATATTTCTATTGTTAGAGAATTTTCCGATGTATTTCCTGAAGAACTTCCCGGTCTACCCCCGGAACGAGAAATTGAATTCTTTATTGACCTTGAACCCGGTACAAAGCCCATTTCTAAAACCCCATATCGAATGGCTCCTATTGAACTTCAGGAGTTAAAAGTCCAACTACAGGAGTTGTTGGACATCGGTTTTATTCGTCCTAGTACGTCTCCTTGGGGTGCTCCTGTTTTATTCGTAAAGAAGAAAGACGGGAGTATGCGACTTTGTATTGACTATCGAGAATTGAACCATGTCACCATCAAGAATAGGTATCCGCTACCTCGCATTGATGACCTGTTTGACCAGTTGCAAGGAGCACAATTCTTTTCAAAGATCGATCTTCGTTCTGGATATCATCAGCTGAAGATTAAAACTGAGGATATTCCAAAGACTGCCTTCAGAACTCGGTACGGGCATTATGAATTCTTAGTAATGTCTTTTGGATTGACTAATGCTCCTGCTGCCTTCATGGATATGATGAACCGTGTATTCAAAGAATATTTGGATCAGTTCGTTGTTGTCTTTATTGATGACATCCTCATCTATTCCAAAAGCCGTGAAGATCATGAGCGCCATTTGAAGCTGGTACTGCAAAGGCTTCGTGAAAACAAGCTATATGCCAAACTGAAGAAATGCGAGTTCTGGCTTGAGGAAGTAGCATTCCTTGGGCACGTGGTGTCAAAACATGGAGTATCTGTCGACCCGGCGAAGATTGAAGCCATACAAAGTTGGGAGCAACCGAAGTCGGTAACCGAAGTACGTAGCTTTCTGGGCTTAGCTGGTTATTATCGGAGATTTGTGGAAGGATTTTCTCGAATCGCTACTCCGTTAACTCAGCTGACTCGGAAAGATACAAAATTCGTATGGAGTGAGGAATGCGAGAAGAGTTTCCAAGAACTCAAGAGGAGACTCATTTCGGCACCTGTTTTGACAATACCATCTGGTTCGGATGGATTTGTTATCTACAGCGATGCTTCAGGCAAAGGGTTAGGATGTGTTCTCATGCAACATGGGAAAGTCATAGCCTATGCCTCACGACAACTCAAAGAATATGAGAGGAATTATCCTACTCATGATTTGGAGTTGGCAGCAGTCGTTTTTGCGTTGAAGATCTGGAGACACTACCTTTATGGGGAGAAAGTGGAGATCTATACAGATCATAAAAGCCTCAAATATTTCTTCACCCAAAAGGAACTCAACATGCGGCAACGACGTTGGCTTGAGCTGTTGAAAGATTACGATCATACCATCCAATACCATCCTGGAAAAGCAAACGTAGTAGCTGACGCATTGAGTAGAAGATCATATGCGGGTACGAGTGCAATGTTTTTAACACAAAGGCCCATTTTGTATGACTTGCAAAGGATGGAGATAGAGATGAAGGCTCCAAGTACCCACATGATGATATCAAATATACGAGTAGAACCGACTTTAATCGATAAAGTTAAAGCTGCTCAAGCTACGGATATAGAGCTGATGCGTATGAAGAAGAAAGTGCAAGAAGGTGCTATTCCAGAAGCAAGAATCGATGAAGAAGGAATACTTCGAGTCAACTCCAGACTTTGTGTTCCTAACGATTTTGACTTGAAGCATAGAATAATGATGGAGGCACACAACACACCGTTTGCAATCCATCCTGGGAGTACCAAAATGTATCACGATCTTCGACATACATTTTGGTGGAGCAATATGAAAAGAGAGATCGCGGAGTTTATCTCGAGATGTTTAACTTGTCAACGTGTAAAAGCGGAGCATCAAGTACCAAAGGGTCCATTGCAACCACTTGAGATTCCGAAATGGAAGTGGGAACACATTACTATGGATTTTGTTACGGGTCTTCCCAAGGTTTCTCAAGGCATAGATGCGATTTGGGTTATTGTTGATAGATTAACCAAGTCCGCTCATTTCTTGCCGATACGTGAGACTTATTCCCTTGAACGTCTTGCTAGTATGTACGTGAACGAGATTGTGAGATTGCATGGCATGCCAGTATCCATAGTTTCGGATCGTGACCCAAGATTCACTTCACGATTTTGGGTTAGCTTGCAGAAAGCTATGGGCACGGATTTACGATTCAGTTCAGCATACCATCCTCAAACGGACGGACAATCAGAGAGGACTATTCAAACTCTTGAAGATCTATTAAGACTTTGTGTCTTAGATCTCAAAGGGAGTTGGGATAAGTACCTACCATTGGTGGAATTCTCCTACAACAACAGTTATCAGGCGAGCATAGGTATGGCTCCATTTGAGGCGTTGTATGGAAGAAAATGTCGTTCTCCAGTATGCTGGGACGAGGTGGGTGAAGCAACATTGTTGGGACCAGAGTTGGTACGCATTACTACAGAGAAGATCCAAACGATTCGACAACGTATACAAACGGCACAGGATCGACAAAAGAGTTATGCGGATCTTCATCGGAAGGACGTGGAATTTAATATTGGGGATCATGTATTGTTACGTGTTGCACCATGGAAGGGAGTTACAAGATTTGGGAAGAGAGGAAAGCTCAATCCAAGATTTGTTGGTCCATTTGAGATTCTTGAGCGAATAGGAAATGTGGCATATAGACTCGCATTACCTCCAAGCATGTCTCGTGTTCATAATGTTTTTCACATATCTATGCTTCGTAAATATGTTAAAGACCCGAACCACATTATTGAGTTAGAACCAGACGAGATAGCTGAAGATTTAACGTACGAGGAGGTACCTGTTAAGATCTTGGATAGGAAAGAGCATGTCCTACGCACGAAGGTTATACCACAAGTTAAGGTTTTGTGGAGAAACCATGCTATTGAAGAAATGACCTGGGAGTTGGAATCAGAAATGAAAGCGAGGTATCCTCACCTTTTTGAAACATCAGGTACGTACGTCAATTTCGAGGACGAAATTTCATAAGGAGGGGAGGTTGTAAGACCCCAACTTATTAATGAATAAAATCAAATTTTCTCTAAATATTATTGTGAATAATAAGGGGTTAATTTGATATAATACTTTGGTTATGGGTGAAATGTGCAAATTTTGCAAAATAAGCAAGTGGTTATAAAATATTTATTTTTGGTCGGTGAATATTCGGTTGGTCGTGGAATATTCTTGCTGTCGGGGAATATTCGTACGACGACGCAGCCTTGTGTGGGCCCCATAACGGAAAGCGATTGGATGAAGAAAACGACAAGTATAAGTTGTTTATAAATAACGGCGTAGTTGTTACCGTTAATACTGTTGGAATACCCGGTGGTTAAAATACAGTAGCACACGGTATTGCACCAATTATTGATTCTTACGTAAGAAGGCACTACTCAATAATTGTTACAGTAGTTATTATTCAATATTTTATTTTATTGATTCAATAATTGCTGCGTTGATATTTTATATTATTGTTGTTTCAATAATTGTTGCTGCACAGTATTTTCATTTATCAGATCAATAATTCATATTATTTGAATAATATTATTAGATAACATTATTGGCAATGTCTAGAAAGTTCTGTCTAAGGAGAGGTTTGGTCATCTAATTGCGCGCCAGTAAGGAGAAATCCTTATTGGAAAGCCCCCTCTTTCCTGGGAACGGCCTGGTTGTCATAAATGTGATTCTGTAATATTATTTGTGAATAATTAATTATTGATTCATATGATAAGGAAATATTTATTTTATGTGGATATAAATGAGGGATATATTTTTGTGGTTAAAAATGAAGGAGTTAATGTTGAGGTTTTTATCAGTATTTTTATCGGAATGGAGGTATTAAAAAATCAAATCAGGGTTTTTGAGAAATATTGCGGGTGTTATAATTTTTAATCCGACCGTTGGATCGTGGTAATTTTTGGATATGTTATACATATATAAGTTGAGTATATGTCCACAAATTTTGAACCGTTAAAAATGAACGTATGATTTATTATGAATTTTACAAGATGACTGGTTCAGAAATTGTTGAATTTTCGGAGTTTATCATTTTGGTAGAAAATTCTAGAATTGGTGGGCCCCACTTGTGGTTGGTGAAGAAATGTGCTGAATTATATTTCAAATGTGGTAGGTGGGAATAGTAGCAGGTAAAGCCATCAGGTTGCAGGTCAAACCTACCAAAATTTTCCTATAAATAGAGGGCTAAGTTAGAATTGAAAATTACACCAGAAACAAGTTTTCTCTCTTTCTCTCTCTAGATTATTGAGTGTATTTTGTGAGTATTTAGATACTTTGAGAGTTTCTATTCATCAGAGCAAGTTTCTTTCAGCCTTATACCGGTATTCCGACCAGAAGTACTGATATTTTGAGGTAAGGGATATTATTTTCTTCTTAATGATATTATTTTCTTCAATATCATTATGCTGAAATATTGATATGAGTTTTTATCAAATTTGGAACTTTTTGTGTCGGGGGTTACTATTCACGTATACGGCACTATTCACGTATACGGTACTATTCACCGAAAAATAAAATTTTCCCTTTTTGTCCAAGATGTCTATTATGGTTACTATCTTTGATTGTATCCATGTTTTGATCTTTATTTTTGAATTCTGCTTCACAATTGATTATTATGAAGTATTATTGATCTTGGATAAACTGTTATACGAATCCCTACTATTTGTCCTTCTGTCTCATTGGATTCGTTCTCTTTAAGATATTTTTCATCATCCTCAGTCCTAAATGATGATACAAATGAATATCTTTGGCCTGTAGTGCAAAGATGTATAATTACTTGATGAATATCTTTGGCCTGTAGTGCAAAGATGAACAGGTGTTGAGATGAACATGACCGACTGATGATACAAATGAATATCTTTGGCCTGTAGTGCAAAGATGAATATTTGGTTAAAGATGATTATTAATTGATGTTACAGGGATAAAATATTGATGATGGACTTTTAAATCTTAGAAGATAGTAGAATTCTTTCTCTACTTGACTCTTCTAATGGTTTGTTGTTTCCGCTGCAGTTGTTGATCTAAAACTTGTTGTCGATTATATTTTATCAGATTTTTCCCTGTTGAAGACTAACGATAATTTGTTGTATATTATCTTAGTCATAATATTCTTTACTGGGCTAGTTGAGCTCACCCTTTTCCTTTTTGTTCCATTTTTCTTCTCAGGAGGTGAGAACATAGCAGGATCTAGTCGGGGTATGGAGTAATGGTTCTAGAAAGATGTATTAGCAGTCCTCACTATTTCTGTAAAATAGTGTTTGAATAATTGTAATGAGGATTTATTTGAGTGTGGATATTGTCTAGAAGACAATATTTGTATTTAAACTCACAGTATGTGTTGTCGTATTTTGCACGACAATTGTATTATTGAAGTTGTAGTTTTCTTTCTGTACCATGTATTTGGCGACTCAGAATGGGTGTTGTATACCTATTCTGGGGGCGTCACAGTTTCTCTCTCTAGAGTTCAGTGAATTCGTAAGAAATAATGAAGGAATAAGCTGCTATTTATAGAAAAATAGAATGCATAGTAACTAATCCATGAACGGTCCAGATTGATTACTTTAATCTGACGGTCCATATTTAAAGAAAAATCTTTTAAATAAAATATAATATATTATATTTATAGAATAACTTTAATAAAGTATTTTGTTTTATATAAAAAGATGTTTCTGTTTTATTACGTTAATAATACGAATAAAACAAAACGTCATTATCGCTAAATAATTCATATTATTAACTGACAATAATTGAATCAAACTGAGTGACTTCTCACATAAGCATTAATAATCAATACCGTGTGCTACTATGCAACCACACGTATTACTGTACTTTTACTACCGAGTAGTTCAACAGTATCAATGGTAAAACTTTCGTCGTTATTTTTAATAAAATATTTTTGTCGCTTTCTCAATCCGACAATAATTCTGTTGTGGGTTCCACCAATGATTGTGTCGTTGTACGAATATTCCCTGTTACAACGAATATTTCCCGACCAATCGAATATTATATAACAACTTGCGTACTTTGCAAAATTTATAAATATTACCCACAACTATAACATTATATCAAATTAACTCCATAATATTCAAAAATGATATTTATAGAAAATTTATCTTTATTTATAAAAGTTGGGGTCTTACAACCTCCCCTTCTTATGAAATTTCGCCCTCGAAATTAGGGTACGTACCTGGTATGTCGAAGAGGTAAGGATACCTTGATTTCATTTCAGATTCTAACTCCCAAGTCATTTCCTCAACATCGTGGTTTTTCCACAAAATTTTGACTTGAGATATAACCTTGGAGCGTAGAATATGTTCCTTCTTATCCAAAATTTAAACAGGAACTTCTTCATACGTCAAATCTTCTGCTATTTCGTCCGGTTCTAACTCAATAATGTGGTTCGGGTCTTCCACATATTTGCGTAACATGGATATGTAAAAAACGTTATGAACACGAGACATACTTGGCGGTAAAGCGAGTCTATAAGCCACAGTTTCTACTCGATCGAGGATTAAAAATGGACCGATGAATCGAGGATTGAGCTTTCCTCTCTTTCCAAATCTCGTAACTCCTTTCCATGGAGCAACACATAAGAACACATGATCTCCTATATCAAATTTCACGTCCTTTCGATGAAGATCAGCATAACTCTTTTGTCGTTCTTGTGAGGTTTTTATACGTTGTCGGATCGTTTGAATCTTTTCTGTAGTCATACGTACCAACTCCGGTCCCAACAACGTTGCTTCACCCACCTCATCCCAGCATACTGGAGAACGACATTTTCTTTCATACAATGCTTCGAATGGAGCCATGCCAATACTTGCTTGATAACTGTTATTGTAGGAAAACTCCACCAATGGTAAGAATTTGTCCCAACTTCCCTTGAAGTCAAGGACACAGAGTCTTAATAAATCTTCTAGAGTTTGAATAGTCCTCTCTGATTGTCCGTCCGTCTGAGGATGATATGCCGAACTAAATCGTAAATCTGTGCCCATAGCTTTTTGTAAACTAACCCAAAATCGTGAAGTGAATCTCGGGTCTCGATCAAAAACTATGGATACTGGCATACCATGCAGTCTTAAAATCTCGTTTATGTACATACAAGCAAGACGTTCAAGTGTATAAGTTTCTCGTATTGGTAAGAAATTAACAGACTTGGTCAATCTATCAACAATGACCCAAATCGCATCAATACCTTGAGAAACCCTAGGAAGACCGGTAACGAAATCCATGGTAATGTGCTCCCACTTTCATTTTAGAATTTCAAGTGGTTGCAATGGACCTTTTGGTACTTGATGCTCCGCTTTGACTCGTTGACAAGTTAAACACCTTGAGATAAACAGCGTTATCTCTCTCTTCATATTGCTCCACCAAAATGTATGACGAAGATCATGATACATTTTGGTACTTCCAGGATGGATTGCAAACGGTGTGTTGTGCGCCTCCATCATGATTTCATACTTTAAATCAGGGTTGTTAGGAACACAAAGTCTGGAGTTGACTCGAAGTATTCCTTATTCATCGATTCTTGCTTCCGGCATAGCACCTTCTTGCACTTTCTTCCTCATACGCATCAGCTCCAGGTCTGTAGCTTGAGCAGCTTTAACTTTATCGATTAAAGTTAGTTCTACTCGTATATTCGCCATCATCACATGGGTCCCTGGAGTCTTTAACTATATCTCCATCCTTTGCATGACACACAAAATGGGCCTTTGTGTTGACAATATTGCACTCGTACTTGCATATGATCTTCTACTCAATGCGTCAGCTACCACGTTCACTTTTCCAGGATGGTATTCAATGGTATGATCATAATATTTCAACAGTTCAAGCCAACGTCGTTGTCGCATGTTGAGTTCCTTTTGAGTGAAGAAATATTTGAGGCTTTTATGATCCGTAAAGATCTCCACCTTTTCCCCATACAAGTAATGCCTTTAAATTTTAAGTGCAAAGACAACAGCTGCCAACTCTAGATCATGAGTAGGATAATTCCTCTCATATTCCTTGAGTTGTCTTGATGCATAGGCTATGACCTTTCCATGTTGCATGAGAACGCATCCCAACCCTTTGCTCGAAGCATCACTGTAGATGACAAATCCCTCCGAGCTAGATGGTATTGTTAGAACAGGTGCTGAAATGAGTCTCCTCTTGAGTTCTTGAAAACTCTGCTCACATTCTTCACTCCAACCGAACTTTGTATCTTTCCGAGTCAGCTGAGTTAATGGAGTAGCGATTCTAGAAAATCCTTCCACGAATCTCCGATAATAACCAGCTAAACCAAGAAAGCTACGTACTTCGGTCACTGATTTAGGTTGCTCCCAGCTTTGAATAGCTTCAATCTTTGCCGGGTCAACCGATATTCCACGACTTGATACTATGTGCCCAAGGAATGCTACCTCCTCCAGCCAGAACTCGCATTTCTTCAACTTGGCATAAAGCTTGTATTCACGAAGCTTTTAGAGTACCAGCCTCAAGTGTTGCTCATGATCTTCACGGCTTTTGGAATAAATAAGGATGTCATCAATAAAGACGACCACAAAGTGATCCAAATATTTCTTGAATACCCGGTTTATCATATCCATGAAGGCAGTAGGAGCATTAGTCAATTCAAAGGACATGACTAGGAATATCCTCAGTTCTAACCTTCAGCTGATGATATCCAGAACGAAGATCGATCTTTGAAAAGAATTGTGCTCCTTGCAACTGGTCAAACAGGTCATCAATACGTGGCAATGGGTACCTGTTTTTGATGGTGACATGATTCAACTCCCGATAATCAATACAAAGTTGCATACTTCCATCTTTCTTCTTCAAAAATAGCACAGGAGCACCCCAAGGAGAAGTACTAGGACGAATAAAGCCAATGTCTAACAATTCCTGCAGTTAGATCTTTAACTCCTGAAGTTCAATAGGAGTCATTCGATATGGGGCTTTAGAAATGGGTTTTGTACCGGGTTCAAGGTCGATACAAAATTCAATTTCACGCTCTGGGGGTAGGCCAGGAAGTTCTTCAGGGAATACGTCAAGGAATTTATTAACAATAGAAATATCATTCAAAACTGACGTATTTTTGTTTAGATTCGTGACATGAGCTAAGAAAGCTTGACATCCGTTTTTCAATAAACGAATAGCTTTATGGCTTGAGATGACAGCGATTGATTTTAATGGTTTGGTTGCTTGAATTCGCATAATAGGTCGATTAGGAATATGAAAACTAACAACCTTACGAAAACAATCAATTTTTGCATGATGAGTAGTTAACCAATCAATCCCTAGAATCACGTCAAATGCAAGTATTTTTAATGAAATTATATCGACAGGTAATGTGTGGGTACCAACTTGAACCAAACAAAACTTATAAACCGTGGATGTAATGAAGGTTTCTCCCAATGGAGTTTCAACAGATAAATCAAAGTCTAATTTCTCCGGAGTCAAATTTAATCGATGAGTGCAAGTAGGAGAAATAAAAGAATGGGTAGAACCGGTATCAAATAAAGTATAGACTTCGTTAGAGTTTATGATAAGCTTACCCGTGATGACCTCATTCGGGTTCCTTACTTTCTGAGAGGTCACAACAAACGCTCTCCCTTGCACTACCGGTTTTGACTTTTCTGGGACGACATTTGGTGTCTCCATCTTGGCTGAACTTATTTTTGGTAAACGACAAAATCGAGCTAAATGACCTTCTCTTCCACAATTATAACATGCTTTAGACGGCATCGCGCAGTTTGGACTGATGTGCCCCTCCCCTCCGCATTTGAAACATATGATATGTGGTCGTTCTCCTTCCTTAACAACGGGTGCTGGTGCTGACGTCTTTCCATCATTGTTGAATCTCCTCTTCTTGAAATGACCATTCTTATTGTTTTGGCCCTGATTACCACCGAAGTGGTTACCATTTCTGGCCTGTTGATTCCCTCCACGCTTGTTGTCACTGCTTCGATGACTGCTCTCATTGGTATTATCATTTTGCCGACTGCTCTCTTTTGGTTGCGTTGACTCGTTATCGCGCTCCACTAACTGAGCCCTATTTACAACATCTGAATACAAACACAGTTTTTGAGAAATAAGATGTAAGACCCCAACTTATTAATGAATAAAATCAAATTTTCTCTAAATATTATTGTGAATAATAAGGGGTTAATTTGATATAATACTTTGGTTATGGGTGAAATGTGCAAATTTTGCAAAATAAGCAAGTGGTTATAAAATATTTATTTTTGGTCGGTGAATATTCGGTTGGTCGTGGAATATTCTTGCTGTCGGGGAATATTCGTACGACGACGCAGCCTTGTGTGGGCCCCATAACGGAAAGCGATTGGATGAAGAAAACGACAAGTATAAGTTGTTTATAAATAACGGCGTAGTTGTTACCGTTAATACTGTTGGAATACCCGGTGGTTAAAATACAGTAGCACACGGTATTGCACCAATTATTGATTCTTACGTAAGAAGGCACTACTCAATAATTGTTACAGTAGTTATTATTCAATATTTTATTTTATTGATTCAATAATTGCTGCGTTGATATTTTATATTATTGTTGTTTCAATAATTGTTGCTGCACAGTATTTTCATTTATCAGATCAATAATTCATATTATTTGAATAATATTATTAGATAACATTATTGGCAATGTCTAGAAAGTTCTGTCTAAGGAGAGGTTTGGTCATCTAATTGCGCGCCAGTAAGGAGAAATCCTTATTGGAAAGCCCCCTCTTTCCTGGGAACGGCCTGGTTGTCATAAATGTGATTCTGTAATATTATTTGTGAATAATTAATTATTGATTCATATGATAAGGAAATATTTATTTTATGTGGATATAAATGAGGGATATATTTTTGTGGTTAAAAATGAAGGAGTTAATGTTGAGGTGTTTTATCAGTATTTTTATCGGAATGGAGGTATTAAAAAATCAAATCAGGGTTTTTGAGAAATATTGCGGGTGTTATAATTTTTAATCCGACCGTTGGATCGTGGTAATTTTTGGATATGTTATACATATATAAGTTGAGTATATGTCCACAAATTTTGAACCGTTAAAAATGAACGTATGATTTATTATGAATTTTACAAGATGACTGGTTCAGAAATTGTTGAATTTTCGGAGTTTATCATTTTGGTGGAAAATTCTAGAATTGGTGGGCCCCACTTGTGGTTGGTGAAGAAATGTGCTGAATTATATTTCAAATGTGGTAGGTGGGAATAGTAGCAGGTAAAGCCATCAGGTTGCAGGTCAAACCTACCAAAATTTTCCTATAAATAGAGGGCTAAGTTAGAATTGAAAATTACACCAGAAACAAGTTTTCTCTCTTTCTCTCTCTAGATTATTGAGTGTATTTTGTGAGTATTTAGATACTTTGAGAGTTTCTATTCATCAGAGCAAGTTTCTTTCAGCCTTATACCGGTATTCCGACCAGAAGTACTGATATTTTGAGGTAAGGGATATTATTTTCTTCTTAATGATATTATTTTCTTCAATATCATTATGCTGAAATATTGATATGAGTTTTTATCAAATTTGGAACTTTTTGTGTCGGGGGTTACTATTCACGTATACGGCACTATTCACGTATACGGCACTATTCACGAATACGGCACTATTCACCGAAAAATAAAATTTTCCCTTTTTGTCCAAGATGTCTATTATGGTTACTATCTTTGATTGTATCCATGTTTTGATCTTTATTTTTGAATTCTGCTTCACAATTGATTATTATGAAGTATTATTGATCTTGGATAAACTGTTATACGAATCCCTACTATTTGTCCTTCTGTCTCATTGGATTCGTTCTCTTTAAGATATTTTTCATCATCCTCAGTCCTAAATGATGATACAAATGAATATCTTTGGCCTGTAGTGCAAAGATGTATAATTACTTGATGAATATCTTTGGCCTGTAGTGCAAAGATGAACAGGTGTTGAGATGAACATGACCGACTGATGATACAAATGAATATCTTTGGCCTGTAGTGCAAAGATGAATATTTGGTTAAAGATGATTATTAATTGATGTTACAGGGATAAAATATTGATGATGGACTTTTAAATCTTAGAAGATAGTAGAATTCTTTCTCTACTTGGCTCTTCTAATGGTTTGTTGTTTCCGCTGCAGTTGTTGATCTAAAACTTGTTGTCGATTATATTTTATCAGATTTTTCCCTGTTGAAGACTAACGATAATTTGTTGTATATTATCTTAGTCATAATATTCTTTACTGGGCTAGTTGAGCTCACCCTTTTCCTTTTTGTTCCATTTTTCTTCTCAGGAGGTGAGAACATAGCAGGATCTAGTCGGGGTATGGAGTAATGGTTCTAGAAAGATGTATTAGCAGTCCTCACTATTTCTGTAAAATAGTGTTTGAATAATTGTAATGAGGATTTATTTGAGTGTGGATATTGTCTAGAAGACAATATTTGTATTTAAACTCACAGTATGTGTTGTCGTATTTTGCACGACAATTGTATTATTGAAGTTGTAGTTTTCTTTCTGTACCATGTATTTGGCGACTCAGAATGGGTGTTGTATACCTATTCTGGGGGCGTCACAGTTGGTATCAGAGCTTAGGGATATGATCCCTGGCTGAGATGTGAGACAAGAACTAGGAGGGGAGAGACGGGAAATTCCTTCGCTAGTATGACCTGACTAAGTTTATTTGGTGTTTATTTGGTCGGTCAGAGTATAGGGATAATATATGACATGACTATTAACCCTTGTTTTATGGCAGTATTTAAGAATGGCAGCTGAGAACGTTAATAATGGAGTAAATCAGACCGTGGAGACACCTTTGATCACTACCCAGGGGAACGTGCAACAGGAAGGCAATATTCCTCCTGTAAACAACGTTACCGAGCAAACGATGAATGATGGAATGTTTAGGAGCTTTTTGCAGTTCATGCAAAATCAGACGAGGGAGACTCGTGTGCAGAATACGGGTGGAAATGATAACAACGCGCGGTTTGTCACAGCTAAGCAGTTCAAAGAATTGGGACCACCAGAATTTAAGGGAAAGCCGGATCCGATCATGGTGGAAACGTGGGTCAAGCAAATTACCAAGATATTTGATGTCTTGGGATGCACGGAGGAACAGAAGGTTCCATTCGCTACATTTATGTTCCGCGGTGAGGCAGACTACTGGTGGGAGTCTGTGAAGCGTACCCAGCCTGACGCACTCAACATGTCCTGGGAAACATTTCAAAAACTGTTCAATGACAAGTACTTTCCCGAAAGTATTCGTCATATGAAGGAGGTTGAGTTTATTAGACTGGAACAAAACAACATGACGGTGTCCCAGTACGAGGCGAAGTTTGCAGAGTTATCCAGGTTTGCACCTCATTTAGTCGAAAATGAGGAACGAATGACGCGGATGTTTCTGAGAGGTTTAAAACCTGAGATTCGTCAATACCTTATCTCTCATAAATTTTCTCTGTATTCAGACGTTGTCAACAGGGCCCAATTATTAGAGAGAGATAATGAGTATACTCAACCGAGGGACCACAACCAGGGTCATACCGGTGACAGCAATCATCAGAGCGATGATAACCAACGAGGAGGGAAAAATACGAACAAAGGCGGTAACCACTCGGGTGGTCATCGTGGCCATGATAATAGGAGAGGTGAGTCAAGTGGAAATTTCAGAAAGAGGAGATTCAACAATGACGGGAAGACATCAGCACCAGCACCAACAACAAATTTTAGGGGAGGAGAACGACCGCCAGTTAGATGTTACAAATGCGGGAAAGAGGGACATATCAGCCCAAACTGTCCACAACAATCCAAGGTGTGTTACAACTGTGGGAAGGAAGGCCACATCGCTCGAGATTGTACTATAGCGAAACCAAGTTCAGCGGGAGTGGTGATTCCAAGGGCTGTCCCGGATAAGGCGAAATCAGCGGTTCCTGGAAGAGCGTTTGTCGTTACTGGCCAAAACGCGAGAAACCCGAACGAGGTGATCACGGGTAAGCTAATCTTGAATTCTTACGAAGTTTATACTTTACTAGATACCGGTTCTACCCATTCTTTTATCTCTCCTGCTTGTGCTCAACGTTTAAACTTGACTCCGGAGAAATTGGACTTTAACTTATCTGTTGAAACTCCGTTGGGTGAAACCTTCGTTACATCTACAGTTTATAAATCTTGCATGATCCAAGTTGGCGCTATCACATTACCTGTTGATCTTATCTCTTTAAAGATACTTGCTTTTGATGTGATTTTAGGAATTGATTGGTTAACCACTCATCATGCTAAAATTGATTGTTTTCGTAAGGTTGTTAGTTTTCATATTCCTAACCAACCTGTCATACGAATTCAAACTACTAAACCACTAAAATCAGTCACTGTCATATCGAGCCACAAAGCTATTCGTTTATTGAAAAACGGATGTCAAGCTTTCTTAGCCCATGTTATGGATTTGAACAAAGACAAGTCAGATTTGAATAATATTTCTATTGTTAGAGAATTTTCCGATGTATTTCCTGAAGAACTTCCCGGTCTACCCCCGGAACGAGAAATTGAATTCTTTATTGACCTTGAACCCGGTACAAAGCCCATTTCTAAAACCCCATATCGAATGGCTCCTATTGAACTTCAGGAGTTAAAAGTCCAACTACAGGAGTTGTTGGACATCGGTTTTATTCGTCCTAGTACGTCTCCTTGGGGTGCTCCTGTTTTATTCGTAAAGAAGAAAGACGGGAGTATGCGACTTTGTATTGACTATCGAGAATTGAACCATGTCACCATCAAGAATAGGTATCCGCTACCTCGCATTGATGACCTGTTTGACCAGTTGCAAGGAGCACAATTCTTTTCAAAGATCGATCTTCGTTCTGGATATCATCAGCTGAAGATTAAAACTGAGGATATTCCAAAGACTGCCTTCAGAACTCGGTACGGGCATTATGAATTCTTAGTAATGTCTTTTGGATTGACTAATGCTCCTGCTGCCTTCATGGATATGATGAACCGTGTATTCAAAGAATATTTGGATCAGTTCGTTGTTGTCTTTATTGATGACATCCTCATCTATTCCAAAAGCCGTGAAGATCATGAGCGCCATTTGAAGCTGGTACTGCAAAGGCTTCGTGAAAACAAGCTATATGCCAAACTGAAGAAATGCGAGTTCTGGCTTGAGGAAGTAGCATTCCTTGGGCACGTGGTGTCAAAACATGGAGTATCTGTCGACCCGGCGAAGATTGAAGCCATACAAAGTTGGGAGCAACCGAAGTCGGTAACCGAAGTACGTAGCTTTCTGGGCTTAGCTGGTTATTATCGGAGATTTGTGGAAGGATTTTCTCGAATCGCTACTCCGTTAACTCAGCTGACTCGGAAAGATACAAAATTCGTATGGAGTGAGGAATGCGAGAAGAGTTTCCAAGAACTCAAGAGGAGACTCATTTCGGCACCTGTTTTGACAATACCATCTGGTTCGGATGGATTTGTTATCTACAGCGATGCTTCAGGCAAAGGGTTAGGATGTGTTCTCATGCAACATGGGAAAGTCATAGCCTATGCCTCACGACAACTCAAAGAATATGAGAGGAATTATCCTACTCATGATTTGGAGTTGGCAGCAGTCGTTTTTGCGTTGAAGATCTGGAGACACTACCTTTATGGGGAGAAAGTGGAGATCTATACAGATCATAAAAGCCTCAAATATTTCTTCACCCAAAAGGAACTCAACATGCGGCAACGACGTTGGCTTGAGCTGTTGAAAGATTACGATCATACCATCCAATACCATCCTGGAAAAGCAAACGTAGTAGCTGACGCATTGAGTAGAAGATCATATGCGGGTACGAGTGCAATGTTTTTAACACAAAGGCCCATTTTGTATGACTTGCAAAGGATGGAGATAGAGATGAAGGCTCCAAGTACCCACATGATGATATCAAATATACGAGTAGAACCGACTTTAATCGATAAAGTTAAAGCTGCTCAAGCTACGGATATAGAGCTGATGCGTATGAAGAAGAAAGTGCAAGAAGGTGCTATTCCAGAAGCAAGAATCGATGAAGAAGGAATACTTCGAGTCAACTCCAGACTTTGTGTTCCTAACGATTTTGACTTGAAGCATAGAATAATGATGGAGGCACACAACACACCGTTTGCAATCCATCCTGGGAGTACCAAAATGTATCACGATCTTCGACATACATTTTGGTGGAGCAATATGAAAAGAGAGATCGCGGAGTTTATCTCGAGATGTTTAACTTGTCAACGTGTAAAAGCGGAGCATCAAGTACCAAAGGGTCCATTGCAACCACTTGAGATTCCGAAATGGAAGTGGGAACACATTACTATGGATTTTGTTACGGGTCTTCCCAAGGTTTCTCAAGGCATAGATGCGATTTGGGTTATTGTTGATAGATTAACCAAGTCCGCTCATTTCTTGCCGATACGTGAGACTTATTCCCTTGAACGTCTTGCTAGTATGTACGTGAACGAGATTGTGAGATTGCATGGCATGCCAGTATCCATAGTTTCGGATCGTGACCCAAGATTCACTTCACGATTTTGGGTTAGCTTGCAGAAAGCTATGGGCACGAATTTACGATTCAGTTCAGCATACCATCCTCAAACGGACGGACAATCAGAGAGGACTATTCAAACTCTTGAAGATCTATTAAGACTTTGTGTCTTAGATCTCAAAGGGAGTTGGGATAAGTACCTACCATTGGTGGAATTCTCCTACAACAACAGTTATCAGGCGAGCATAGGTATGGCTCCATTTGAGGCGTTGTATGGAAGAAAATGTCGTTCTCCAGTATGCTGGGACGAGGTGGGTGAAGCAACATTGTTGGGACCAGAGTTGGTACGCATTACTACAGAGAAGATCCAAACGATTCGACAACGTATACAAACGGCACAGGATCGACAAAAGAGTTATGCGGATCTTCATCGGAAGGACGTGGAATTTAATATTGGGGATCATGTATTGTTACGTGTTGCACCATGGAAGGGAGTTACAAGATTTGGGAAGAGAGGAAAGCTCAATCCAAGATTTGTTGGTCCATTTGAGATTCTTGAGCGAATAGGAAATGTGGCATATAGACTCGCATTACCTCCAAGCATGTCTCGTGTTCATAATGTTTTTCACATATCTATGCTTCGTAAATATGTTAAAGACCCGAACCACATTATTGAGTTAGAACCAGACGAGATAGCTGAAGATTTAACGTACGAGGAGGTACCTGTTAAGATCTTGGATAGGAAAGAGCATGTCCTACGCACGAAGGTTATACCACAAGTTAAGGTTTTGTGGAGAAACCATGCTATTGAAGAAATGACCTGGGAGTTGGAATCAGAAATGAAAGCGAGGTATCCTCACCTTTTTGAAACATCAGGTACGTACGTCAATTTCGAGGACGAAATTTCATAAGAAGGGGAGGTTGTAAGACCCCAACTTATTAATGAATAAAATCAAATTTTCTCTAAATATTATTGTGAATAATAAGGGGTTAATTTGATATAATACTTTGGTTATGGGTGAAATGTGCAAATTTTGCAAAATAAGCAAGTGGTTATAAAATATTTATTTTTGGTCGGTGAATATTCGGTTGGTCGTGGAATATTCTTGCTGTCGGGGAATATTCGTACGACGACGCAGCCTTGTGTGGGCCCCATAACGGAAAGCGATTGGATGAAGAAAACGACAAGTATAAGTTGTTTATAAATAACGGCGTAGTTGTTACCGTTAATACTGTTGGAATACCCGGTGGTTAAAATACAGTAGCACACGGTATTGCACCAATTATTGATTCTTACGTAAGAAGGCACTACTCAATAATTGTTACAGTAGTTATTATTCAATATTTTATTTTATTGATTCAATAATTGCTGCGTTGATATTTTATATTATTGTTGTTTCAATAATTGTTGCTGCACAGTATTTTCATTTATCAGATCAATAATTCATATTATTTGAATAATATTATTAGATAACATTATTGGCAATGTCTAGAAAGTTCTGTCTAAGGAGAGGTTTGGTCATCTAATTGCGCGCCAGTAAGGAGAAATCCTTATTGGAAAGCCCCCTCTTTCCTGGGAACGGCCTGGTTGTCATAAATGTGATTCTGTAATATTATTTGTGAATAATTAATTATTGATTCATATGATAAGGAAATATTTATTTTATGTGGATATAAATGAGGGATATATTTTTGTGGTTAAAAATGAAGGAGTTAATGTTGAGGTGTTTTTATCAGTATTTTTATCGGAATGGGGGTATTAAAAAATCAAATCAGGGTTTTTGAGAAATATTGCGGGTGTTATAATTTTTAATCCGACCGTTGGATCGTGGTAATTTTTGGATATGTTATACATATATAAGTTGAGTATATGTCCACAAATTTTGAACCGTTAAAAATGAACGTATGATTTATTATGAATTTTACAAGATGACTGGTTCAGAAATTGTTGAATTTTCGGAGTTTATCATTTTGGTGGAAAATTCTAGAATTGGTGGGCCCCACTTGTGGTTGGTGAAGAAATGTGCTGAATTATATTTCAAATGTGGTAGGTGGGAATAGTAGCAGGTAAAGCCATCAGGTTGCAGGTCAAACCTACCAAAATTTTCCTATAAATAGAGGGCTAAGTTAGAATTGAAAATTACACCAGAAACAAGTTTTCTCTCTTTCTCTCTCTAGATTATTGAGTGTATTTTGTGAGTATTTAGATACTTTGAGAGTTTCTATTCATCAGAGCAAGTTTCTTTCAGCCTTATACCGGTATTCCGACCAGAAGTACTGATATTTTGAGGTAAGGGATATTATTTTCTTCTTAATGATATTATTTTCTTCAATATCATTATGCTGAAATATTGATATGAGTTTTTATCAAATTTGGAACTTTTTGTGTCGGGGGTTACTATTCACGTATACGGCACTATTCACGTATACGGCACTATTCACGAATACGACACTATTCACCGAAAAATAAAATTTTCCCTTTTTGTCCAAGATGTCTATTATGGTTACTATCTTTGATTGTATCCATGTTTTGATCTTTATTTTTGAATTCTGCTTCACAATTGATTATTATGAAGTATTATTGATCTTGGATAAACTGTTATACGAATCCCTACTATTTGTCCTTCTGTCTCATTGGATTCGTTCTCTTTAAGATATTTTTCATCATCCTCAGTCCTAAATGATGATACAAATGAATATCTTTGGCCTGTAGTGCAAAGATGTATAATTACTTGATGAATATCTTTGGCCTGTAGTGCAAAGATGAACAGGTGTTGAGATGAACATGACCGACTGATGATACAAATGAATATCTTTGGCCTGTAGTGCAAAGATGAATATTTGGTTAAAGATGATTATTAATTGATGTTACAGGGATAAAATATTGATGATGGACTTTTAAATCTTAGAAGATAGTAGAATTCTTTCTCTACTTGACTCTTCTAATGGTTTGTTGTTTCCGCTGCAGTTGTTGATCTAAAACTTGTTGTCGATTATATTTTATCAGATTTTTCCCTGTTGAAGACTAACGATAATTTGTTGTATATTATCTTAGTCATAATATTCTTTACTGGGCTAGTTGAGCTCACCCTTTTCCTTTTTGTTCCATTTTTCTTCTCAGGAGGTGAGAACATAGCAGGATCTAGTCGGGGTATGGAGTAATGGTTCTAGAAAGATGTATTAGCAGTCCTCACTATTTCTGTAAAATAGTGTTTGAATAATTGTAATGAGGATTTATTTGAGTGTGGATATTGTCTAGAAGACAATATTTGTATTTAAACTCACAGTATGTGTTGTCGTATTTTGCACGACAATTGTATTATTGAAGTTGTAGTTTTCTTTCTGTACCATGTATTTGGCGACTCAGAATGGGTGTTGTATACCTATTCTGGGGGCGTCACATAAGATGTTGACGTATCTCAGGTTTCAAACCTCGCAAAAATATTCGTGTCATTCGCTCTTCATTATCCACCAAGTGGGACGCAAACCGGGACAACTCAACAAATTTAGCCTCATACTGCGATACGGTCATATTATTCTGCTCTAATTTGATGAACTCCACCTCCTTCATGTGACGAACACTTTTGAGAAAGTATTTGTCATTGAACAGCTCTTGGAACTTCTCCCAAGACATCTTCAGTGCGGCAGGTTGAGTACGCTTAATCGATTACTACCAGTAATCTGCCCCTCCTCGCAACATAAAGGCGGCAAAGGGAACCTTTTGCTCCTCGGAGTATCCCAAGACATCAAATATTTTGGTAATCTGCTTTATCCATGTTTCCGCTATAAGTGATTTTGGCTCTCCCTTAAACTCTGGTGGTCCCAGCTCCTTGAACTGTTTAGCGGTGACCGTTCGAGAGTTTTCAGTATTTCCACCTATATTTTGGACAGGAGCCGCTCTCGCCTGTTGTTGCATGAACTGCATAAAGTTTCTAAACATTCCATCATTCATCATCTGGTCAGTGTTGTTATTTGCATGAGGATTGTCACCTTCCTGATGCACATTATCCTGATTATTGATATGTGGTGAATCAACAGTAGCCTGTGCTCCATTGCTATTCTCAACATTCTCAGATGCCATTTTCAGATACTGCCACAAAATAAAGTTAATTGATATGTCATATATTATCCTTATATTATGACCGACCAATTAAATATCATGCAAATAAATTTAGGTAGGTCATACTAGCGAAGGAATTTTCCGTCTCTCCCCTCCTAGTTCTATTCTCACATCTTAGCCAGGGATCATATCCCTAAGCTCTGATACCAACTGTGGCGCCCCCAAAATTTGGTATACATCACCCATCTTGGGTCGTCAGATACATAGTACAGAATACAAATATAACTTACTAATACAACTGTCGTGTACAATACGACAAAACATAAACTGTGAGTTTGAATACAATTATTATCTTCTAGAGAGTATTCATACTCAAAAGGAGTCCTCATTACATTTATTAACACACTATTACATAGAATAGTGAGGACTACTAATTAATACTATCATTCGGACCATCACTCCGTTCTCCGACTTGCCCCAGCTACGTTCTCATTTCCTGAAGAGAACAGTGAAAAAAAGGGTGAGCTCAACTAGCCCAGTAAGAAATATTATGACTAAGATAATGCAGAATAAATTATCATTAGCCTTCAACAATGTTATACTGATAAAATATAATAGACATCAAGTTTAACTGCAGTGGAATAAACAACCCATTAAAAGAGTCAAGTAGAAAATAAACTCTACTATCTTTTATGATTTAAAAGGTTTTTTAACACTGTGATCGTTGGGACTCAGCTTAATAAAATAATCCGCATCATCGAATCACCCCTGCACTACGACCAATGATATTCGTGTATTCATTAATGGTCATGATCATGCCAACAACTGTCCATCAATGCACTACGGGGCAATGAGAAATTTTACCACATCATTTGTAACATTACGGTCATGATTATACCGAATAATCCCTGGTCATAATCATACCAAGTCCATCTATGCACTACAGGCCATAGATGATTTTCAACATTTTATAAACATGAGTATGATGACAATGATATAAGAATTCAATAAAATAAGTTCAAGAATTAATTTATCCAATAATTAATAACGTCCAAATTATCAACATGATACTGCTTTGTGGAGTAAAATTTAAGAATGCTTAGAAGAATATTTTCATGAAAAGATACTGGATGAACCGCAATTATCAAGGATATTCCACTAATTTCATGGAGTATAGAAGTTAAAACTTAACCAACTGAGTATAGTAAAGAATGGAATAACAAAAGAAATCACCCCGCATGCGATAGACCGCACAGACATGTTATTCTAACAGAATAATAAATAATAGAACCAGGTCTGGCGTAAACGCACAGACAGGATATTCCGGCAGAATAATAAATAATGGAACCAGGTCCGGTGTAAAACACACAGACAGGATGTTCCAACAGAATAATAATAAAAACGGAACCAGGTCCGGTGTAAAACACACAGACAGGATGTTCCAACAGAATAATAGAAGAATGTCACCAAGTATAGGGTAAACCACGTATACAGGTTATTCCAACAGAATAATAAGAAATGGAATAACAACAGTTCTTTTCATGAATAAGCAAGAATAACACCCCTTACCGTTTTAAAGAAGAGCTGAAATAAGAAAGTAGTTAAGTAGTAGAATACTCTTCTTCTCTCTCTCTATAGTTTCTCTCTCTAGAGTTCAGTGAATTCGTAAGAAATAATGAAGGAATGAGCTGCTATTTATAGAAAAATAGAATGCATAGTAACTAATCCATGAACGGTCCAGATTGATTACTTTAATCTGACGGTCCATATTTAAAGAAAAATCTTTTAAATAAAATATAATATATTTTCTTTATAGAATAACTTTAATAAAGTATTTTGTTTTATATAAAAAGATGTTTCTGTTTTATTATGTTAATAATACGAATAAAACAAAACGTCATTATCGCTAAATAATTCATATTATTAACTGACAATAATTGAATCAAACTGAGTGACTTCTCACATAAGCATTAATAATCAATACTGTGTGCTACTATGCAACCACACGTATTACTGTACTTTTACTACCGAGTAGTTCAACAGTATCAATGGTAAAACTTCCGCCGTTATTTTTAATAAAATATTTTTGTCGTTTTCTCAATCCGACAATAATTCTGTTGTGGGGTCCACCAATGATTGTGCCGTTGTACGAATATTTCCTGTTAAAACGAATATTCCCCGACCAATCGAATATTATATAACAACTTGCGTACTTTGCAAAATTTATAAATATTACCCACAACTATAACATTATATCAAATTAACTCCATAATATTCAAAAATGATATTTATAGAAAATTCATCTTTATTTATAAAAGTTGGGGTCTTACAGTATCTTTTTAAATTTAATAAGAAATTAATATAGGACAGGTACTACTTTTTAATATATAATATACAATTTATATGTAACAATATATGTTACAATGAATAAAAAGTATACACTTTTTGATTTATAATAATATACTAAAATATTTAAATATATACTTATATATTTGTAAAATAATAGTATATTACACAGGATTAAAATGCTAGCAAGAATTTTATTTAGATAATTAAATAGTTACTAATAGACCTCAAATTCAAAAAAGGAAATATAGTAGTATTGTACAATGGAAAGAGATATATTTAATAAAATAGAGAATAAAAGGGAAGAGAGCTACAAATATTAGATTAATAATAATATTAATGACTATCAACATTATATATTATATTAATGTGAAAAATATTTCATATCATTTTTACTTGAAAAAATGTCAATTTGTTAAATATAATATTATCCTTTTTTTAGTAGGAGGAGTAAAGAGAGTAGATCGAGCAAATAAGGAATTATTTAAGTAGAAATAATTGAATATGACTATTATGTATTTTTTTTTTACTTTTTAAAATTAATTATGAACTAATTTAATTGCTTATAAGTGATTTCAAACACCCAATATTTTCTTCAAAATTTTAAAAATTGAAATATATGGGTAAAACATTGCTACAGTTAGAAATTATATATATATGTTAATGAAGATAAATTAGATTTCTCTCATTTTATACAATTTAGTATGAAAATCAATATTAAAATAATAATGTAATAAATGGTAAAAAAATATTCGAACCAATTTTTAGATTTCAATTTTCTTTTCGTATTCTCGAATTCTAAATATAGTTTAATAATTTTTTTAAAGAAATAATTGCAGTATATTCTCATTAAAATAATAATTTAATAAATGGAATAACATGGTAAATCATTTCTTTCTTCTCTTTCTAAATTCTCAAACTGAAAGAGGAAAGTTTGGATTAGATTCAAAATTGGAAGTTTTCCGCTTGAAAAGGAAAAAGGGACCAATTTATCAAAAACTGGTTGTTGATGCTGATCCTATGGGATTCGGAAATAAAAGGTTTTATTTTCATTGGACACCTTTTTGGCTTTTTGTGTGGACATTGACTTCACGATAAAATCCTTATTTAAAAATATTCTATATAACAATAATCTCTATAATATTATAAAAAAATTTGATCCCAATTTAAGCCAGTTATAAATAAGAATAACCTCTAAGTTGTAATATGTTATATGTTTTTTAAGTCCTATATTAAGAAACTATATCTCTATATAGTAATAATTTCATATATATATATATATATATATATATATATATATATGAGAGAGAGACAATATTAATTTTAAAAGACTACATTTTCTATAAAAAACTATATTTTTTATAAAGAATTATATTTTCCTATAAATGACTACATTTTTCTATAAAAGACTACATTTTTTATAATAGACCACATTTTCATTTGAAAGACTATATTTCCTATAAAAGACTACATTTACCTAGTTTGAAAATCTAAATAATTTATATTTTCTTTAATTTTTGTTATAAAATCTATATTTTTGTTAAAGTGGATATTTTTGGGTGTTCGGAAAATATTTTGTATCAATACCTCTATTTAGTAATAACCTCTCAATTAGAATACAAATAATTTGGTCACAAGTCTATTCCTAAATAGAGGTTTTACTGTATTATTTTTTGGCCGTCACATTTTTATTTTAAAGGTTAACAAAAGTTAACTTATTAGGTTGAGACTCCATCATGCTTATTAATTTGTCTATATCCTTAATTTATGCCAAATGAGATTCGTATGTAATATCCCAACACGAGACTGTAACACCCCAGTTCCACGTCGAAAGATAAAAAATTAAGTTAATAATAGTACCTTCAGTCATGATCTTTTGGGTGAGTATATGGTGGACTAAGATGACCAAGAGTCGGGTCAATCGACAAGGTTGTCGGAGGTGGAAACACGAAGTTAACTGGTATTATCCCACAATTTGTGGCTATAGAAGCAAAGATCCGGTCAGAAATTTAAGTGTGTATATATATAAAGAATTAAGTTATAAACAATAGTCCTTATTTGGATGAATTTGATTTACTTCAGACTTAAAATTTAACCCAAAATTTATTTCGGACGCGAAATTTGATCCAAATTGTTTCAACAAATATATATGAACTTGGTGGTGCAAGCTTAACTATAGCAAGCAATGTGTACCGATGGGCATTCATTGTCTACTGCCTTCAGCCCACAATGAACCAGCTTGGATATTATATACTCTCTCTGTTTTTAAAAAATTGTAACTTTAGAAGAAAAAATTTGTTCTAAAAAGTTTATCGTTTATAACTTTTGAGGAGAATAAATTATTTATTTTTCTATATTACCCATACCTTCTCTCATTGTTCCAAGAAATTCTCTCCCTTGTATTAATAGTTTTCAACTTCCCATAAAAGGGTAGTAATGGAATTGCAAACACATTTTACTTGGTAAATGATACTTTCTTAATCCATGTGTCAAAACTTTAAACGACAATCTTTTAAGAACGGAGGTAGTATATCAGTGTGAGGTGGTCAATGGAATAATGAATGAATATACACAAAAACTGAGAAACTCAAAAGTTGAGGCGACTCATGGTAGCTTACATATACTCTACTAAATCAAACACTTGGTTTTTCTTCGCCAGAGTCCTTCAAATGCTCCCTAACACAAGCAAAAATGAACGCACAAGACCTAATTTTATGCCAAAATCATAAGTGATAAAAGGCAGAAAAAGTTCATTATGTGACTTATGGAAATATACCAAAATAATCTAAATGAAATTCCCGAATAGGCCAATGAGAAATAATGAAGAATAAATACTAAAAAATATACCAAAACTTGTGATATTTTTCTTGAAAACTCAAGTTAAGTTGAAAGAATAATCACAAGTGATAAAAGGCAACTAGCCTAGTGCACTTCTCTTCCTACCCCGTCTGTCTGTCTGTCTGTCTTTGCCCCTAAGTCTCTCATTCATTACTGTTTACTCCTCAACAAATCTTCCACACCAAGCACTCTACTAGTCTACTTCACGGACAAAGAATATTTACCTTTCAACCAATTTTAAACATATTTAATTCTATATCCAAAACTAAATCTTAAAAATTTATTAGATATTTTGAAAAACCTTTTTTCCTGTTTTTTAACCCAAGAGAAAATAAGTGTAGCAGTCAACTATATTCACCACCTATACACCAACTTAAAAATTCATGATTATACACTCCACTTTGTAAAGTATTCTTCACAATGTTAACTCAAGGGTACCCATTATAGCACATTCTTTGTATGCAAAACCAAGTTCAATGTCAATTATATTGCTTAGAATTTTCTAACTTGCTTAGGCATTTTGGTCATTTCACACGTACCGTAAGATTGATTTGCTGTAAAGAGTGCACCCACCCAGGCATGCAGCAAACATTGTTTATAAGCATCTTAAACAGGGGAAAAAGAATAATCATTGTAAAATACAAAGGCAAAGAAGAAAGAAAGATAAAAGAGATAATTCAAAGGCAACTAACTAATATAGTTAAGAAGGGATTGATCAATGGCAACACCAAGCTTGAAACCGGTAGTATTGGAGCAGCAACAATCACAAATGCTGCAAATGATCAGTTTTACCAATAGCCCTATGATGATCCAAGACAAGGAGGAAGACATGTCGGCCTTGTCTGCATTTCGTACTAAGGAAGAAGAGATCAAGAGGAAGAAACTGGAGGTCAGAGAGAAGGTTCAAGCTCACTTAGGACGCGTTGAAGAGGAAACTAAGAGATTGTCTGAGATTCGCCAAGTAAGTTCAAAAAATTGTCACATGATAAGAGAGAGCTACATTATTACATAATTTTACAAGTAATAGTGCCAAAGGAACATGACAACAAAAATTTCAATATTACTATACTTTGAGAAACCTGAGATTTCTTTGGTGTCATATGTTTATTGTCTTTCCTTGTTCTTGGCAGCAATTCTGAATAAAAAGACTAAATTTGTGCTATTAATTCAGTTTTATGCCTAGACATCAACATCTTTTTAATTGTGGCTTTCTTCATATGTCATAAAAACACATAAAAAAAATCAACTAGGAACTTGAAGGTCTTGCTGATCCAATGAGGAAGGAAGTTGCAAGTGTACGTAAGAAGATCGATTTGGTCAATCGAGAGTTGAGGCCACTAGGAGTGATCTGCCAGAGGAAGGTAAACATTCTGATTTTTAATAAAATTAGTATGCCTGATCATAGTAATAATTTCTTTCTTAATGGTGCATTTGAACACCCTAAAGGCTTACATCCTTTTGGGGTGGAAATGATTACATTGTGTGCATAACTGTATATGGCATAGCATCTCATGATCTCAATGACATTTTTTTTTTAAATTTATGGTTGCTTCAAAAGTACAACTAATTCTTTAGCTTTCTTATATCTCCAATGACCCTAAGGATCAGTCCGTATTCTAGTGATTATACAACCACAATTCTGTAATTCTAGGTTGCAAGATGAGAGAGTGTAATTGCATTTCTATGGGTATATTTTTGTTTGATACTTAAAAACAATTTTTACTTTATACAGGAAAAAGAATACAGAGAAGCCCTTGAGGCTGTCAATGACAAGAACAAGGAAAAAGCTCAACTAATAACCAAGTTAATGGAGGTGATAGAGATCTCTATGCTTTTTGTCCACACACAACAAAAATAAATTGTCACCTTGTTTATTATATTTTCTTTCTCATGTTTATTCTTTTGTCTGCATAATTCTCCAGATGGTGAGTGAAAGTGAGAGACTGAGAATGAAAAAGTTGGAGGAGCTGAGCAAGAACATAGATTCCATGCGCTGAGCAGTTAATCAAGTACTGTTTGCACTATAAATATTAGGATTGTTTTCTTGGATTTTATTATTACATTTGATGGTTTCTTTATGTGTGATATGCCTTTGAGGTGTTGCTTAAACCATTAATTTTTACTCCCAAATTTTCTTACTTTGTTCTAATATTCTTGTATTTATTTTTGAGTTATGCAAATATGTAGAGCATCCTTTCATGAAGTATTATTATTAATTTCTGAATTCATCAAAAGATACTGAAGAACTATGAAATAATATGCTCAAAAGAAGTACTAAACTTGGATGCATTTGAAGGCGATTCATTCGATATGACAGAAGATCTTTAATCACTATACCGAACGAATGGGGAAAAACCAGAAGAGCAATAGATTTGTGTTTTTTACTACATCAGAAAGTACTTAACTTTGTTTAGAAAAAATCTGTCATGTAAAAAACTTAATTCATTACATCCAAATTCAGATTTTCCAGCACTTTTTCGTAATCGCAATCACCATGACTTGTACTGTCATTTCTTGTAGAGTTTTTGCTCCATTCATTGTGCTATATTATCATACTTGGTTTCAAAGTTAAGGTTCTTTCAATCTTTCAAGAATTAAATAAAAGTAGTTCTGATTTTCTTTTGTCAGATTTATACAGACATTGCAAATATATATACAACTAATCCACTTGAATTAAGTTTGGTACATCAAGCAAACTCTGATCTTATTTTTCTGATCTATTATAGCCATTTGCATCTTTATTCTGCTACTTATTTCTATTTTTTCCCCATAAAGGAACTTAAAAATAGGGTCATTGGTGAAAAGCAGCCCTCATGAACCAACAAAGTACTAGAGCTTAATTTGTTTAGCCTAAAAGAGTTTATTGCTAATATTCTTAATGGATAGAAACATTGACAGACATTAAATTACACAAAAAATACAAAGCATAGCCCTTATATTTTAATGCTGGATGTCAATATAGCTGAGTGATTAAGCTAGGTAGCTGATTTTTCTCCTCCAATGAAATTCTTGGTCCATTTCTTTTGTTTATATCTTGAAAATGACATGTTTCCTTGTACAATACTTTAATTTTCATAAGACAAAGATGTTTCCAATTTTCATTTACTGGGATGGAGCCAGAGCTATGGAGGCATTCCCTTTCACAGAAAAGATGCAACAAGTTTATACCACATCTATTTCTCTTATGACTAAAGAATATATAATTCGTTTCATATATGTAACTTTTTTGTTATGAAATGTATAGAAGAAAGTTGTATTTGAACTTTTTCCTTTCGGTGCGTGTAATTTTATTATTCTCTTATTTGTCACTTTTGGCTCTATGCTTTTGTAACTAGGTGCATAAGTTTCTCCACCACCACATTCACCTCTTCATCACCATTCTCTCTCAACTTTTTACTCACTATTTTTACTCTCTCCCTCAAATTCTTCCCTTCTTCTTGCACAACCACTTGTCTAATCACCCTTGCCACCTCCTCCCTCTTAAACCTCTCATTCTCCTTCTTCACCTCTGCCCCAACACCAATCCCCACCACCAATTTGGCATCACTGGCTGGTCAAGTTGCATAGGCATGGCTACAATAGGCACACCAAACATAACTCCCTCAAAAGTTGAACTCCAACCACAATGACTCACAAACCCTCCAATACTCCCATGCCCAAGTATCTTAGCCTGTGGGGCCCACCCTTCCACCACCATTCCCTTCTCTCCAACCCTCTTCTTAAACCCTTTTGGTAAAACCTCATAAACCCCACTAATTTTCTTTCCACCATGAAACCTTAAAACGCATAAAAAATCCACCTTGCTAAGATCCAATCCATATGCTATCTCTTCAATCTCTTCCTTCGAAAGAAAATACTCGCTTCCAAAAGAAACAAACACAACTGAAGATGGATTCTTCTTGTTCATCCAATCCATGATCGTTATTTCATTTTCATCATCTTTACTTAAAAGGCTCTTGAACTAGAGGGCCAACAGGAACCACCTCTTTTCCTACTAAAACAGAGTAATAATCAATATACTCTGCTTCAATCTCTTTTGTTGTCTTGATCAAGACCATGGTTGAAGATCTTTCTATGCACTTTGTGAACCTTTCTTCATTTGTGAGACCATTTGCAGTGTCATACTGGGTATTTTTCTTGGGAAAATCAAACCCGAAAATGGGAATCGAGTGTTTGGATTCTTGCTCAAGTGAGTTAAAAAAGAACAATTCGCTGCATAGAAAACTATTGACTTTATGTTTTCTTCAAGAGTGGTGCTCATGGCTGCAAGAAATCATATTAGGACGTTTGAAAAGGCCGGCTTGGCGGCCTCGAAAGAGGTTTTGAGGGTGTTCATGAGGTGGGGTGGGAGGTCTTTGGTGGTGTGGTACTGGGGAGGAAGTTCTTGGGAAGAAAGTAGGTGAATTTCCATCAGTTGTACAGAAGGAAAAAGATTTTCTTTTTTGATGGTTTTTAGATTGACGGGAGTAGAGCAAATATAGACATGGAAATTTCTCTGAGTCTTTTTGCTAGTTCTAAGAAAGGTTATATGTGACCATGAGCTAACCATGGTAGCATCAAAATGTTATCCGTAATATATAGTATTATTTAATATACATATATATATAATAATAATAAATTATGCAAAACAGAAACAAATTATAAAATGAAAAACATATAAATTCGAGTCCTTTGAATTCACAAAGTCTCCTTAAAGCAAATTGGATTTTCAGTTCTTAATTAGAAACACTTTAAAATTAAAAACATTTCGAACCAAATTATATGTTATGTACTGAACTTACAGTAATGATGCATGAAAAATAATGCACGTATTTACTTACACAGAAATGAAAAAATTATTGCAGAATGGAACGGGAAATATCGCAGAACGGAACAGAACTGCAGAAAATACACTGCAGAACGGAAACGAAAATATACTGCAGAACGGGAAAGGAAAGTAACAGGAACGGGAAAAAGTTATGTAGAACGGGAAAGAATGAATTTACTTTCTTTTAGCGCCCACATGGATTATTTATAGAAATAATCCCGCGGTTTATTACCGTTAGAGCGTAAAACCGTTGGCAAAACTACGTAGTATCATGATAATAATTTTAACAAAATCTGATAAAATATTAAACAGATTTTGTCTAAAAAATGTAGATCACAACTCGACCCACCCGAGCCCGGCCCGATCGGACGGCGGCGCGCGTGTGGATTTGAACCAAGCCTTGACTAGGTCCTCTCCTTTTCACAAAAGTGGGGTGCCCCTTGGGGCCCTACCCATTGAGCAAACATCCCATATATATGTTCTTTATTTTTCCCTCTAATGTCCTATGTGGAACTTTTGCAATTTACAACATTTTAAGTAGGTGACTTTGGTGTCAATTTTCTCATTTAATTTTTAATGGATTTGAACATATAAATATACTACGTTATACTTCTCGCGGAGGAAAAATAATACATGTAAATACTTACACAGAAATGGAAAAATTATTGCAGAACGGAACGGAAAATATCGTAGAACGGAACAAAACTGCAGAAAATACACTGCAGAACGGGAACGAAAATATACTGCAGAACGAGAAAGGAAAGTAACAGGAACGGGAAAAAGTTATGCAGAACGGGAAAGAATGAATTTACTTTCTTTTAGCACCCACATGGATTATTTATAGAAATAATCCCGCGGTTTATTACCGTTAGCGCGTAAAACCGTTGGCAAAACTACGTAGTATTATGATAATAACTAGATACAAACCCGCGCGTTGCGGCGAGATTATTTAATTTTTTAATAATAAATATGTACATACAATTAATAAATTAAAATATAATAAGAAGATGATAGATTATTGTGCGATGATCAAATTTTACACAGAAAAATAAATGAATATACATTGTAGGAGGTAGTGTTGAGATAAAGTAGCGATTTTATTAAATAATAATTAAATTATAAAGGATAATATTAAAACAGTTGATATTATCAAAACAATTTAGATTTGTAGTGATTTATGGGATTATAAATCTAAAAAATTAAGAGAATGACATTTTGCTATTAACTGTTTAGATTTGTAGTGATTTAGAATATTATAAATCCAAAAAATTAGTTAATAGCATAAAGAAGTGATTTTATTAAATAATAATTAAATTACAAAGGATAATATCAATGTTTAGATTTGTAGTGATTTAGAGGATTATAAATCTAAAATTTATGGGAATGGTTATGTTAGCTGGGCAGTTTTGTTAAGGGTCTTAAGGAACATTAATTAGGCAGGATCATGTACTGCATTTTAGTATACTTAATAGAAGATTATTGTTATAGATATTCTATGTTTGAGTTTTATTTCTTGTTTTCTTTTTCTTTTCTTTTATTTTATCACCAAGCATTTGATAACCTTTTTCCTTATTTTCAAGTATATCATTTTTATGATAAAAAAACTCCTCCAGTTGACTTTTAAAAATAAAAGACTCACCATTCACATTTTTTTTTACTTTAGTTACTTATTGGAACTATAAACTTCAAAAATCAACAATAGTGAATGTATAATCTATTAATCTCAAAATAAATTGAAATATATTGCTTAAAAATAACTTGCATAAATAGGGGTTGGCCATATCATAGTATCATCCATTTGCCTTGTGGTAATTAAGGTTTATTACCCACAATTTGGTGAGGAGACATTTTGAACATAAATACTGACTTGAGCATTTTCAGTTAAATGAGACCCAAAAAGGAGCACAACCCTTCTCCAAAAACTCCAATTATATGGTCTTATATCAGCATGCATGTTTTGAGTTATGCTCACCATAGGTGTGGTTCAGTTGGATGTGAAATTATTAGCAAGTAGAACAAAGTTTCAATGCCATTATCAATATGACAATATGGACAGAAGCAAATTTATAATACGGGAAGAATTTTAGCTTTCGATAACAAAAATAGTCTGCATTATCGATTCAACCAATATATAATCAACAATTTGAATAACAATTTCTTCAGTATCAAGCCGCCTGCCACTCCAACTTACAGATTTTTCCATATCCTTTTCGATAAGATGTTCCGATGTTGGCATCCCCGATGGAACAAGATACCAGAGAACTTCCTTCATTATATCTTCGATCACATTTTTGTGCAATAGTGAAAAAGCTTGAATGTCTGGCCTAATGAATGAAGTCCAAGGGTGGCATTCTAAATTTCGTTGATTTAACTCTAGTGAGATATCCTTGATAAATTCCGAGAAGAGATTGTGTTCATCAAATGAAGAGGGGTTAGGCAGTTGGCCTGATGAACACGATGTCTTTGAGAACTCATCCCAATTCAGTCCATAAGCTTGCAGAACTGTTCTTATGGAGGTATCTAAATTGATTTTAGAATCAATGAGGTCTATGATATCTGAGTCTCCTTTGAAATCTATATGAAGTGGTTGCATATTTGCATTGGAGGTTTAGCTGTTGATTTTCTTTTCAGTTAGTTCGTGTTCAAAATACTAAAAAATAATAAAAAATAGCTGTGATTTTATATCATATGAGACCTACCACTACCAGGCTGGTTTATGGTGTCGCTGAGATTGGTGGCATCCTCAGTGAATGATGACTCTAGTACAGAAACTGGACTTAGATGTTCTTCTCTTTCTTTACTGCTATCCTCAATTTCAACTTTGCATATGCTCACAGGATTTGATGAGGTATCAATTGGTTAAAATTTTAAGGCCTTAAACATAGGAATCCTAAAAAAGGTCAAAATGGTAGCAGGACTAAGCTAAAATTGAAGAGCAGCGTTTCAATGGTTCTGTTTGGAAATGACTATAGTACCTATATATTTAGAAAGATATAAACACCACCTGTATTGAACACTCCAAATATCTGTTTTCCTTGCATATTTTGGTTGTATTGGTACTTTGTTTAGCATTCATAACAAACATA
Organism: Panax notoginseng; assembly: GCA_016801055.1. Lineage (NCBI taxonomy): Eukaryota > Viridiplantae > Streptophyta > Magnoliopsida > Apiales > Araliaceae > Panax > Panax notoginseng. The sequence goes on along the minus strand of CM029015.1, from coordinate 216,362,287 downwards.
TTTTGTTTCGAGGACATTTTTGAAAGGTTTAAATCTCCTAATTGTATGGCATCATTCACTTCCATAATCTTCAAATAAGCTATGGTGGGAAGTATGTTGAACTTTAGCTAAACGACATAGAATAGAAGCATAAGATTACTTTTGGAAGATATATTAAGTTATGTACCTTCAGAGCTCAAACCATCAGTTGATCATCAGGTTTCATATAATCAATGCATGTTGAAACGTCTTCATTCTGAAGCAGCAAACTGTTCTGCTCCCTGGCTAACTGAAAATTGCTGCAAACAAAAAATCTCGTCCATGGGGAAACAGAAGCATTCCTACCCCTACTTAGACTAAAAGTGGCCAAAAAGTCATGTTCCGACGAGGAGAGTGGTGAAGAAAGTACGCTTCTCAATGTTTAGATTTGTAGTGATTGAGAAGATTATAAATTCAAAAAATTAATTAATAGTATAAAGAAGTGATTTTATTAAATAATAATTAAATTACAAAAGATAATATCAAAACAGTTGATATTATCAAAATAGTTTAGATTTGTAGTGATTGAGGGGATTATAAATCTAAAATTTAGGAGAATGGTTATGCTAGCTGGGCAGTTTTGTTAAGGGTCTAAAGGAACATTAATTAGCCAGGATACGTGTTAAATTGTGGGAATGACAGATGTCAAGCTAAGGTATCATGTAATGCATTTTAGAATATTTAATAGATAAATAAGCTACATAATAGCCAAAAAGGGTTAAATAAATCTTGTTAGATATGGAAAACACATATATTCAAGGAACTTGTTGAGCCAGTCAACCTGTATTTTATGCATATTGAAAACACTAAAATTACATATTCATATCACAATGCAGTCAACAACCAGGACATTTGATAGCACTGGAAAGCTATTACAAACACTAATTACATACACGCTCATAATCAGGACTTTTCACCCACAAAGGTATCTCAGGGAGCAACTGCTGCAAACTTTGAGAATCTTGCTCAACCAATGGACGAACAACAGGATCCAGTCAAGCCAGTGGTTAATATAAAGTTCAACTAAAATAGATATAAACTTGTGCAATTTGAAAAATATATCATATTCAATTTATTTTTCATTTACGCCATATTTTATCAATTATGCTACTGTTTAAGAGAAGAACAGAATACAACAGTTCAAAACTAATATAGAATAGTATTCATATATGCCACCCTCAGTCACTCTCACTCCCTCTACTACCAGCAATACAAATGTGTATTATCTAAGCATGACTTGCAAATGCAACTTATACTAAACCAAAGAGAAACCAATCAACGGTTCCTACTGAACAATGTTGTTACATTATTAGATTTCATGATTCATGTGGCCATTGATCAGCCATAGAACCATCACACTGTCCTACTTTTATCTGGCTTCATCGTGCCACACTTACAATCTTACATTTTTGTCAAGTTGACTTTAACAATTGTTAGCTTTATCGGTCGAAACAATATACATGTATACCAAGTAACATAGTATCCAAAATTATTCAACCAAACTACATTAGAAATACATTGCTATAAGGTATATAAAGTAACAGAAATAAAGGCATCAACAAACAAACAATAACTAATATGCTTAGACATAAAGATTTTTCCCTTTTATCTCATTCTTCATTATGTGACCATAAAATGTTTATGCAAATAAAGTTTGCAAAATCCATGATGATTCAAACCTCTTGCCCACTTGATCATTTACATTACTTTATAAATTATAAGTTCAAGTGCACAATCATAATGATGTTATCAATATTCCATCAAATTCCCATAACCCATATTATTAAAACCGCTTAAAAACAATTACAAACTACATCAGAAAATTGACATAGAGAATATTATTATGCAAGAACAACGCATACACACTTGTATACATGCATAGAGAGAGAGATACAGACCTTAACATCACAAGGATAACAATTAAATTACAAAGGATAATATCAAAACAGTTGATATAAATCTAAAAATTGTTTAGAACGTATGCATAGAAATTTATAATGAAGTGTTAACATTACTTCAAAGTTACATTAGACTAAGGATACGTTGGTTTCTTGGAAAATCAGTATTTTCAATTTTTAGATTCAACTTTATATGTTTTAATTTTCTCAAAGACAAAACTACCGAGAATAATATATCAAATTTCCTAACCCTCAACACTATAAGCAATCAAACAGACAATTTTTTTAGAAAAAAAGAAAAGATCCAAAAAACACATCATCCCCGTAAACCTTTCTTGAAACAGCAAAATCCCACGAATCCTTGGCCAAATCGTAGCTTGGCTCAAATGTGGTCACTCCACCGTGCACATAAGTATACTTCAATTTAGCATTTTTGGAACGAATCACATGATTAGCCGATACTTTGTTAGCAGAATCAAACATTAAGGTTCCATCAAGCATTGTCCAGTTATCGTTTTTGAAATGAATGTAATTCAAGTTCAACGGTTTGTCCAAAACCCTAATTATGTTCATAAACTGAAATCTAAAATCATGAGCCACAAGACTCAATAAAAACACAATTCAGGCATCCATAATTGTGTGAGTGTGCATGTGAGATAGAAAGAGAAAGAGTTGAGGTACCTTTTTGGGGACGTTGTAATCGACGATGAAGAAGCTGGGCTTTTCAACAGTAAGAGCTGGGCCATTTAAGCTGGGGCCGCTGATGATGGTGGCGTCAGTCATAAGTTTGACATTGCCGGCGTTGACAGACCAAGAGTCGAATTGTTGGCACAATTGGGATAGCATTCTACAGGATATTTATCCATTGGGTCGAGTCTTTTTCGCCGTTTGAAATAATTTGAATGAATAATATGGAATTAATTTAGTTACCATATTTGAATATATGATCCCAAATTTTGGGATATTTTGGAAATGAATTTAGCTTTTTTACAGTCTCATATCTTATGGGTATTTGTGTAAAAGGTAATTAGCAACATTAATTAAGTTTTATCCATATAAAATTTTGCTCATTGGTTGTTGAAGAGATTAAATTCTATTTGGTTTGTTATTATTTATCCATAATTTTAAAAAGGATATGATATAATTAAGATAATTGGTTTATTATTATTTATCCATAATTTAAAAAATGATAGGATATAATTAAGATAATTGGGACATAATTAAAAACATTTAAGATGAACATGTGTTAAATTTGTAGAAGGACATGTGTCAATATATGGTATCATGTACTGTGATTTAGTATATATAATAGATTTTAACAAAATCTGATAAAACATTAAACATATTTTGTCTAAAAAATATAGATCACGACCCACTCACCCAAACCCGGTCCGATCGACCAGACAGCGGCAGTGCGCGTGTGGGTTTGAACCAAGCCTTGGTTAGGTCATCTCCCTTCCACAAAAATGGGGTGTCCCTTGGGGCCGTTTCCATTGAGCAAACATCCTATATATATGTTCTTTATTTTTTCCTCTAATGCCCTATGTGGGACTTTTACAATTTATAACATTTCAAGTAGGTGACTTTGATGTCAATTTTCTCATTCAATTCTTAATGGATTTGAATATATAAATATACCACGTTATACTCCTCGCGAAGGAGAACGCATTGGTACAAAAACCCGATATTTTTAAAATGTGGGACTCTCATTATATTGAGCCTCAAAATGCTCTAATACTTAATATTTCAAACCCATTTTCAACATAAAATGCTTGGAATGCTCTGTTTCATGGCATCCATGAGTCTTTCTCACACATACACACACTAGGAACGTCAGAATATATAAGCATTCAATTTGTATTGGTTGCTATGATGATGAGACTGAAACATCTATTATATTTGTAAATACCCATTTGTTTTTTGTGATGCTGGAACCTATAACTATTATGTAAATAAATAAACCTGTAATCATACTTACTAAAAATAGTAAATTTAATTCATTGAAGCCTATGCTTACGTTCTTTCAAATTAATTTCTCATGCTATAAAAAATAAATTCAGCCGCCTGTTTGATCAGTGCTTACGTCTTTCTGTAGAATACCCTTAATGGAAAACAAACAAAAATGTAATGATATCACCACTTGGATAGTTGATGGTGCACCTCAAGCTTCTCACATAATTCGGTTATCATGAAATTATCAAAATCATAAATTGGTTAATTGATCAATACGTTAAGAGATTGTCTTTAGTCTGCGTGTCGATACTGTATTTGTAAGACCCCAACTTATTAATGAATAAAATCAAATTTTCTCTAAATATTATTGTGAATAATAAGGGGTTAATTTGATACAAATACTTTGGTTATGGGTTAAATGTGCAAATTTTGCAAAATAAGCAAGTGATTATAAAATATTCATTTTGTCGGGGAATATTCGTTTGGTCGTGGAATATTCTTGCTGTCGGGGAATATTCGTATGACGGCGCAGCCTTGTGTGGGCCCCATAACGGAAAGCGATTGGATGAAGAAAATGACAAGTATACGTTATTTATAAATAACGGCGTAGTTGTTACCGTTAATACTGTTGGAATACCCGGTGGTTAAAATACAGTAGCACACGGTATTGCACCAATTATTAATTCTTACGTAAGAAGGCACTACTCAATAATTGTTACAGTAGTTATTGTTCAATATTTTATTTTATTGATTCAATAATTGTTGCATTGGTATTTTATATTATTGTTGTTTCAATAATTGTTGCTGCACAGTATTTTCCATTATCAGATCAATAATTCATATTATTTGAATAATGTTATTAGATAACATTATTGGCAATGTCTAGAAAGTTCTGTCTAAGGAGAGGTTTGGTCATCTAATTGCGCGCCAGTAAGGCGAAATCCTTATTGGAAAGCCCCCTCTTTCCTGGGAACGGCCTGGTTGTCATAAATGTGATTCTGTAATATTATTTGTGAATAATTAATTATTGATTCATATGATAAGGAAATATTTATTTTATGTGGATATAAATGAGGGATATATTTTTGTGGTTAAAAATGAAGGAGTTAATGTTGAGGTGTTTTATCAGTATTTTTATCGGAATGGAGGTATTAAAAATCAAATCAGGGTTTTTGAGAAATATTGCGGGTGTTATAATTTTTAATCCGACCGTTGGATCGTGGTAATTTTTGGATATGTTATACATATATAAGTTGAGTATATGTCCACAAATTTTGAACCGTTAAAAATGAACGTATGATTTATTATGAATTTTACAAGATGACTGGTTCAGAAATTGTTGAATTTTCGGAGTTTATCATTTTGATGGAAAATTCTAGAATTGGTGGGCCCCACTTGTGGTTGGTGAAGAAATGTGCTGAATTATATTTCAAATGTGGTGGGTGGAAATAGTAGCAGGTAAAGCCATCAGGTTGCAGGTCAAACCTACTAAAATTTTCCTATAAATAGAGGGCTAAGTTAGAATTGAAAATCACACCAGAAACAAGTTTTCTCTCTTTCTCTCTCTAGATTATTGAGTGTATTTTGTGAGTATTTAGATACTTTGAGAGTTTCTATTCATCAGAGCAAGTTTCTTTCAGCCTTATACCGGTATTCCGACCAGAAGTACTGATATCTTGAGGTAAGGGATATTATTTTCTTCTTAAATGATATTATTTTCTTCAATATCATTATGCTGAAATATTGATATGAGTTTTTATCAAATTTAGAACTTTTTGTGTCGGGATTACTATTCATGTATACGGCACTATTCATGTATACGACACTATTCACGAATACGGCACTATTCACCGAAAAATAAAATTTTTCCTTTTTGTCCAAGATGTCTATTATGGTTACTATCTTTGATTGTATCCATGTTTTGATCTTTATTTTTGAATTCTGCTTCACAATTGATTATTATGAAGTATTATTGATCTTGGATAAACTGGTATACGAATCCCTACTATTTGTCCTTCTGTCTCATTGGATTCGTTCTCTTTAAGATATTTTTCATCATCCTCAGTTCTAAATGATGATATTACTGAATATCTTTGGCCTGTAGTGCAAAGATGTATGATTACTTGATGAATATCTTTGGCCTGTCGTGCAAAGATGAACAGGTGTTGATATGAACATGACTGACAGGTGATACAAATGAATATCTTTGGCCTGTAGTGCAAAGATGAATATTTGGATAAAGATGATTATTAATTGATGTTACAGGGATAAAATATTGATGATGGACTTTTAAATCTTAGAAGATAGTAGAATTCTTTCTCTACTTGACTCTTCTAATGGTTTGCTGTTTCCGCTGCAGTTGTTGATCTAAAACTTGTTGTCGATTATATTCTATCAGATTTTTCCCTGTTGAAGACTAACGATAATTTGTTTGTATATTATCCTAGTCATAATATTCTTTACTAGGCTAGTTGAGCTCACCCTTTTCCTTTTTGTTCCATTTTTCTTCTCAGGAGGTAAGAACATAGCAGGATCTAGTTGGGGTATGGAGTGATGGTTCTAGAAAGATGTTTTAGCAGTCCTCACTATTTCTGTAAAATAGTGTTTGAATAATTATAATGAGGATTTATTTGAGTGTGGATATTGTCTAGAAGACAATATTTGTATTTAAACTCACAGTATGTGTTGTCGTATTTTGCACGACAATTGTATTATTGAAGTTGTAGTTTGCTTTCTGTACCATGTATTTGGCGACTCAGAATGGGTGTTGTATACCTATTTTGGGGGCGTCACAGTATTAGTCAATTGATCAAAATTAACTCATGTTAACTACTCCCTTCTCTCATGTTGATGGTTTAATTATAACAATTATCCCTTACCGGAAATTCCGTCTGGTCTAGCGACCGGTCCAAAAATTTATTTTTTTTTGTTTTGACTCTCAAATTTTTTTTTGTATAGTCTTTTTTTTCAATCAGAATTTTTATAAAATTCAGTGATTTTAATGTAATTTGGATACATATAAAAAATAGTGTTGTACAGTTTGTGCAACACTATTTTTTTATATGTAGCCAAATTACACCTAAATCATTGGATTCTGTAAAATTTGAATTGAAAAAAATACTATACATTTTTTGAGAGTTAAAGCAAATAAAAAATTGGAGAATTCCCGGTCAATGTAGAAGGACTGTAATTATAATGGAGCAAATGGATATATAAATGAGTGTAGATACTCGAAATTTCGTTTTCCCTGCATTAACCCTATGTAAGACCCCAAATTATTAATAAATGAAATTTAAATTCTCTCTATTTATTATTTTGAAATAGTAAGTGTTAAATTGATTAATGAAGTTAGTTATGGGTAAAATGCGCAAATATTTCAAATAAGCAGGTGGTTATAAAATACTCATTGTTGTCGGGAAATATTCGTTTGGTCGTGGAATATTCTTCCTGTCGGGAAATATTCGTACGACGACGCAGTCTTTTGTGGGCCCCATAACGGAAAGCGATTGGATGAAGAAAACGACAAGTATATGTTGTTTATTAATAACGGCGTAGTTGTTACTGTAAGACCCCAACTTATTAATGAATAAAATCAAATTTTCTCTAAATATTATTGTGAATAATAAGGGGTTAATTTGATATAATACTTTAGTTATGGGTGAAATGTGCAAATTTTGCAAAATAAGCAAGTGGTTATAAAATATTCATTTTGTCGGGGTATATTCGTTTGGTCGTGGAATATTCTTGCTGTCGGGGAATATTCGTACGACGGCGCAGCCTTGTGTGGGCCCCATAACGGAAAGCGATTGGATGAAGAAAATGACAAGTATACGTTATTTATAAATAACGGCGTAGTTGTTACCGTTAATACTGTTGGAATACCCGGTGGTTAAAATACAGTAGCACACGGTATTGTACCAATTATTAATTCTTACGTAAGAAGGCACTACTCAATAATTGTTACAGTAGTTATTGTTCAATATTTTATTTTATTGATTCAATAATTGTTGCAATGATATTTTATATTATTGTTGTTTCAATAATTGTTGCTGCACAGTATTTTCCATTATCAGATCAATAATTCATATTATTTGAATAATATTATTAGATAACATTATTGGCAATGTCTAGAAAGTTCTGTCTAAGGAGAGGTTTGGTCATCTAATTGCGCGCCAGTAAGGAGAAATCCTTATTGGAAAGCCCCCTCTTTCCTGGGAACGGCCTGGCTGCCAGTACTGTGATTCTGTAATATTATTTGTGAATAATTAATTATTGATTCATATGATAAGGAAATATTTATTTTATGTGGATATAAATGAGGGATATATTTTTGTGGTTAAAAATGAAGGAGTTAATATTGAGGTGTTTTATCAGTATTTTTATCGGAATGGAGGTATTAAAAATCAAATCAGGGTTTTTGAGAAATATTGCGGGTGTTATAATTTTTAATCCGACCGTTGGATCGTGGTAATTTTTGGATATGTTATACATATATAAGTTGAGTATATGTCCTCAAATTTTGAACCGTTAAAAATGAACGTATGATTTATTACGAATTTTACAAGATGACTGGTTCAGAAATTGTTGAATTTTCGGAGTTTATCATTTTGATAGAAAATTCTAGAATTGGTGGGCCCCACTTGTGGTTGGTGAAGAAATGTGCTGAATTATATTTCAAATGTGGTGGGTGGGAATAGTAGCATGTAAAGCAATCAGGTTGCAGGTCAAACCTACTAAAATTTTCCTATAAATAGAGGGCTAAGTTAGAATTGAAAATCACACCAGAAACAAGTTTTCTCTCTTTCTCTCTCTAGATTATTGAGTGTATTTTCTTCAATATCATTATGCTGAAATATTGATATGAGTTTTTATCAAATTTAGAACTTTTTGTGTCGGGGTTACTATTCATGTATACGGCACTATTCACGTATACGGTACTATTCACGAATACGACACTATTCACCGAAAAATTAAAATTTTCTTTTTTATCCAAGATGTCTATTATGGTTACTATCTTTGATTGTATCCATGTTTTGATCTTTATTTTTGAATTCTGCTTCACAATTGATTATTATGAAGTATTATTGATCTTGGATAAACTGTTATACGAATCCCTACTATTTGTCCTTCTGTCTCATTGGATTCGTTCTCTTTAAGATATTTTTCATCATCCTCAGTCCTAAATGATGATATTAATGAATATCTTTGGCCTGTAGTGCAAAGATGTATGATTACTTGATGAATATCTTTGGCCTGTAGTGCAAAGATGAACAGGTGTTGAGATGAACATGACTGACAGGTGATACAAATGAATATCTTTGGCCTGTAGTGCAAAGATGAATATTTGGATAAAGATGATTATTAATTGATGTTACAGGGATAAAATATTGATGATGGACTTTTAAATCTTAGAAGATAGTAGAATTCTTTCTCTACTTGACTCTTCTAATGGTTTGCTGTTTCCGCTGCAGTTGTTGATCTAAAACTTGTTGTCGATTATATTCTATCAGATTTTTCCCTGTTGAAGACTAACGATAATTTGTTTGTATATTATCTTAGTCATAATATTCTTTACTGGGCTAGTTGAGCTCACTCTTTTCCTTTTTGTTCCATTTTTCTTCTCAGGAGGTGAGAACATAGCAGGATCTAGTCGGGGTATGGAGTGATGGTTCTAGAAAGATGTTTTAGCAGTCCTCACTATTTCTGTAAAATAGTGTTTGAATAATTGTAATGAGGATTTATTTGAGTGTGGATATTGTCTAGAAGACAATATTTGTATTTAAACTCACAGTATGTGTTGTCGTATTTTGCACGACAATTGTATTATTGAAGTTGTAGTTTGCTTTCTGTACCATGTATTTGGCGACTCAGAATGGGTTGGATATACCTATTTTGGGGGCGTCACAGTTGGTATCAGAGCTTAGGGATATGATCCCTGGCTGAGATGTGAGACAAGAACTAGGAGGGGAGAGACGGGGAATTCCTTCACTAGTATGACTTGACTAAGTTTATTTGGTGTTTATTTGGTCGGTCAGAGTATAGGGATAATATATGACATGACTATTAACCCTTGTTTTATGGCAGTATTTAAGAATGGCAGCTGAGAACGTTAATAATGGAGTAAATCAGACCGTGGAGACACCTTTGATCACCACCCAGGGGAACGTGCAACAGGAAGGCAATATTCCTCCTGTAAACAACGTTACCGAGCAAACGATGAATGATGGAATGTTTAGGAGCTTTTTGCAGTTCATGCAAAATCAGACGAGGGAGACTCGTGTGCAGAATACGGGTGGAAATGATAACGCGCGGTTTGTCACAGCTAAGCAGTTCAAAGAATTGGGACCACCAGAATTTAAGGGAAAGCCAGATCCGATCATGGCGGAAACGTGGGTCAAGCAAATTACCAAGATATTCGATGTCTTGGGATGCACGGAGGAACAAAAGGTTCCATTCGCCACCTTTATGTTCCGCGGTGAGGCAGACTACTGGTGGGAGTCTGTGAAGCGTACCCAGCCTGACGCACTCAACATGTCCTGGGAAACATTTCAAAAACTGTTCAATGACAAGTACTTTCCTGAAAGTATTCGTCATATGAAGGAGGTAGAGTTTATCAGACTGGAACAAAACAACATGACGGTGTCCCAGTACGAGGCGAAGTTTGCAGAGTTATCCAGGTTTGCATCTCATTTGGTCGAAAATGAGGAACGAATGACAAGGATGTTTCTGAGAGGTCTAAAACCCGAGATTCGACAATATCTTATCTCTCATAAATTTTCTTTATATTCAGATGTTGTAAATAGGGCTCAATTATTAGAGCGAGATAATGAGTATGTGCAACCGAGGGACCACAACCAGGGTCATACCGGTGGCGGCAGTCATCGAAGCAATGAAAACCAGCAGGGAGAAAAATATTCGGACAAAAGCGGCAACCACTCTGGTGGTAATCGTGGCTATGAAAATAGAAGAAGCGAGTCGGGAGGAGAATTTAAAAAGAGGAGATTCAACAATGACAATACGAAGACGTCAGCACCAGCAGCAATTGATTCCAAGGGAGGAGAACGACCACCGATTATATGCTATAAGTGCGGAAAAGAAGGACATATCAGCCCAAACTGCCCACAACAATCCAAGGTATGTTATAACTGTGGAAAGGATGGTCATATAGCTCGAGAGTGTTCTGTAGCAAAACCAAGTTCAGCGGGGATGGTGACTCAAAAAGTCGTCCTAGAAAAGTCAAAGTCAACAGTTCCTGGAAGAGCGTTTTTCGTGACTGGTCAGAATGCGAGGAACCCGAACGAAGTTAGCACGGGTTAGTTAATTATAAATTTTTACGAAGTCTATACCTTATTAGATACCGGTTCTACCCATTCATTTATTTCTCCTGCTTGTGCTCAACGTTTAAACTTGACTCCGGAGAAATTAGACTTTGATTTATCTGTTGAAACTCCGTTAGGAGAAACTTTCGTTACATCCACTGTATATAAATCTTGCATGATCCAAGTTGGCACTATCACATTACCTGTTGATCTTATCTCTTTAAAGATACTTGCTTTTGATGTGATTTTAGAGATCGATTGGTTAACTACTCATCATGCCAAATTGATTGCTTTTGTAAGGTTGTTAGTTTTCATATTCCTAACCAACATGTTATGCGAATTCAAGCAACCAAACCACTAAAATCAATCGCTGTCATACCAAGCCATAAAGCCATTCGTTTATTGAAAAACGGATGTCAATCTTTCTTAGCCCATGTCATGGACTTGAACAAAAATACGTCAGATTTGAATGATATTTCTGTTGTTAGTGAAATTCCTGACGTATTTCCTGAAGAATTTCTTGGCCTACGCGTGATATTGAATTTTGTGTCATCTTTGAATCTGGTACAAAACTCACTTCTAAAATCTCATATCGAATGGCTCCTATTGAACTTCAGGAGTTAAAAATCCAACTATAGAAGTTGATAACCGAGCCTCTATCTGGTGACTTCCTTTGTGGAATGTACTGAAGCCAGACTCTCGCCATATTCGTGCGGTAGTAAACTGATAGGTGTCATTGTGACGTGCTATCCAAGATTGGGATATGAGTCACAGTTGAGAGCAAACCTAAGTCAGTAATCGAAATACGTAGCTTTCTAGGCTTAGCTGGTTATTATCGGAGATTTGTGGAAGGATTTTCTCGAATCGCTACTCCGTTAACTCAGCTGACTCGGAAAGATATAAAATTCGTATGGAGTGAGGAATGTGAGAAGAGTTTTCAAGAACTCAAGAGGAGACTCATTTCGGCACCTGTTCTGACAATACCATCTGGTTCGGATGGATTTGTTATCTACAGCGATGCTTCAGGCAAAGGGTTAGGATGTGTTCTCATGCAACATGGGAAAGTCATAGCCTATGCCTCGCGACAACTCAAAGAATATGAGAGGAATTATCCTACTCATGATTTGGAGTTGGCAGCAGTCGTTTTTGCGTTGAAGATCTGGAGACACTACCTGTATGGGGAGAAAGTGGAGATCTATACAGATCATAAAAGCCTCAAATATTTCTTCACCCAAAAGGAACTCAACATGCGGCAGCGACGTTGGCTCGAGCTGTTGAAAGATTACGATCATACCATCCAATATCATCCTGGAAAAGCAAACGTAGTAGCTGACGCATTGAGTAGAAGATCATATGCGGGTACGAGTGCAATGTTGTTAACACAAAGGCCCATTTTGTATGACTTGCAAAGGATGGAGATAGAGATGAAGGCTCCAAGTACCCACATGATGATATCAAATATACGAGTAGAACCGACTTTAATCGATAAAGTTAAAGCTGCTCAAGCTACGGACATAGAGCTGATGCGTATGAAGAAGAAAGTGCAAGAAGGTGTTATTCCAGAAGCAAGAATCGATGAAGAAGGAATACTTCGAGTCAACTCCAGACTTTGTGTTCCTAACGATTTTGACTTGAAGCATAGAATAATGATGGAGGCACACAACACACCGTTTGCAATCCATCCTGGGAGTACCAAAATGTATCACGATCTTCGACATACATTTTGGTGGAGCAATATGAAAAGAGAGATCGCGGAGTTTATCTCGAGATGTTTAACTTGTCAACGTGTAAAAGCGGAGCATCAAGTGCCAAAGGGTCCATTGCAACCACTTGAGATCCTGAAATGGAAGTGGGAACACATTACTATGGATTTTGTTACGGGTCTTCCCAAGGTTTCTCAAGGCATAGATGCGATTTGGGTTATTGTTGATAGATTAACCAAGTCCGCTCATTTCTTGCCGATACGTGAGACTTATTCCCTTGAACGTCTTGCTAGTATGTACGTGAACGAGATTGTGAGATTGCATGGCATGCCAGTATCCATAGTTTCGGATCGTGACCCAAGATTCACTTCACGATTTTGGGTTAGCTTGCAGAAAGCTATAGGCACGGATTTACGATTCAGTTCGGCATACCATCCTCAAACGGACGGACAATCAGAGAGGACTATTCAAACTCTTGAAGATCTATTAAGACTTTGTGTCCTAGATCTCAAAGGGAGTTGGGATAAGTACCTACCATTGGTGGAATTCTCCTACAACAACAGTTATCAGGCGAGCATAGGTGTGGCTCCATTCGAGGCGTTGTATGGAAGAAAATGTCGTTCTCCAGTATGCTGGGACGAGGTGGGTGAAGCAACATTGTTGGGACCAGAGTTGGTACGCATTACTACAGAGAAGATCCAAACGATTCGACAACGTATACAAACGGCACAGGATCGACAAAAGAGTTATGCGGATCTTCATCGGAAGGACGTGGAATTTAATATTGGGGATCATGTATTATTACGTGTTGCACCATGGAAGGGAGTTACAAGATTTGGGAAGAGAGGAAAGCTCAATCCAAGATTTGTTGGTCCATTTGAGATTCTTGAGCGAATAGGAAATGTGGCATATAGACTCGCATTACCTCCAAGCATGTCTCGTGTTCATAATGTTTTTCACATATCTATGCTTCGTAAATATGTTAAAGACCCGAACCACATTATTGAGTTAGAACCAGACGAGATAGCTGAAGATTTAACGTACGAGGAGGTACCTGTTAAGATCTTGGATAGGAAAGAGCATGTCCTACGCACGAAGGTTATACCACAAGTTAAGGTTTTGTGGAGAAACCATGCTATTGAAGAAATGACCTGGGAGTTGGAATCAGAAATGAAAGCGAGGTATCCTCACCTTTTTGAAACATCAGGTACGTACGTCAATTTCGAGGACGAAATTTCATAAGGAGGGGAGGTTGTAAGACCCCAACTTATTAATGAATAAAATCAAATTTTCTCTAAATATTATTGTGAATAATAAGGGGTTAATTTGATATAATACTTTGGTTATGGGTGAAATGTGCAAATTTTACAAAATAAGCAAGTGGTTATAAAATATTCATTTTGTCGGGGAATATTCGTTTGGTCGTGGAATATTCTTGCTGTCGGGGAATATTCGTACGACGGCGCAGCCTTGTGTGGGCCCCATAACGGAAAGCGATTGGATGAAGAAAACGACAAGTATAAATAACGGCGTAGTTGTTACCGTTAATACTGTTGGAATACCCGGTGATTAAAATACAGTAGCACACGGTATTGCACCAATTATTGATTCTTACGTAAGAAGGCACTACTCAATAATTGTTACAGTAGTTATTGTTCAATATTTTATTTTATTGATTCAATAATTGTTGCATTGATATTTTATATTATTGTTGTTTCAATAATTGTTGTTGCACAGTATTTTCCATTATCAGATCAATAATTCATATTATTTGAATAATATTATTAGATAACATTATTGGCAATGTCTAGAAAGTTCTGTCTAAGGAGAGGTTTGGTCATCTAATTGCGCGCCAGTAAGGAGAAATCCTTATTGGAAAGCCCCCTCTTTCCTGGGAACGGCCTGGTTGTCATAAATGTGATTCTGTAATATTATTTGTGAATAATTAATTATTGATTCATATGATAAGGAAATATTTATTTTATGTGGATATAAATGAGGGATATATTTTTGTGGTTAAAAATGAAGGAGTTAATGTTGAGGTGTTTTATCAGTATTTTTATCGGAATGGAGGTATTAAAAATCAAATCAGGGTTTTTGAGAAATATTGCGGGTGTTATAATTTTTAATCCGACCGTTGGATCGTGGTAATTTTTGGATATGTTATACATATATAAGTTGAGTATATGTCCACAAATTTTGAACCGTTAAAAATGAACGTATGATTTATTACGAATTTTACAAGATGACTGGTTCAGAAATTGTTGAATTTTCGGAGTTTATCATTTTGATGGAAAATTCTAGAATTGGTGGGCCCCACTTGTGGTTGGTGAAGAAATGTGCTGAATTATATTTCAAATGTGGTGGGTGGGAATAGTAGCAGGTAAAGCCATCAGGTTGCAGGTCAAACCTACTAAAATTTTCCTATAAATAGAGGGCTAAGTTAGAATTGAAAATCACACCAGAAACAAGTTTTCTCTCTTTCTCTCTCTAGATTATTGAGTGTATTTTCTTCAATATCATTATGCTGAAATATTGATATGAGTTTTTATCAAATTTAGAACTTTTTGTGTCGGGGTTACTATTCATGTATACGGCACTATTCACGTATACGGTACTATTCACGAATACGGCACTATTCACCGAAAAATTAAAATTTTCCTTTTTGTCCAAGATGTCTATTATGGTTACTATCTTTGATTGTATCCATGTTTTGATCTTTATTTTTGAATTCTGCTTCACAATTGATTATTATGAAGTATTATTGATCTTGGATAAACTGTTATACGAATCCCTACTATTTGTCCTTCTGTCTCATTGGATTCGTTCTCTTTAAGATATTTTTCATCATCCTCAGTCCTAAATGATGATATTAATGAATATCTTTGGCCTGTAGTGCAAAGATGTATGATTACTTGATGAATATCTTTGGCCTGTAGTGCAAAGATGAACAGGTGTTGAGATGAACATGACTGACAGGTGATACAAATGAATATCTTTGGCCTGTAGTGCAAAGATGAATATTTGGATAAAGATGATTATTAATTGATGTTACAGGGATAAAATATTGATGATGGACTTTTAAATCTTAGAAGATAGTAGAATTCTTTCTCTACTTGACTCTTCTAATGGTTTGCTGTTTCCGCTGCAGTTGTTGATCTAAAACTTGTTGTCGATTATATTCTATCAGATTTTTCCCTGTTGAAGACTAACGATAATTTGTTTGTATATTATCTTAGTCATAATATTCTTTACTGGGCTAGTTGAGCTCACCATTTTCCTTTTTGTTCTATTTTTCTTCTCAGGAGGTGAGAACATAGCAGGATCTAGTCGGGGTATGGAGTGATGGTTCTAGAAAGATGTTTTAGCAGTCCTCACTATTTCTGTAAAATAGTGTTTGAATAATTGTAATGAGGATTTATTTGAGTGTGGATATTGTCTAGAAGACAATATTTGTATTTAAACTCACAGTATGTGTTGTCGTATTTTGCACGACAATTGTTTGCTTTCTGTACCATGTATTTGGCGACTCAGAATGGGTTGGATAGATTGGACCTGTTTTGGGGGCGTCACAGTTACCGTTAATACTGTTGGAATACCCGGTGGTTAAAACACAGTAATACGCGTTGTTACACAGTAGCATACTGTATTGCACCAATTATTGATTCTTACGTAAGAAGGCACTACTCAATAATGGTTACAGTAATTACTGTTCAATATTTTATTTTATTGATTCAATAATTGCTGCGTTGATATTTTATATTACTGTTATTTCAACAATTGTCACTACACAGTATTTCCCATTATCAGATCAATAATTCATATTATTTGAATAATATTATTAGATAACATTATTGGCAATGTCTAGAAAGTTCTGTCTAAGGAGAGGTTTGGTATTCTAATTGCGTGCCAGTAAGGAGAAATCCTTATTGGAAAGCCCCCTCTTTCCTGGGAACGGCCTGGTTGTCATAAATGTGATTCTGTAATATTATTTGTGAATAATTAATTATTGATTCATATGATAAGGAAATATTTATTTTTGTGGATATAAATGAGGGATATATTTTTGTGGTTAAAAAATGAAGAAGTTAATGTTGAGGTTTTTATCAGTATTTTTGTCGGAATGGAGGTATTAAAAATCAGAGTTTTTGAGATATTTTGCGGGGGTTATAATTTTTAATCCGACCGTTGGATCGTGGTAATTTTTGGATATGTTATACATATATAAGTTGAGTATATGTCCCCAAATTTTGAACCGTTAAAAATGAACGTATGATTTATTATAAATTTTACGAGATGACTGGTTCAGAAATTGTTGAATTTTCGGAGTTAATCATTTTGGTAGAAAATTCTAGAATTGGTGGGCCCCACTCTTGGTTGGTGAAGAAATGTGCTGAGATTTTTATTCAAATGTGGTGGGTGGGAATAGTAGCAGGTAAAGCCATCAGGTTACAGGTTAAGTGTGTTTCGGCGTGCTAACATTTTCCTATAAATAGAGGGCTAAGTTAGAATTGAAAATCACACCAGAAACAAGTTTTCTCTTTTTCTCTCTCTAGATTATTGAGTGTATTTTGTGAGTATTTAGATACTTTGAGAGTTTCTATTCATCAGAGCAAGTGTCTTTCAGCCTTATACCGGTATTCCGACCAGAAGTACTGTCTTTACGAGGTAAGGGATGTTATTTTATTCAAAAATGATATTACTTCTTCAATATCATTATGCCGAAATATTAGTTGGAAATTTTTATCAAATTTAGAACTTTTCACGTCCGGGTTACTATTCATGAGTTACTATTCACGAGTTACTATTCACCGAAAAATAAAATTTTCTTCTTTTCGTCCAAAATATCTATTCTGGGTACTAGCTTTGATTGTATCCATGTTTTGATCATTCTTGAATTCTACTTCACTATGAATAATTATAAGGTATTTTTGGACATGGATAAATCGAAATACGAATCCTTAATATTTGTTATTTTGTTTCACTGGATTCATTTTCTTTAAGATATTTTTCATCATCCTCAGTCCTAAATGATGATATTACTGAATATCTTTGGCCCGTAGTGCAAAGATGAATGATTAACTGATGAATATCTTTGGCCCGTAGTGCAAAGATGAACAGGTGTTGAGATGAACATGACCGACTGGTGATACAATTGAATATCTTTGGCCTGTAGTGCAAAGATGAATATTTGATTAAAGATGGTTATTGATTGTTGTTACAGGAATAAAATATTGATGATGGACTTTTAAATCTTAGAAGATAGTAGAACTCATTCTCTACTTGACTCTTCTAATGGTTTGCTGTTTCCGCTGCAGTTATTGATTTAAAACTTGTTGTCTATTGTATTCTATTAGATTTTTCCCTGTTGAAGACTAACGATAATTTGTTCTGTATTATCTTAGTCATAATGTTCTTTACTGGGCTAGTTGAGCTCACCCTTTTCCTTTTTGTTCCATTTTTCTCAGGAGGCGAGAATGTAGCGAGTACTAGTCGGGGTATGGAATGATGGTTCTAGAAGTTACTTTAGTAGTCCTCATCATTTTTGTGAAATAATGTATCAATAATTGTAATGAGGACTTATTTGAGTGTGGATATTGTCTAAATGACAATATTTGTATTTAAACTCACAGTTCTTGTGTTGTAATAATAAAGATGTAGTTATTTCTGTACCATGTATTTTGGCGACTCAGAATGGGTGTTGTATACCTATTTTGGGGGCGTCACAGTTGGTATCAGAGCTTAGAGATATGATCTCTGGCGGAGATCGGGGAATAGAACTAGGAGGGGAGAGACGAATAAATCATTCGCTAGTGTGTCCTACCTAAGCTTATTTATTGGTTAGTCATAATATAGGGGTATTATGTGATTTGTTAATTTATTTAATTAACCCTTGTTTTATGGCAGTATTTGAGAATGTCGACTGAGAATGTTAACAGTGGAGTAAATGAGACCGTGGAGACACCGGTGCTTACCAACGAGGAGAACGTACAACAGGCTGGCAATGTTCCTCCTGTGAACAACACCAATGAGCAGATGATGAATGATGGAATGTTTAGAAGTTTTTTGCAATTCATGCAAAACCAGACGAGGGAGACTCGTGTTCAAAATACAGGAGGAAATGATAGCAATTCACGGTTTGTCACAGCCAAACAGTTCAAAGAATTGGGACCACCAGAATTTAAGGGAAAGCCGGATCCGATCATGACGGAAACGTGGGTCAAGTAAATTACCAAGATATTCGATGTCTTGGGAGAATATCTGTACTATGTATATGTTTTTATGTCGTTACGACAGATATACTGCACAGGTCCTACGTATCATGGTGGCTTATCTCTAACCAAACGTAGTAAGATATATGAATACTATGGTATCAAAATTATACTCCCTCCGTCCCAGGATAAAAATCCTTATTACTATTTTGGGTAGTCCCATGTTAAATGTCCACTTTTCTTTAATAACCAAACTTTTACACAATTTTTCCTATTATACCCTTAGCATTAAATATCTCATATTTTTCTTATTCTAATTATCTCTCCATATTCAATAAGTATAATTAGTTATGTGTTGAAAATATTTTAAATTGAAAAACTAGAAAGTCACTCTCTCACCTACATTGGAAATGATTAATGACATATTATTATGGGCAATTTTGTCATTTTATTCCTCTTCTTAATATGCGTGAAAAATTCACCAGGACTTTTATCTTGGGACGGAGGGAGTATCAAATAAGATGTTGACAAGGAAAAAATTTCACATTCTTGATCTTCAGTTGAAACTATCTAACATAAACCACCAACACCAAAGATACATAGCACCGGCATACATCTGTAGTCTCGTAAGAACATGTATGTATGTGTGTGCTATCTGTAGTCTCTGAGAGGTTTGAAACCCGGCATACATCAATATCTCATTTCTCATAAATTTTCTCTCTATTCAGATGTTGTCAACAGGGCTCAATTATTAGAGCGAGATAGCGAGTATGATCAATCGAGGGACCACAACCAGGATTATACCGGTGACAGCAGTCATCAGAACAACGATAACCAGTGGAGAAAGAAGAATACGGACAAGAACGACAACTACTCTGGTGGTAATCGTGGCCATGAATATAGAAGAAGCGAGTCGGGAGGAGATTTTAAAAAGAGGAGATTCAACAATGATAATACGAAGACGTCAGCACCAACAGCAACTGGTTCCAAGGGAGGAGAGTGACCACCGGTCATATGCTATAAGTGCGGAAAAGAAGGACATATCAGCCCAAACTGCCCACAACAGTTTAAGGTATGTTATAACTGTGGAAAGGAAGGACATATCGCTCGAGATTGCACTGTAGCGAAACCAAGTCCAACGGGGGTGGTGACTCAACGAGATTGCACTGTGCAAAGATGAACTGTTGTTGAATATCTTTGGCCTGTAGTGCAAAGATGAACTGTTGTTGAATATCTTTGGCCCGTAGTGCAAAGATGGTTTGTTGATGAATATCTTTGGCCCGTAGTGCAAAGATGGATTTGTTAGTATGATTATAAACAGGAATTGTGATTTGGTATAACCATGATCTTTGATGTTTCAGGTAAAGACAGGTGATGAAAATATTCTTCGTCCTGGGTGCGAAGAAAAATTTATAGTCACAATTATGATTATGAGTTATTCATATGATTGTGGAAAGGAACTGTTGAGTGATGTTACATGGATAAAATATTGTTGGTGGATTTTTAACATGGAGAAGATAATAGACTTTATAGTCTATTTGACTTTTCTAATGGATTGCTCGTTCCGCTGCAACTATGGTTGAAATTTTTATCATTTACCATATGTTCTAAATCTCTGATTTATTATTGATGAAGGCTATTGATAATTGAATTATCTTTAGTCATGATATTCTTTACTGAGCTAGTTGTGCTCACCCTTTTGCTTCACAATTCCTTTCAGGTAATAAGAGTGTAGCTGGGTCGAGCGGGGGTAACAAGGGAATAGAACGGTGGTCATCATTTAGTAGTTATATTTGGTGAAGAAAATAGGGTGAGGCGAACCCAACGTTGGAAGGGTGTTTTGTCACTATCATACAAGATGTCTAATGACATACAACCTCGTGTCATCATAAGACAGGGTTGTGCTCATCCACTTGCTGAGTATATCTATGGGCACTACCTATATAATCTTGGTGTTTGTTTGAAGTATAATTCTCAATTAGAGACAGTGGAGATAATGATAAGTCAAGAGAAGACTCACCATTGGGAAGAATATGATAGTAATCTTCTCGTTTTTCTTTGGGGTCTATTAGGTCAACCAAGGATAATTCTGTGGCCATATGATATCTATCATAACCTAGATGTGTGGCCTGCCATGTACGAAGGTTTCCTTGAGCACTTCCCAAAGATTCTAATTTCTAAAACAGTTTTTGACTATACCTTTGTGTAAGGTGTTATTGTGAGGTGATGTCCACGGTTGGAACATGAGTCACATTTGGTATATATTTGTATCCAAACTTACAGCATATGTGTTGTTGTATTTTGCACGACAATTGTTGTAATAAAGTTGTAGTTGTTTTCTGTACCATGTATTTGACGACTCAGAATGGGTTGGGTGGAATGGACCTATTTTGGGGTTGTTACATTTGGTATCAGAGCTTAGGGATATGATCTCTGGCGGAGATCGGGGAATACAACTAGGAGGGGAGAGATGAGTAAATCCTTCGCTAGTGTGTCCTACCTAAGCTTATTTGTTGGTCAGTCATAATATCGGGATATTATGTGATATGTTAATTTGTTAAATTAACACTTATTTTGAAGCTGTATTCTAGAATGTTATTTGAAATACAGGAGATGAGCAATGGAGAAATTATGATGACAGAGAAGATGGAAATTGAAATGAAAGGAAGGTATTCTCAACTCTTTGAAATACCAGGTACGTAAATTTCGAGGACGAAATTTCATAAGGAGGGGAGATTGTAAGACCCCGAATTTTATGAAATAAAAGTATTCAATTTTTCTTATAATTACTATTCAGTAAATGGTTAAATTGATAAATGTTAAAGTTAAGGGTGATATATGATTTTTTTCAAAATACACAAGTGGTTATAAAATAATCATTGTTGTCGAGGAATATTCGTTTGGTCGTGGAATATTCTTTCTGTCGGGGAATATTCGTACGACGGCACAGCTATTTGTGGGCCCCATAACGAATAACTGTCGGGTGAAGAAAACGACAAATTTGAATTTTTACAAATAACGACGTAGTTGTTACTGTTAACATTGTTGGAATACCCGGTGATTAAAATACAGTAATACGCGTTATTGCACAGTAGCACACGGTATTGCATAGTATTTTTGAAATTATTGATTCTTACGTAAGAAGGCACTACTCAATAATTATTACAGTAGTTACTGTTCAATATTTTATTTTATTGATTCAATAATTGTTGCGTTGATATTTTATTATTGTTGTTTCAATAATTGTTGCTGCACAGCATTTTTCTTTATCAGATCAATAATTCATATTATTTGAATAATATTATTAGATAACATTATTGTCAATGTCTAGAAAGTTCTGTCTAAGGAGAGGTTTGGTCATCTAATTGCGCGCCAGTAAGGAAAAATTCTTATTGGAAAGCCCCCTCTTTCCTGGGAACGGCCTGGTTGTCATAAATGTGATTATGTAATATTATTTGTGAATAATTAATTATTGATTCATATGATAAGGAAATATTTATTTTATGTGGATATAAACGAGGGATATATTTTTGTGGTTAAAAATGAAGGAGTTAATGTTGAGGTTTTTATCCGTACTTTTGTCGGAATGGAGGTATTAAAAATCAGGGTTTTTGAGATATTTTGCGGGGGTTATAATTTTTAATCCGACCGTTGGATCGTGGTAATTTTTGGATATGTTATACATATATAAGTTGAGTATATGTCCACTAATTTTGAACCGTTAAAAATGAACGTATGATTTATTATGAATTTTACGAGGTGACTGGTTCAGAAATTGTTGAATTTTCGGAGTTTATCATTTTGGGTGGAAAATTCTAGAATTGGTGGGCTCCACTTGTGGTTGGTGAAGAAATGTGCTAAATTATATTTTAAATGTGGTGGGTGGGAATAGTAGCAGGTAAAGCCATCAGGTTGCAGGTCAAACCTACCAAAATTTATCTATAAATAGAGGGCTAAGTTAGAATTGAAAATCACACCAGAAACATAAGATTTCTCTCTTTCTCTCTCTATATTATGAAGCATATTTTGTGAGTTTTTAGATACTTGGTGAGTTGCTATTCATTAGTGCAAGTTTCCTTCAGCATCATATCCGATATCCAGTCAGAAGTACTGCTCTTTTGAGGTAAGGGATATTAAGGGATTTTAAGGGTTGTTATGATTTTCAGTTTCGTAATTTTTCTGATCTTCAAAAATTCTGGAAAAATTTGAAATGATATTTTGATGAGTTTTATTGATTGTGTCCAAAAATGGTGATTTTTGGATGTATAGATTAAGAGTTATGAATTTTACGGGAAAAGACTATTTTAAAAGTAACCGCTTATAATTCCTTGTGGTTAACTCCAAAATTGATGAAATTTTTATTGGGAGTACATGTATATGATAGAAGTATACTCTGTAAATTTCAGAATTTTTAGACAAAAGTACAATTTTTGATAAATGTCTAAATATTCGGCTATTTTGGCCATATGAAAAATAGTAAATGACTTTTAAAAATTCTGAGAAAAATATATGTTCACTATGGGACTATATTAAGCTAAATCCCAGAAAAGAAATATTTTTGGAACTGATTTGGTATTTTTCATGAAAATAGTCTAGTTATAAGTAAATAAATTAAATATGTTTTGTGAAGAAAGAAAATTGAAAAATAGGATTTTATGGCTTGAGAATCCTATATGAGGTATATGCAGATTTTTGATGAGGGTTTTGGTTATTGATGATGAAATTGTAAGAGTTGACATTTTATGATGATTAAATGCATTAATTAGTAAAGTGTAAACAATTAAAATAAATTGTTTATAAATTTAAGTAATGTTATTCTTTCAATATCATTATACCGAAATATTGGTATGAATTTTATTGTAGAATTTCTATCTTTTGTGTCGGGGTTACTATTCATGAGTTACGAATATTACTCTTGAGATTAAAACTATATGTTGATCATATTATTTTTATCATTATATATAACATTTTTATAACCCTGATGTTGAAATTCTCTTTCACTAGAGTGTAAAGATGGGTAGATTATTGGTATGATCATGACTAGGGTTCTCTTTGGCCTGTAGTGCAAAGTTGAATTGTGACTGGTATGATCATGACCATTGAATTTATAATTGAATATCTTAAGCTTAAGTGCAAAGGTGAATTGATCAACATGGTTATAATTATTGTTTATATAAATTCTGAAATGATTATATATTTCTTTGAGATATGAATATATTTGGCCTGTAGTGCAAATATGAATTGTTGATGAATATCTTTGGCCTGTAGTGTAAAGATGAACTGTTGTTGAATATCTTTGGCCTGTAGTGCAAAGATGAACTGTTGTTGAATATCTTTGGCCCGTAGTGCAAAGATGGTTTGTTGATGAATATCTTTGGCCTGTAGTGCAAAGATGAACTGTTGTTGAATATCTTTGGCCTGTAGTGCAAAGATGAACTGTTGTTGAATATCTTTGGCCCGTAGTGCAAAGATGGTTTGTTGATGAATATCTTTGGCCCGTAGTGCAAAGATGGATTTGTTAGTATGATTATAAACAGGAATTGTGATTTGGTATAACCATGATCTTTGATGTTTCAGGTAAAGACAGGTGATGAAAATATTCTTCGTCCTGGGTGCGAAGAAAAATTTATAGTCACAATTATGATTATGAGTTATTCATATGATTGTGGAAAGGAACTGTTGAGTGATGTTACATGGATAAAATATTGTTGGTGGATTTTTAACATGGAGAAGATAATAGACTTTATAGTCTATTTGACTTTTCTAATGGATTGCTCGTTCCGCTGCAACTATGGTTGAAATTTTTATCATTTACCATATGTTCTAAATCTCTGATTTATTATTGATGAAGGCTATTGATAATTGAATTATCTTTAGTCATGATATTCTTTACTGAGCTAGTTGTGCTCACCCTTTTGCTTCACAATTCCTTTCAGGTAATAAGAGTGTAGCTGGGTCGAGCGGGGGTAACAAGGGAATAGAACGGTGGTCATCATTTAGTAGTTATATTTGGTGAAGAAAATAGGGTGAGGCGAACCCAACGTTGGAAGGGTGTTTTGTCACTATCATACAAGATGTCTAATGACATACAACCTCGTGTCATCATAAGACAGGGTTGTGCTCATCCACTTGCTGAGTATATCTATGGGCACTACCTATATAATCTTGGTGTTTGTTTGAAGTATAATTCTCAATTAGAGACAGTGGAGATAATGATAAGTCAAGAGAAGACTCACCATTGGGAAGAATATGATAGTAATCTTCTCGTTTTTCTTTGGGGTCTATTAGGTCAACCAAGGATAATTCTGTGGCCATATGATATCTATCATAACCTAGATGCGTGGCCTCCCATGTACGAAGGTTTCCTTGAGCACTTCCCAAAGATTCTAATTTCTAAAACAGTTTTTGACTATACCTTTGTGTAAGGTGTTATTGTGAGGTGATGTCCACGGTTGGAACATGAGTCACATTTGGTATATATTTGTATCCAAACTTACAGCATATTCGTGTGGTAGTAAACTGATAGGTGTCATTGTGACGTGCTATCCAAGATTGGGATATGAGTCACAGTTGAGAGCAACCTAAGTCAGTAATCGAAATACGTAGCTTTCTAGTTATTATCGGAGATTCGTAAAAGAATTTTCTCGAATCGCTACTCCATTAACTCAGCTGACTCGAAAAGATACAAACTTCGAATGGACCGAGGAATGCGAGAAGAGCTTCTAAGAATTCAACATGCGACACCGACGTTGGCTCGAGCTGTTGAAAGATTTCGATCACACCATCCAATACCATCCTGAAAAAAAAAAGTACGTGGTAGCTGACGCATTGAGTAGAAGATCATATGCAGGAACGAGTGCGATGATGTCAAGTATACGCGTAGAATCAACTTTAATCGATAAAGTTAAAGTTGCTCAAGCTACAGACCTGGAGCTGATGAATATAAAGAAGAAGGTGCAAGAATGTGTTATTCTAGAAGTAAGAGTCGATGAAGAGAAAAAAGCTCAAGCCTTCGATTTATTTGAAATCCTCGATCGAGTAGGAACTGTGGCCTATAGACTCGCCTTAACGCTAAGTATGTCACGTGTTCATAACGTTATTCACGTATCGATGTTACGTAAATATGTGAACGACCCGAACCACGTTATTGAGTTAGAACCGAACGAGATAGCTGAAGCCTTAACGTACGAAGAGGTACCTGTCAAGATCTTGGATAGGAAGGAGCATGTTCTACGCACGAAGGTCATACCACAAGTTAAAGTTTTGTGGAGAAATCATGCTATTGAGGAAATGACCTTGGTGTTGGAAACGAAAATGAAAGCAAGGTATCCTCATCTTTTCGAAACTCCAGGTACGTATATCAATTTCGAGGACGAAATTTCATAAGGAGGGGAGGTTGTAAGACCCCAAATTATTAATAAATGAAATTTAATTTCCTCTATTTATTATTCTGAAATAGTAAGGGTTGATTTGATTAATGTGGTTAGTTATGGGTAAAATACGCAAATATTTTAAATAAGCAAGTGGTTATAAAATATTCATTATTGTCGGGGAATATTCGCTTGGTCGTGGAATATTCTTACTGTCGGAGAATATTCGTACGACGGCGCAGTCTTTTGTGGGCCCCATAACGGAAAGCGATTGGATGAAGAAAACGACAAAAATAAGTGGTTTATAAATAACGGCATAGTTGTTACCGTTAATACTGTTGGAATACCCGGTGGTTAATACACAGTAATACGCGTTGTTGCACAGTAGCACACGATATTGCACCAATTATTGATTCTTACGTAAGAAGGCACTACTCAATAATTGTTATAGTAATTATTGTTCAATATTGTATTTTATTGATTCAATAATTGCTGTGTTGATATTTTATATTACTGTTGTTTTAATAATTGTCACTACACAGTATTTTCTATTATCGGAACAATAATTCATATTATCTGAATAATATTATTAGATAACATTATTGGCAATGTCTAGAAAGTTCTGTCTAAGGAGAGGTTTGGTCATCTAATTGCGCGCCAGTAAGGAGAGATCCTTATTGGAAAGCCCCCTCTTTCCTGGGAACGGCCTGGCTGCCAGTACTGTGATTCTGTAATATTATTTGTGTATAATTAATTATTGATTTATATGATGAGGAAAATATTGATTTTATGTGGATATAGATGGAGAAAATTTTTAATGTGACAATTGTTGAAAATTAATATTTTATCTTTTTCTGATAAAATAATTCATTTAAATATATTATTTTAATAATATATTAATGGTGATATTTTTACAATGAATGTGGGATATATGAATAAATGAGGAGAAAAAGTATTTTTGTTGGATTAAATGTTTAACACATGTTTTGTGTGTTGGTGGACACAATTCTTGACCGAAAATTTATTATTGACTGTTAAATCGCCCGTTTGTGGATTTCGGTCAATTTCTGTTTGGAATTTGGAAAAACTTTCTTCTGCAAAGTTGTAGAGAATTGAATTTCCTATAAAAAATTGCGAGATTCAAATTTTCTGATAAAAGGGCTATTTATTATGAATTATTGAAGTTCCGGATATTTGAGTCTGAATTGATTTTGTAACAAAAATTGTTTAAAACATGTTTTTCATTTTTGGTGCATTTGTGTGAAAAATGTGTTTTTGATGTGGTGGGCTAAGGAAAATTTGGTTATAAATATATTATTATATTCAATTTTCTACTTTGGTGTTCTAAGCAATTTCCTATAAATAGGTGCTTAGGTTAGAATTGAAAATCACACCAGAAACTGAAGTTTCTCTCTCTTTCTCTCTCTATATCGAGCATATTCTTATGAGTATTTGATACTTTGAGTGTTGCTATACGGTGCAAGTTTCCTTCAGCACTATATCTAGTATTCCAGTCAGAAGTACCGTATTTCCGAGGTAAGGGATGTTATTTCTTCTTAAATGATATTATTTTCTTCAATATCATTATGTCGAAGTATTGATCTGAACTTTTTATCAAATTTGGAACTTTTCATGTTGGGGTTACTATTCATGAGTTACTATTCATGAGTTACTATTCACGAGTTACTATTCACCGAAAAATAAAATTTTCTTCTTTTCGTCCAAAATATCTATTCTGGATACTAGCTTTGATTGTATCCATGTTTTGATCATTCTTGAATTTTACTCCACTATGATTATTTATGAGGTATTTTTGGACATGGAATAGCTGCAATACGAATCCTTAATATTTATTATTTTGTTTCACTGGATTCGTTTCCTTTAAAATATTTTTCATCATCCTCAGTCCTAAATGATGATATAATTGAATATCTTTGGCCTGTAGTGCAAAGATTAATGATTTCTGATGAATATCTTTGGCCCATAGTGCAAAGATGAACAGGTGTTGAGATGAACATGATCGACTGGTGATACAAATGAATATCTTTGGCCTGTAGTGCAAAGATAAATATTTGATTAAAGATGGTTATTGATTGTTGTTACAGGGATAAAATATTGATGATGGACTTTTAAATCTTAGAAGATAGTAGAACTCATTCTCTACTTGACTCTTCTAATGGTTTGCTGTTTCCGCTGCAGTTATTGATTTAAAACTTGTTGTCTATTGTATTCTATCAGATTTTTCCCTGTTGAAGAATAAGGATAATTTGTTGTATATTATCTTAGTCATAATATTCTTTACTGACTAGTTGAGCTCACCCTTTTCCTTGTTGTTCCATTTTCTTCTCAGGAGGCGAGAATGTAGCGAGTACTAGTCGGGGTGTGGAATGATGGTTCAAGACAGTTGTTTTAGTAGTCCTCACTATTTTGTAAAATAGTGTATCAATAAGTATAATGAGTTCTTAGTTGAGTATGAATACTGTCTAGATGACAATATTTGTATTTAAACTCACAGTATATGTGTTGTCGTATTTTGCACGACAATTGTAATAATAAAGTTGTAGTTATTTTCTGTACCATGTATTTGGCGACTCAGAATGGGTTGGATGGAATGGACCTATTTTGGGGGAGTCACAAAATCAATCTTTTCAAATTCGTCGACATTCATATTGGTCTCGTTTTCCTAAAAAATCAAAATCATCCTTTAAATAAATAAATCGACATAGCAAAACACAAAAGGGTAGAAAACAACATATAAAAAAATAAACGGAAATTTCCCGACTTCGACGATGAGCTTAACTCAGAAAGAGAGAGAAAGAAGATGAATTTTAAAGGGATTTGACTCCCCTCCATTACATATTATTTTTTTTGAAAACCAATTTTATGAAAATATTATTCAACTTTGGAATATGTGAAATTTGAGGTACTCTTATAAATGACAGGGAAAGTATAGCACTATGAAATTGCTGGAAATGATAGCCTTGCATATATTACTAGATTGAATAATACAGAATATGTTTCAAATGTTAGGTATTCTACTAATATACCTAATAAAAATAAAATAAAATTAGGACATGAGTTACAATTTTAAATTTATTATATTACAAGTTGAGGATAATATAAAAATTATAAAAATATTTCCTATCCCATTATTTTTTTTGCCCAAATCCTGCCAATTTTGAATGAAAAGTTTTAACAAGAAAAGTGATTCATTTATTTTCTTTTTTGTTTATTAAAAAACTCAAAACACAATAATTAGATAGAACACTTAAGTTTTTCGTCTATTTTTCTTCTTCTTTTATGTTCATTTTAAAAATCAATAATAGTGTAAAGGATTTAACCTAGATGGAGAGAGAGAAAGAATTGTTATAAGAAACTGAATCTATGATTGATCAAATAAATATAATATAAAATTGATCGACTAAAATAACTTACACGTAAAGAATATTAAAATAAGGATAAAAATTTATTTACATTTAGTCAGGCTTATTTATTTTAAAATGATTTATAAATATTTTTTAAAAAGTTAAAATTTATTATTTTTAAAAATAATTTATAAATTGAAAAATAAATTAATTTAAACATTTGAACAGTAAAAAAATAACTTATAAGTTGGTTTGAGTAATTTATAAGTCGTTTACGAGCGAGACAACCCCTTTATTATTATTTTTTAGAGTAAAATTCAGATAACCACCTGGGGTTTGAGCGCTTTTCCACTTAACTACCTGTACGTAAAGCTACATTTAAACTCCCGACTTTTTGAGTTGAAGTGAATAAATACTTTTCGTCCTAACTCCGTTACTTAAATTGGCTAAAGACTTAATTACCCTCCAATTTTTTTTTATGGTTTAACTGGAATGATAGATTTCACAAACAGAGCTGCTAGCTTCTTACTATGCCAAGCCACTGCTTGCTCTCTCTCTTCCTCGCTTAAATCAAATGAGACTTGCATAGTATTAGCAACATAGCCTCCTAATCTAGCCAGAGCCGGTCCTGTGTTTTCTAAGGCCTAGGACAAAAAATTTTAAGTGTGTCCCTTTATAAAAATTAAATAAATAAATTATCAACTAATTATTTTTATTAAAATTATAAGAATTTACAAAAGATAAGAAAGAACACTTTAAAATGTCATCGAAGCAAAAAATCATCATATGTACTTACAAAATAAAAATATCAATGAAATCGGTAAAACTAATGAAATACTCACAGTAGTTGATAAGTTTTACTGATTACACCATTGAACTTTAATTTTTTAAATTACCCTATTAAACTAATTAAAAATGATTATTTTAAATATTTTTAAAAATAATTATTATTTTTAGTAAAAAATATTAGAAACTTTAATTATTTTTTCTCCATAAAATGAGTAAAGTTTCATAAAATATAGATTTAAAAAAATTAAAGTTTTATGAAACCTTACTGATTTTAAAAAAAATCTTTTTTTTCCTTTTGAAAATAAAGTTTATTTTTTTGAATCTATGTTTTATAAAATTTTACTCATTTTTTTAAAATATGAAGAATTTTCTGATTTTTTTCTTGAAATTAATATTTATTTATAAAAATTATTAATTTCTTTTTTGAAAAAATTGAATCAATTTTTTTATTTATCTTTTATTGTTTTTTTATTTTAATTTCTATTTTTAGTTTTTTTTTATAAAAATTCTAATATTAAGAATGGCTCATTCTATTAAAAAATTAAGTAAACATTAATTTAATTTAAAATCACTTTAATTTTTTTGAATCTATATTTTATAAAACTCTACTCATTTTATGAACAAAAAAAAAGTTTCTAATATTTTTTACTTAAAATAATAATTATTTTTAAAAATATTTAAAATAATTATTTTTATTTAGTTTGATGGGGTAATTTGAAAAATTAAAAGTTCAATGATGTAATCAGTAAAATGTATCAACTATAGTGAATAATTCATTAATTTTATAGATAAAAAATTAACGTTCATTTATTTATTTTTAACGGAATGACCTAATTTCAAAATAATAATTAGTTTAGTGGTGTAATTTGATAAATTAAAAGTTCAATGGTGTAATCAGTAAAACATACCGACTACAACGAGTATTTCTTTATTTTTGCCCAATAAAATCTAAACCAACAAACATCATTTAAAATGTCTTCTTGCTGTACTTTTAGATGCAAAATCATCAATTATACTATCGTATTTAATATTTTATAACATATCATTTTTAATGCATAATATCACTAATTTTTTTATTATTTTTTTTATACACATAAATATATAATCTTATAAAAAAATTTAGGCTACTCTCAACTATGGGCCCTGGGCGGTTGCCCTGGTGGCCCTTGCCCAGGGCAGGCTCTGAATCTAGCCTTTCTCAAAATTTCATTAAGCTTGTCTCGAATCTCTACAATTTGGGGGTGGAAATGATCAGCAACACGAAACTCGTGAACAACACCATACACCTCAATCCAACTACATCCAGGACTTGAATTCTAGCCTGTTTAAAGCAAATTGTCTCGATGCAGCCTGTTCGATTTATTGAAAAAAATTTGCAAACTGGGTCTGATTATAACGGAGGCAAAATTTATTTTTTTGGGTGTGTGATAATGAATGCAACTTCTCTGAAATAGATAGTAGTTTTCCTTGTTCGATCAAGTTTTTGAGTTTACTCGCCTGGGGATGGACAAATCTCTTGTCTGCAAACAATTCTTTGCAGAGTTACCAGAGGACTTTAACCAGTGTGATGTAAGTGTTAGAATAATAAGATCACACACGCACACAAACGATAGAGAATTAAGAAGAACACAAGAGATTTACGTGGTTCCCCAATTTGGGTACTCCATAGGCGGCGGCTAATTGTTTATTGATGATTCCTTGGTTACATAGGGCTTTACAATAGTTAGTATATATACCTACTAATCCTATTCCAACCCTACTTCATATTATGGTCAATTACCCATAATACTCAATCCAATTAACAATCAGCCAACTGAGTTGCCGACGCAGCGCGGACCGCGCCGCGCCAAAGGCTTCCGCAGCGCGCTCCGCGCCACTTGCCCAGACACCTCCTGCCGAGGCAGCGCGCTCCGCGCGACCTGTCTACTATCACCAGCGCGCTCCGCGCCACTAAGGCAGTACCATACCGCGGGGGGGCGAAGCCCCCCCCCTCCCCGCACCCCCCTGAGACGTTCGGTGCAACCCTGAAAGGCTAGTGCGTCGCTTCGCTACGCTCCACTCCGCTCCGCTACGCTCCGCACTAGCCCTTTTCCAGTGGCTTCTTTATTATGAGTCACAAGTTCCCAACAGTAAGATTGTTCCTCTAGTTAAAAAAATTATACTTATTATGTTGTGTGTATTCTAGTAGTGTGGCGATAATGGTTTGGATTGATTCAGCAGGAAGTAATATAGGGATAAAAATTGAAAAGAAAAAGAAGAGGGGTTGTTAATTTTTCTCCATTTCTTCAGAGGTCTTATCTCTAAGCACAATAAGGATTACTTACTTTAGACTTCTTCAGAAGTTCAATCCAACACAACAGGCTGCATCGAGACTAAATTCCAGCAAGCTTTCATACAAAAGCCCTTAAAAAGTATGAAAGTCGATAACTTTGCTCAAAATACATAATTTTTTTGCAGAAATTTTAAACGGATCTTGCTGAAAAAAAGAAAATGGAGCTCAAATTAACGTCAAACTACAAAATTTCTGAAAAATTAAAATCATTTATTATGAAAATTACAGTTTATTAAATTAGGTAAAAAGAAATGAGAAAAAAAATAGGAAAATCTCATAAAAAAGCTCCCAAAAAATAAAGAATTTCTTACCAATAATAAGGGAAAATTATGAGAAGCAACGAAGATATAAAACGGATTAAAAAGAAAGAAGATAAGTAATTGGGTGGACAGCTTATCCCCTGATTTTCGTGCACAGCTTCTTTGGGTGGATTTGAAATTGGGGAAGAAGCCTAGAAAATTGGGAATCCTATTACGATTTAGGGATAAATTGAAAAGAAAAAGAAGGGATGATGATTGGATGAAGCAATTTGGGTTTCATGAATAATGAAGAAGAAAAATTGGGAGACCCAAGTGTATGGCCTTCGTATATCACGAATTGGTTCTCCCAATTTATCAGCCCGTGGATTTAAAATTTGGGAATAACCCTAGAAATTGGGACTGGAGATGATGAGCAGAAGCTGCAAGCAGACCATCATACTCCCTAGCAGCATCGGAGAGGAGACTGAGAGGAGACTGAAGTTTGATCGGAGAGGAGAGGAATGTTAAAGAGGAAAAAAAAGGGATATTTCAGACATTTATCAAATTTTTTTTTTACTGTTATAGCCTCTTCTCATGCGTTTTTTGGCGTCTGACATATATGCACAATTAAGTTGGATAAAAAAAATAACGTTTTCATTTTAATTCAAAAAATTAAGAGTTTAAATATTACTTTACGCTCTGTTTCTGAGTTTTAAAATGGACAGAAAAGAAAAGAAATGGATGGAAAATTTAAGTTTTCTTTTTAATTTTTATGTTTCTGAGTTTTTTAATAAACAGAAAAAAAAAAAAAAAATGGATAGAAAACTTGGCCACTTTTCCTTCTAAAATTTTCTGTCCAAAATTGGCATGATTTGGACGGAAAAGAAATTAGTATAAGTAATATTTTTATAATTCCCATATTATTCTCAACTTTTAATATAATAAATTTTAAATTACAATTCATGTCCTCAATTTTAAATTTTTTATTCTTTTCTTTTAAAAACTCAAAAACAACACAAAGGAAAGCTTCAAATTTTCTATTCTTTTTTTTTTCTGTTCTAATTTAAGTTTTATATTCTTTTCTTTTATGTTCAAAACTCATAAACAGAGTATTACTTACCACAACTGATTAAATAGAAAAGCGCCCAAACCACGTCTGGTTATCTGAATTTACTCTATTTTTTATTGTCAATTCGTCGGTGATATTCTGTCGCGTTTGAGTTGTTGGAGGCCAAAGCCGCCAAACACAATCCACTCCCCTGCCCATTCGTTTCTCCGTGGAGAGAGAAAAAGTGATGGAAAGTCTCAGTGAATTAAGCCTCGACGACAAAAATGGAGAAGCAAAGGGGAAAGAAGAAAACCCTAATTCAAACCCAAATCAAACAAAAAAAAGTTGTACTCAGCCAAAGCCAAATATAGTGGTAATAATGGGAGCAACTGGTTCTGGCAAATCTCGACTTGCCATTGATCTTGCTTCCCATTTCCCCATTGAGATCATCAACGCCGACTCTATGCAAGTATGTTTTTTTTTCTCTGTTTTCTTCATGTACTCATCTTTCTATATTTATATATTTTGATGGATAGATTGTTATTTACTTCAATTTATTTCTGGGTTTACTTATTAGGTTTATCAAGGATTGGATGTTCTCACCAATAAAGTTCCTGTCCAAGAACAGAAAGGTTACTACAGCACCTTCTCTTTCTCTACATAAATGTACATCTTCTTTCATTTTGTTTGAATTTTTACTGATTTTATATATTTGTTCTATTTTGTTTTTTTTTTCTTCCCTTGCAGGAGTGCCACACCACCTTTTGGGTACAATCAGTCCAAATGCTGAATTCACTGCAAAGGATTTTCGGGACGATACTATTCCGGTGCGACCCTTTTCGCCCCTTAATAGCACAAGTCTACCTCTACTATCATAGTTTCATTCAGCTAATTTTGAATTTTGATTGTGTTCTCACTTGTTTCTTACTCAATTTTGTTTTAAAGGTGTCTGATTGTGATGTACAATAGTTAATTTAACTTTGTGTATTTAGATTGATGAAATAGGCATTCATGATGTTTGCTACTTTTATATCATGGTCCTATGATCAATCTATGTACCAATATGACTCTGTGGATTCAAATATGAGATTCTCCATGTTTAAGACTATAACATATTCAAGTCCTTATAGATATATATAGAGCCAAATCCTTCAAATATATTGGAGCTAATGTAGTCTTTCATCTGAATTCATGGCACATTTCGCTTGTTTTACATTCAATTATCACAGCTGATTTGTGCATGTTAATTGTGTAAGCAACTCAAGTTTTTTCTGTTCTTTTCTTTGTTGATGTCATCTTTCGACACAAATTTCAGTTTTCATTTGTATAATTGTGAGTTTATCAGGTCAAAAAGCATTTGGCAG
Organism: Panax notoginseng; assembly: GCA_016801055.1. Taxonomy (NCBI): domain Eukaryota; kingdom Viridiplantae; phylum Streptophyta; class Magnoliopsida; order Apiales; family Araliaceae; genus Panax; species Panax notoginseng. Next base: position 216,326,677 of record CM029015.1, on the reverse strand, counting down.
CAAACAAGAACCCCATGAATTATCCTCTTTCGGATGCTTGTATTTCTAGTAATGGGTGGTTAGGTCATTTAAGTTGATCAATTTCCCATCTCCATAGATATTGGATATTGAGGCAGGAGTACTACTATACAAATTAAGATGCGTCTTAATCAATGATGTGGAGAAGGAGATAAAATAAGGGAAGATAAAGCATTGAGTCTGTGGATACTAAGTAGGTTTTCAGTCAGTACTTTACGGGAGTTTGTTAAATTAACTGCCTTGTAACACATTTTACTTGAAACTGACATATGTTATATTAAGTGTTTCCATAACATATTCGCATCATCCTCTAGGGCTATTTTTGGCTTTTTGTTAGAGCCTCTTATTAGTTCCTGACAGAAACAATAGTATGGAATGTAGATTAATTGCTGTACTCATAGTTTGATAATTGCCACTATTTGCTAGATGAAACACAACTTGCAGCTAGATAATGCAATTGCCTGTTTCACTTTGTTTAGACTGATAATGTAAATGTAATGAAGCAGCCTTGCAAGCATAATTCCCACAAAAGACTGTCCTAAAATTTTCAAGCTCAAAAGCTAGAGCTTGCTCATGTATCCAGATTTATGCTAAATATTGTTTATCTTTTGAACAAATTTTTGAGACCCTATTGGCTACCTCCCTTACACTTTATAATCCCTACTCATTTCTGATAAGCTATGTTCTGCGCTATTACTAGTTGATTTCCTTTGCCATCATTTGACTAGATGTCTCAAAATTATTTTTGTAAACATATAAAGACAGTCACAAAGATACATAGTTATAAATAGGATTTTATGCGTATCTATTTTTTAGACCTTTACTCTTGTTATTGATTAGTTTGACGATGAAATGCTGTATAATCAAGTGTTTTAGTTTCTTGATTGATATTAATTCAATTGCAATGTATAAAGGAATTTATTTAACATATCAAAACATTAAGAAGCTAGTTGTTTCTGGTTGCTATCCATTATATCTTTTTAATGTCTCGATTCACTGACTGGTTTTTCAGCTGATCGATGACATCTTGTCTCGCAATCGCTTACCAGTTATTGTTGGAGGTACAAATTATTATATCCAGGTAAAGAGCTACTTTTTCTGTCATTTTAGATATTATAAATATCAAATAAGCAATGGTAACTTAATCAGGATCCCTAAGGGGTGGGTAAAAAGGGCAGAGAGTTGAGGGACAAGAATAACCTCAACGTCGCTCATCTTTTAAGCTGTTGAGTGATAGGATTATTTTCCTTTGCTTCTATCTGGGCATCTTCTATGGGGTGTGTAGTGATTGGAAGGCTGCATTTTTTTAAGTGCTGTTTTTTTATATATATTTTTTAGTCCGTTGAGGGTGGACTTTTTGTTCCCCTTTTATTGTATCATTTATTTTCTATTAATAAAATTACTTCTTTTATCAAAAAAAAGAATAAAACCTCAAGGTCGCTTGTTCTAATGTTCAAAAGTGGGGCCAAAGCTTACTTATTCAAAGAAAAATAGCCCCTTAGTTCTGTATTATATTATATTTTTCTAATGTTGCATGCTTATTGAATATCAGTATGTTGATGACACTAGAATGTAGAAATCTCTGTCTCAAAAGGTTTTATTTTTATGTATTTTTGTCTGAGATATTTAACTGCACCTACCATAACGAGGTGTTATACTTGCTCTAGTCTTACTTTTGCCACGGGCTGCCTTCTAGCTTCTTGTTTCTTATATTTGGAGGTTAAGGCTCCTATAAAGATTAAGGCTTTTGATTGGTCTTTTGTTCTTAACAAGGTCAACACAGATGACATATTTAAGAGGTGTACTGGAGTTGGGCCTTCTAAAGACTTATCTCCAGATATACATGTAATGTGATCAGAGAGTTGTCTGACTTGCACCTTTTCTTGTATTGTTCCATTGCTTGGTGGTTGTGGTGTGATTTTTTCTAGTCTTTAGAGAGGATTAAATTGGCCCTAGGTCGCTGGAGGATTTGTTTCAGATTAGGTTTCTTGGTTTTGGGCTGTAAGGATACCAATATTTTCAAAAGACGTGGTTGCCTTGCGATTCTTTGTGGATTATGTATGGAATGGAATACTCAGATTTTAGTAAACATACTTTGCCTTTTCATCTAATGGGGGATAAAATTTATTTTCTCGCTTCTTTGTAAGCTTTTGGATATGGGTGCTTTTTGTGAAGTGGATTTGTCCGATATTCGTTGGGATTGGGGCACATTCCTTCATTCAGGACTTTGTATTTTTTTTCCTCCATTTTTTTGGTTGTGGGAGGACCTCCAGTCATCCCATATGTATCTTGATACTATCTTCTATCATATTTAATGATTATTTGTTTTTACTCTATAAAAACTATTGTGGACATATGTTCATTTTTTTTATACAATGAATTCTTGTTGGAACAGTAAGTGGTAATGAAGCCCATCATATCTTTCCTGTTCGTCTTGTTTTTCCAGTCTTTATTGCTGCACAACCGGTCAGTCTTGTTTGTGGATTTTGTTTAATATTAACTCCGTGGTGTTTTTTTGGAGTGTCCTATAATAGTTTTTCATTTGTTGACTTGATTATCTAGATCATTCTGTGAGTAAGTTTAATAATCCTATTTCCCTCTTTAAAATTAATCTGTGGTAATTTTTACTACAAATGGTGGTATTATTTATTTTCTTCAAATTTCCCTTTTATTTTAATAAGCAATTATACATCATGAGTTTATCAATTTTAATTCTGTATACAAGTAATATATTTCTGTGACAGTCTCTCGTGAGCCCATTCCTTTTGAATGATTCAGTGGAAGATATGGATGAAAGCTGCACAAGGGAACTCCCTGGTAAACAATACTTTTCCGCTTTTGTAATTCTCACATACTGTCTTATATATGTACATATTTATGTATTTGTATATCATGCCTTGTCATTATGCTTTCAGGAGATAAAAAACCAGATTCTGACATCGAATTACAGAGAGAAAGCTTAAATTACAATTATGATTGTTTAAAGGAAATTGATCCTCGAGCGGCCAGTAGAATTCATCCAAATGACCGTAGAAAAGTAAGGTTTCGTCTACTTATTGACTTTGCTTTAATTAAACAAGTGGTTTGAATCTGTTAAATTTCACATGAGGGATTAGTTATTTGATGCCAGAGCATCACCAATATGCTTTGGATAATTTTGAAAGCTGCTGTGTAAAGAAAAAGTAGAAATGCTGTGAAACTATGCAAGATCCTAATCTCTTAGCAGTATTGGTTAAATTTTTTTACAACTGAGAATCTGTAGTACTTGTTGGTTGTATCCTGAGTATAGATATTGTCTGTTTGTGTAGCTTCTCTCTCTCTAACAGACATTGATCCCTTGATCTAGTGGAATTCCATCAAATTGAAAACCAACAAGTTACCGATAATTTGTTGCATAGTGTAGCCTTAATGAATATTTGTTGTTTTAGTCAAGATTCCCAAGTGTCATTAATTTTTTGCTGGATTGGATTTTTGATGAACTGTCGATCAGCGTAGGATGTGCATGCACATTGGAATGGTAGTTTAATCTGCAAAGAGCGCTCGCTCCTTCTCTCAACTTCTATAATCTTTTACTTTTCAGATTATAAATATTTGTTCTCTTTGTCCTCCTCCCAATTTATAAAATATGGAGCTTATTGAGATTTTAAAATTTCTTATGAATGGTTTGCCTATCTCTCATGTTAAATCTCTGCCACTGGTGGCCTTAGAGTTATGACTTTTTTGGTGCAGATCTAGAGTTGTGATTGTGTTCATTCTTAAGAGAACCATCAGGCTATCAGATTTAGTATTGTTATATGTGGTTATTAGTTGACATTTTGTACTTCCCTTGGTCATCAGGAACATAAATGGAGTACATAGATCATACTCTGGATCTCCATTTTCTGCAATTATGAATTATCCTATGCAAAAGTTCTCAAAATCTAGTGTGCTATTCCTCTGCATGTTAAGATTTTATGGTTTTAACTTACATTTTCTTTCAAGTGATTTTTATGTCAAATTAATCTGTAGTTGATTGGAAACCATGCAGATTAGTCAATACCTTAGCTTGTACGCTCGATCTGGTGTTCTTCCTAGTAAACTTCTACAAGGGAAGGCAATGGAGGTTTGTACTGCTATTGAGTTACATGTGTTTATACTATCGAATAACATCTTTTTGGTTCTAGAATTGATTCAGCTACTACCTATATTTTTGTAAAAAAGAAATTTGAAATTTTTTCTTTCATTTGAGACGGTCTAGATTCTTCAGGACATCTTATAGACTTTAGTATTGTATGAATTCCACTATTCAGCTGAGTTACAATTCATTAAATATCATTTTTAAATAAAGGTTCCCATGATCCTATCTCCAGCTATGTTAAATGGACACAGAATCCCGTGATATTTTTAACTATTTCTCACTATTTTGAAATGTCCCGCACCCGCACCCATGTCACAACCTGTGGACTTGGGAACTTTTGGAAAAATGAAGAGGTGCAGATCTCCAGCCTATTTCTTTTAGGTGGAGCTGGAACAATCTCAACAGGACCATTAACCATTTAGATAAAATCATTTGCAACTTTTTAGGCAAAGTGAAGCAAGTTGACTATGCCCTATATAATGTTCCAATCTTGCATTTGGCAGGGCAGAACTGGGGCCGAGTTGATAATTTCAGATACAGTTGCTGTTTTATATGCGTGGATGCATCTCTCCCTGTATTAGATGAATATGTGGGACAAAGGGTAGATCACATGATTGCTGCTGGCTTACTGAACGAAGTTTATGATATATACAACTGTAATGCGGACTATACTCGAGGTTTGCGGCAGGCTATTGGGGTCCGGGAATTCGAGGAATTTTTAAGACTTTACCTTTGTGAATATCAGAATGGTAAGGATACAGATTTGACCGAGGTTCCTCACCTCCATATGTCAACAAACAAGGGTGATAAGATGTTGAAAGAAGGTATGAGTGCAATTCTAAGTTCTTCTACAGAGAACCAGCTAAAACTTGTATTAGCAGAAGCCGTTGGCAAAGTAAAAGCAAACACCCAAAGATTAGTTCGCCGTCAAGTAAGAATATTATCATCTTTGTTATTTATTTCACCAATACTCAATTGACCTAAGTTTGAGCTCTATTTATAATGATTTTTCGTTTCATAGAAAAGGAGGATTATCCGGCTGCAAACATTGTTTGGATGGAACATACATTTTGTTGATGCAACACAATCCTTATTATGTACGTCTTTTTCTTGTTATTTAACAATGATATCCCTGTTGCCCAAGGGGATATCTCTGCCAAGTAACATAGTAAAACTCTTATTTAGTATTCCTTATTTTTAGGTTTCTCGGACACTTCATGGTCATCATATGTGGTTGAACCCTCTGTGAAGATAATCAGTTCTTACCTCAACGAGGACAAAAGCTTACTGTCTAACTCAGAAGCTTGCAATGGTACTGAGGGATTGAAATTGATCCAGAGGGACTTGTGGACGCAACGTATATGCAAGGTTAGTAATCAATACCTTATATATAATAGGCGGACAAGAGATCTTAATTTTAAATAATTGTGAGTTGACTCGGCTAGTCCCTTAGTTAACTCTGATGGTCACATTGGCAATAGTAGTTCCTTTCAGTCGATAATAATTAATAAGTACTTTCCTTGGTTGTTTTTGTCTTCTAAAAGTAATGCATACATACAATATATAGGTCAAGATGAAATGACTTTTGGTGTGTATGCATGTATTCATATTAAATTCTTAGGTTAACATATGAATGAATTACAAGAATCGGATACATTGAATTGCAAATAGTAAGAGAATTCAATTTATATTAAAATGTACCCATGCAATTTTGTTCCTGTGCGTGTTTTTAATTGGTTCCAAACCTCCTCAACTTAAATTGTATTGTAGTTGTGTTTAACTGGACATTGATGAATTTTTAATTAAATTATATTTATTAATTTTTAAAACTAGCCTGTGCAAGGCAGGGGCTATTAATCTAGTTATTACTAAAAACTGAAATTCTCTTCATGGGTTGCAGAGGTCATCAAATTGTTTGGCATTGGTTTCTCTTGTTTCAAAGTCGGATTCTCCTTTTTTTCCCTTCCTTTTTTGGCTGAAGGTTTTCCTCTCTATTTACTGGTAGGCTTGTGGGGATAGAGTGCTTAGAGGAGCATATGAGTGGGAACAACATAGGCAGGGTCGTGGCCATCGGAAAAGAATATCTCGGCTAAGGAAGTCGGGAATTCTGTGCGCTAATGAGTAGCAGGCAGAAGTATTGTATGTGTTGCAGTTTCATACAAGCCTGTATTTTGTGGTAGAATGGGGTTGTTTGCATCTTCCTTATTAGTGCAATTCAGGACACAGGCTTAACAAGGTATCAGGATCATTTCCCCCTTGTCTACCCCCTCCCCACACCCCACCCCACCCCACCCCACCCACCCACCCACCAAAAAAAAAAGAAGAGAAATTAAGATGGCGAAGCATACTATATTATCATCGTGTTTGTTTTAATTAATCTCCTTAACTCTTTTTTTTTTTTTTTTTTTTTTAGAATACTAAAATAGAGGAGATAGAAAGAAAAAAAAAAGGAGTGTGGTTATGTTTCTAATATCAAATTTAATTGTGCTATTTTTTTAATGTATATAGTGTTATTTTCAATCAAATTTTTTAATAAAGTTAAATAAGGGTAATTTTGGAAATTTAATAATGCCAAAATAACATTAAAATATAAATAGGACAAATAGATTTAGGCAAATTAAAAAAATAATTAAGATAAATAAATTTGGACGAAGGTAATAATTAATATGAAAGATAAGTTCTCTTTACATTATTTCTCATGAATGTCCGACATGTTAAATAATTTTATTGATATCATCCGCTCAATAGTATTTTAGTATTATAAATATGTTTTTTAGGGTTTATTTATGATAATGTTTAATCACTTAATTGAGATGCTCTTTCGTATTTTTTTGTGAGTTTGTTATTTTTCTTGTAAATGTAAGGTTTTATTCTGTTTGTACTATAACGAACATATTACGTTTGTATTATAATTTAATCATATTAATTTTACTAATTAATAAAACATAATAATACATTATATTTAATCGTATTAATTCATAAAAAGTATGCATTTATAAGATAGTTTTCAGGTACTAAATGATGGATTTACTTTCTTGTCCCATTACTATGCTATTTACTACTACTGCGCGCATAAAGGTTGAGTAGACCAGACTAGACTAGACCAGTAGTGATGGCGCCATAGGAGATAGGACCAGAGTTACAATAGTGCACGTGCATGTACACGTGGGAATGTCTGTGAGTTCTTGGAGTGAACTGTGAAGGATGCATTTCCATTTCTTGATCCTCCTTTTAAATTAAATCAACAAATTAACAAAAAGAAAATATTCAAACATAAAGGGGTTTAATTAATGCCTCCTTAATTTTCTTTTATCTTTTTGCTTTTTTTTTTTTACTTTTAATATTGTCTAAATATATATTTAACGATAATTTTACGAGCGACACATAATACTTTGATAGTATAATTTTTAATTTAGCAATCTCAAATTTTAACGTCTTTTTATTATTATTATTATTTTATTTTAATATACAAGTTTAGTTTTTTTTTTTGGTGCAAAAATTAAGAGATAAGTAAATTATTCTAAACTCTTAACATATAACACATCAAAAAGTCTGGGGGACCAGCTATTTCCGACCGGGGTAGTGACCGGCCGGAATTTTTTTTTTTTTTTTTTTTTTTTGCTTTTGATTACAAAATAATTAATGTGATTTATTGGAACTGAAATTTTTATAAAATGCAGTGATTTAGGCGTCCGTTTGGATACACGTAACAAACAGGGTTATACAGTCTGTATAACCCGGTCGGTCACTACCCCGGTCGGAAAACGCCGGTCGGCGTAGAAGGACTCAGAACACATTGTGCCTGTAACAATCATGTATATCTAATGGAATCTGTATCACTCTTATATCGAAACCGAAGCCCATAGAAATTTCGCGGTGACACTAGCCATCAACTTAATCTAAACACTAACTTTCATGGTTCTTCTGTGAATGAATAAAATTGCTGGCATAATTATTGTCTTGAAAAACTATAAAACCTTAGACAAGCACATGACAAGAACATGGAGAGAGGCCAGTCAGTTATCTGATGATACTGCTCTTTGAAATATATATATATATATATATATATATATATATATATATATATATATATATATAGGTAATTGTTCGTGTCTAAAAGCACGGCGACACGAAAAATTATATTAAAATAACGTATGATCAAATATAACAATTATCATACTCAATCATCATCACATATTCAACCACCAAAATATCAAGGTAGTCGCTACTAATTTCAAAAAAATTCGGTAAAGTTTCTTTAAAAATACTACCTCCATCCCATAATAACTATAGTTTTAGAAGGAAATTTTTTTTCCAATTTATTTGTCGTTTACAACTTTTTAGAAGAATAAATTATTTACTTTCCTATATCACCCCTACCTTCTCTCATTGTCTCAAGAAATTTTTCACTTGTATTAATAGTTTTCAACTTCCCATAAAAGGATAGTGATGAAATTTCACACAAATTTTAATTAATAAATGATAGTACTAAATAACTTTCTTAATCTATGTGCAGCAAGCTAAAGCGACAGTTATTATGGGATGGAAGGAGTAGATATTTAAAAAAATCTAAACATGTCTACAAAACTTACAATCATCAATACATATCCAAACCACCAAAACAACCATCATTCCACTCAAAATCATCATAACCATGTATAATTAATTAATTTTACAAAAGACGAAACATCAAAAATATTGTTAATTAATGTTCACCCTAATTAATTTCGTATGAACACAATCATATACTATATTTTTGGCAATTATACATCCTCCTGTTCATAGGTGTCTTACTGCATACGTCTCAATTCTTTTTCACTGCGAATCTCCGTCGTTCGATCAAGCAACACAACACAGAATCAACGATTTAGATAAGCCGAAAATATAGGGATGAATGGGGTAGGAGGGAGTGTTTAGAGCTTTCTCTCTCCTCTAAAGAAAGAAAGGGGGAAGAGAGATAGAGAAAGAGGTTTGTGAATAGATCGGCGGAAGGATTTTCTGACCAAGTGAGTAGATCTGCGGTGGAAGTGTGAAGTTGTACTGGTTCATTGTGCTCTACTCTCTCTCTAGTAAAGGAAATTTAAACCGACTTTCTCTCTATACTCTTAATTTCTTTGTAATGGCCAATGTGTGTGAAATGGAGCGTTGATTTGGGTGGGATTTGCGTGTGGGATAAAATGTGAGCTATTAGATTAAAATTAGAAGAATTTTAATTGTTGTTATACTTTTTCAAATGAAAGTTTCAAAATAAATTTTATTTTATTATATAAATGTAGATATTACTAATCCTCAAATTAATTAAAACCCGAATTTCAAGAAGAAAATGACAGGCACCAATGACCCCATTAATGTGAAAAAGAGCAAATGTAGGCAACAAATTTTAGGTGCTCACAGTGGCAGACGAGTCTACCAAAAAAGAAAAAAATAAAGAAGAAACCTCCAAACTATAAAGTACTATGACATATAATTATTAACTTGACATATCGGAGGATGAAATGCATATTCTTTTATTTAACATATTTTGTTTATCAATTTTAGCGATGAAATGGCGATGGTTCAGTCTGTCACATATAGTAGAGAACCGTCGTATTAGTTTTTAACGACATATCGAACCGTCGTCATAACATATAAACCGTTTATCTGTTCTATAGTAACGGACCAAACCGTCGTCCGATCCGTCGCTAAAAGTGCAGGATATGTAAAATAAGGGGGTATGCACTAGAAACGGACTGCTTGACATATATATATATATATATATATATATATATATTGATGCAATTGGTGATCAATTAGGTTCATTGTTTCGATTAAGCATGGCAGAATTCAAGCACTTGGAACGTGGTGGTTAAGTTCAGGGAAGATGTTGTGGTGGAAGATAATCTTAAAGGGTTGGAAAAACTCACTTCAGAAGTTGATACAGTCAAGTCTTTTATCTGAGAATTAAGTCTTCTTACAATATTTTTATTTTTATTTGAAAAAAAAATAGAAATAAAAATTTATACTTATTCTTTTCCTAAAGATTTGAATCTCTTTAGTAAGTATATATAATAGATTTATTAAAAGTTGGAGAATCCAAATAAGTTTAACAGATTGAAACAAACGTTTAAGAAAGAAATTAGAGTTTTTTTAATTTGTTGCCACATATAAGATGCATGAAGCCATATATATATATATATATATATATATATATATATATATATATATATATAGGGTTCTTTGAAAGGTGAACATATATAGGAAAAAATAGCTAGTTGATTTTTATTTTTATTTTCTGGTGGTGGATTAAAGAAATTTTGCAACCTGAATGGCCAACTTAGGAATTAATCAAAAACATCATATGCTATATATTAAAAAGTTGATTTTATAATATTATATATATAATGTATATATTTTTCAACAGGGGCCAGGACATAGAAAGTCATGAGATGCTTACACAGGGTTTTACTCGAGCTTTCTTGATGACATTCAGCAGCAAGGAATACTTCACCAGTTTTCATCATTCATGAGCCATCCAAATCATGTAGAGTTTTCCTCTACATTTTCAGCTGCTATAGACAAGATTGTGCTTGTTGATTTCCCAGCTAGCTGTTCTTGTCAAGCTAAAATTAGCATGATCCTCCATTATAAGAAATTAATTAAGATCGTCGAACAGAATTCTTTCAGACATCGATCAAGAACCCTTTAATTTTTTTTATCCAAATGATCGATCGATATATACTAAAAATATGTTATGTATCTCTAGCTATTAATTAATTTTAATTTATATGCATGCATGCATGTGCCTGTTCCTATGAGTTTGAGTTTGTGCATGTTAATGTTTCTTTGCTTCAAATACTTAATGAAGGTGATTGGATTTATTCACATCCAAACTTCATCTTTGTATCAGAATCTATGGATCCTTTTTCATAAATTTTTGATAATTGTCATATATATATATGTGTGTGTGTGTGTGTGTCTTAATTAATTCGGTGAATTTAGGATTTTTTTTTTGTTAATGACAACTGTTATGATAAAGAAGAAAATTGAACAAAAAAAAGTTGGTTAAAATGTAGAAAAAAGAAATTAAGCAAAAAGAATTATCAAATCTATTGGAGAGATATTTTCAATTTGTGCCATTTTTACACTTTGAAGTTGATAGATATTTCTAAGAATGTAGGAAAATGACCAAACATCTCCCTGGCATGTGGCAGCATGTGATTCTTGAATGCTTCAAGTCTATGCTAATTTGGTCACACTCTCAATTAATTGGGCAGCTATGGTGATTGACTACCCAAGCTAGGTGGTAACATGCCTAATTTTTAAGTCAAAAGTAAGACCTAAAAGTACAGAAGGTTAGTGTAAAGATTAATCATGCTAAATAAGTCATATTTTATAATTAATTAATCAATTTCAATGATTTAATCTCATTGGCCAAGTATATATGGGGACTGAGAATATATATATATATATATATATATATATATATATATATGCTCCAATAATTTGAAAATTCCAGTTGAATTTATTGACCTAATTTGCCATAACACTTTTAACCAAAAAAATTGTAATTCAAAAGGGGAGGTGAATTTAGGCAAGAAGAAACTGATGCCAGTTCATTTGGTCAATACAAATTTTATAAGAAAAATATAATATATACCTTTTTTATTAGGCAAAAAAGGAGGTGAGGTGTACGAGTTATTTACAAAAGGGTGTTTTGTAATTTTTCAAAATAGTAGTATTATAATAAACAACTCACGCAAAAACGTGAAATGTCCCTTACCTCCTGTGCCCCTATTTATTTTATTTTTATATTACTTAGTGTCGTTGGATTAACTCATTATGAACTATGCTAATTGATCTTTATTTTCTATGTCATTTCTTCTTAATTTTTTTATAAATCCAAAAGGTTAAAATATGACTCAATTCTTTTTTGATGGAAAGTAATTTTTTTAATAATTTTATATTAGTAATTTTTTTAAGCTCACTTCCTTTCCTTGACATGTCAAATATCGAACCGTCAATCTCATGACTACCATGGATTGAGTCATGTCACTCACTGGGCCAAAGGTCACTCGATATAGAATATATTTTTAAATTAGGCTAATATCCGTCAATCAAATTAATTTAATTTATTAAATTAGACTCTCGTTTTCAGACTGAATGGGTATTTTCTTCATTCTTCTCTTCAAGGTAATATTTTCTTCATTCTCCTCTTCCTCGCAACATATTTAATCCTATCTACTCTTGCTTTCATCCTTGTCCATGGCAAGTTGACTGATGACTAAGAAAGCACTCCTCAACATAAGCCTAGGAATTCAGAATGAGAAATCAAATATGTGCTTTTTAATGCAAAGTAAACCCAATATATTCGTCTAATGCTCAAGGAGGTTTACTCTTTTTTTTTTGACTTCTCTTGTGGTTAACACGTAAGAAAAAATTCTCTAGAATACACCAAACCAATGTAGGGTGATTTTAATCTCGATTGACTCGTAAACTGGTCCAAAAATACCCTTATGGGTCAATAAAAAATAAAATAAATGCAAAGTATGTGTCACATGTTTCTATAGTGGCAAAATTAAATTCTAACAACCAATTTCATGTGTGATTTCTGACATACCCCTTTAAATGATTTCCATTTATTAAATATATTTAAGCTCGACATGGTCATAATAGATGAGGCTGAAAATCTGTTATTTAGGTAGCACTTTAAGCTTTGATTCATTTAAAGAACTGTACATAAATAGATAAGTACGTACTTCAAAATTTTAAAATTCCTTAAAAATTTAATAGGAGGCAACAAACAGTTCACACATTAATTTTCCACAACTACCTTCACCAACAATTTAAGAATCCAATTTACCAAAATGATATTTTTTTTATTACTCCCTCCGTCCCATGATAAAAGTCTTTATTACTATTTTGGATAATCCCATGTTAAATGTCTATTTTCTTTTAATAACCAAACTTTTATACATATTTTTCTATTATACCCGTAGCATTAAATATCTCATACTTTTCTTATTATAATTCTCTCTCCATATTTAATGACATTATTATGGATAATTTTGTCATTTCATTTATCTTCTTAATATGCGTGAAAAATCCACCAAAACTTTCATCCTGGGACGGAGGAGTATTTTTGGTTGAGGCACTTGTGACCATTGCGCTTGTGGGTGTACATTAGTATCCTTTGATCTCAAAGCATTTTTAAGAAGTTTTAAACGCATACAAGAACTACTCACTATTTATAGTCTATGCTTGCTAAAAAGAAAAATAATATATATATCGAAAAATATGTGACGAAATTCAATATTTTTCCTTGAGAGAATTTTCCATAGAGAAGCAAATTATACTCCTACTCACAAATTGAAAATAAGGTATTGTTGAGGGTGATAACTACTAAATACAAAAGTAGTTTTGTATTATGTTTTTATGTGGGTTTATCTTTACTCATCACAGTTAATTAAGCAAAAGGCCAAGTCTACTCAAGTTCATTAGCAGTTATACTTGCCCAACATTATTTCTTCCAACAACTTCTCTGCTCATACTTTTTTTCTTTTGATACATTATTTTGTGTGTATATATATACACATGTATATTCTAAATTTCGGAGAGAGAAAAAAAAAATAAGAAAAAAGAATAAGCTCTTCTGAATCATGTGGTCCTAGAAAGAAATTGTGTGGACAAGACAACCCCACTATGATAAGATCCTGTCTTGAAGTCTTGTCATTCAGTTTTACAGGAAGGAAGAGGACAAACAAATTCTGGGCGTTCACTTGTTATTGTAACTAACATGTGTCTATCTTCTTCCTGTGTTTGTTCTCATGTAATTTCTATCATCTCTTTGGGCTAATTTTTCAAACTAAATCAACTACCAAAATATATATTGGATTAATTTTACTCGTCAAGAAATTCTCAATCTCACTTGTCAGTTTGAGTCCTAAACCAATCTCTCTCAAAAGCCCACACATGTGTGACAAATCTTCATATAAATCTTTCTGGGGTATCTTTTCTTTTAACCTTTATGCATGCTGTGTTCATAGTCATATAGCTGCTAGATATGGGGTTTAAAACAATGAACCATCTTTTAATTTAGACAGGCTTGTCCGTTTTGGTTGGCGATTTTTAAGCCCCAAACTCATTACATAGAAATTGATGTGGTGATCAGCTCTGAGCGATTTAACAAGGAAATAATAGAGACGGAGGAATTTGAGAAAGTGGGATCAACACCATGCAAATGGCTTACATTTCTTGAAACTAATACAATTATGATTGTGCATTCCAAGTTATTTCATATCACTATCAATCAAAAGAATTAAGTATGGATCTATTCTTTACCATATATAATGGCCAATAAAACCAAAAAAAAAAGAGAGGGAGAGAGAAAGAACTGATCAATGAGCTAAAGAAACTGAGAAAACATACATCACATAAGTTAATTTGTTCTAACGGCTGTTGCAGCCATAAATCAACAAAGAAAATTCAACTTTTTCTTGCTCATCTTTCTGCACCAACTTCTCCTCAAGCCATAGCCTGCTGTCCATCCCATTTCTTGTCCTGAACATGAACACCGCATAACCCGAACCCGGATTAAAGAACCAATCATGAACATCCCAAAACAGATCAACCAACAAACCATCCACAAAAATTGACTGATTCCCTCTAAAATTCAAGTGCAGCCTTTTTACCCTTATCACCATTTTCTTGTCTATACAAACCGATAAAACCGGGTACTTGAGGCCTTCATTTTCCCCACTACACCTTATCAAAATATCATGTGAAATCCCAGTTTCACAAAATTGAGCCTTAGTGGAATAATGGGTATTTCCAGAAAAATGTTCTCGCCGCGAAATTAACGAGAATTTGGGTAAATGAGTGCCATTTTTGAATTTCTTGGCCACTGCTTCTTGTGCCATGTCTCCAAGAGCTAGGCCAAGTTGTGTCTCAAACGTTATTAGGACATAATAGCCTTGAACCGGTTCTGGGCCTGTTTTATATTGAGCTCCAGATAAATCCCAGAAAATTTCACACTTGGAGTTGCTGAATTCTAATGATTTGCTGCCTTTCTTCTTTCTGAATAATCGCGAATTCGAGTTAAGCTTGAATGTGGTTACTGTATCATCCCCAAAGCTTATGGTTAGGCCTTGGGACATGTTGTTTCTGCTCCATGTGACAGTTGCAATAATCTGGTTTTGATTTGAGAGAATGATTTTGTATAGACAAGTAACTGCGATTTGCATTGAAGGGATCAAATTTGGAGAAATACAAGAATGGTTTGAATAGCTAGAACAAGATGCATCAGATACTTCTATTGCATATTCACTAAAACAAGAAGCAAAATCCCTCATTTTGGGCTCTCTTTTTTCCCTTTTTTTTTTTTTGCAGAAATGAGAAGAGAACAGAGAAATCTAACGGTTTTTTGGGAAAAAAAAACAACAAAAAAATGCTTCTGTTCTTGGATGAAATGGAGGTACAAGAGAAAAATGGTGGCCTTACATTTTGGTCTAAAGAGGAAAAAGGAGACTGAAGAGGAAGATATAAGGAAAGGAAATGAAAGGGCAAGAAATCCAGCAGCTTTCTGACAACACCATGTAACTAATAAATATGATTCTCTTTCTCTCTCTCTCTCTCTCGCCTTAAATTGGATCTAATTATAAGAAGCAAAATGGAAGAATAGAAAATTAAGGTAGACCTAGAAGATTTCTTGCTCTAATCTTTCTTGGCGGTTCATCTGAGACATTAAAAAATGATGACGACTATAAGATCCAAAGGCCGAGATCAACTTAGGCATGAGCCAAGTCGTTAGTTCTACTAAGTTCAATACCCGTCTTATTTAAAATGTCAATTAACTATTTTGCCAGCAGTGTAATATTTTTATGCGTCACTAAATGATGATTGTGATTCAATTTAATGGTCGAAATATGTCAATTGTTTTCTTTCTTACTATAGACAACAACTATTCTAACTTTACATAATGTTTTTTCTATCGAGTCTCTTTGTTTTCTTAATTTATCGTTGTCACATTCATCAGCTGGTGAACTCTTTAAAACAATTGGTCTACCAATTTTTTTTACATATATGTAACTTGGACGACACATTATTACTGTGAGCATGTTTATGACTAGTGACAATTCTAATCTCAAATCCATTTTTGTGTGCATAAGATTTATAAAAAAATTCAGGTTCTTCCAACTTAGTGAACAATTGACCAATATAAGGAATTATCTTAGGTTTACTACTTTCAACATCATTAACAAACTCAGATGTATTTGTACAATCTAAACTAGCAAGAAATTCAGAACAACTAGATAAAAATATCTTTGTAGCAGCCATGAAAGTCATTGATGAACATTTAACAAAAGTATGAACGAACAACTAATTTCTTTAAAGCTCAACAAATTCTCTCTAAAGCTAGATTTTTGTAGCTGCTTAGAAAATAGATGTGTATGGAGTAAAATGTTAGAAATTAGATATAAATATCTAGATTTGGATTTTTTTTTATCGTTTGACCGTTACTCCTATTAGTGGTCAGACTATAATACGTCGTATTGATGATAAACATAAGAGTTTTTCTAGCTGTCAGAAGGACTACCGGTCGAACGCCCAAGTAGAATATGGATATAGAGCTGAAAATGGTAAGAAAGTTTTGGTTAAATAGTCAATATATAATAAAAATACAGCTAAAAATGAGAAAGAAAAAAAAGTTAAATAGCTAAATATATTTTAATTTTAACTCAAAAAAGTTGATATGAGGATTCAGATGATTATGATAGTGAGAGTCTGAGAGCTGGCCCTCCACAAATTTAAACCAATCTGTTGACCCACAAACTCCTACTCCCAACATACCTATGATTAAAAGCAGAGGAATAATGTGAGCTACAAACTTTCTTTCAGTTCCCATTTTAAATCAAAAGGATAAAAAAAAATAGATTTTTAATAATAAAAAAAGTAATTATATAGTACTATAATTTTTAAAGGGTTAGTATGATGTAACTGAGACTGATTTTTTAAAGGGGGCAAAACTATGATTTTAATCACTAAATTTGGCACGTTTTATTTAATATATTATTGAACTTTTAATTTTTTAGATTACATCATTAAACAAATTAAATTTTTTTAATTGGGTCATTTCGTCCAAAATAGTTGACAGACGTTAAAGTGACGCTGACATGGCGCTGATATGGCAAAAAAATAATAAAAAATTGCTTATGTGGTAAAAAAAATCAAAAAAAGATTTTAAATTTTTTTTAAACATTTTAAAGTTTTAAAAATAACAAAAACATAATAAAATACAACAAAAAATTAAAATATTTTAAAAAAAACAGATTTTTTAAAAAAATATATTTTTTTGAAAACAGATTTTTTTTTAAAAAAATTGAATTCTATAACAAATATATTTTTTTAAAAACAGATTTTTTAAAAAATAGAATTTGTAAAAAACGGGACTTTTTAAAAAAACAGATTTTTAAAAAAATTGATTTTTAAAAATAGATTTTTAAAAAAAATAGAATTCTAAAAAAAATATACTTTTTTAAAAAAACATATTTTTTTAAAAAAAATAGAATTTTTTTAAAAACAGTTTTTTTTAAAAATCTGTTTAAAAAATTTCTACCGTTTTTTAAAAATCTTATAAATTCTAGTTTTATAAAAAAAATTTAAAAAAATTTCTACCGTTTTTTAAAAATCTGTTTAAAAAAATTTCTACCGTTTTTTACAAATTCTATTTTTTTAAAAATTTGTTTTTAAAAAATTCTATTTTTTTTAAAGAAATATATGTTTTTTTAAAAAAGTATATTTTTTTTAGAATTCTATTTTTTTAAAAGATCTGTTTTTTCTAAAAATTCTGTTTTTTAAAAAAAACTGTTTTTAAAAAAAATTTATTTTTTATAGATTTTTTTAAAAAAACTGTTTTAAAATCAAAATTTTAAAAAAAGTTCTACTTTTTTGAAAAATATGTTTTTTTAAAAAGTTCCATTTTTTTAAAAAAAAAAATTTTAAAAATTCTCTTTTTATAAAAATCTGTTTTTTTAAAAAAAGCTGTTTTAAAAAAAAATTCTATTTTTTTTAAAAGAACATATTTTTTTTAGAATTCTATTTTTTTTTAAAATCTGTTTTTAAAAAAAATTTGATTTTTTGAAACAACTGTTTTTAAAAAAAATATATTTTTTGTAGAATTCTATTTTTTTCAAAAAAAATCTGTTTTCAAAAAAAATATATTTTAAAAAAAAATCTGTTTTTTTAAAAAAAAATTTAAATTTTTTATTGTATTTTATTATGTTTTTGTTATTTTTAAAACTTTAAAATGTTAATTAATTTTTTCAAAATCTGTTTTTAATTTTTTTTGCCATATAAGCAAATTTTTTTTTGCCACATCAGCGCCACGTCAGCGTCACTTTAACGTCTGTCAACTATTTTAGACGGAATGACCCAATTAAATTTTTTTAATTAGTTTAATGATGTAATCCAAAAAATTAAAAGTTCAGTGGTGTATTAAGTAAAACGTGCCAAGTTTAGTGGTGAAAATCATAGTTTTGCCTTTTAAAGGGTTATCATACCTTTGCAGTTGGCATGATTTTAAAAACCAAACCGGACTTGATCGTCAGTTTGATCGGTAAAAATATCGGTGAAATTAATTAGGGTCCTTTACATTAATATACAATAATTAGAAAGTAATTATAAAAATAAAACATACAAAACTTAATTACAGAAATAAAACATACACAATATACGTGCTAAAATCACGTGTCATTAACTCCTACAAGTCAGTTACCAAATTTCATCTTTTCAAATAACCGCCCCAAAATCA
This sequence comes from Panax notoginseng, assembly GCA_016801055.1. NCBI lineage: Eukaryota > Viridiplantae > Streptophyta > Magnoliopsida > Apiales > Araliaceae > Panax > Panax notoginseng. The sequence goes on along the minus strand of CM029015.1, from coordinate 216,307,757 downwards.
TGCAACTTTAAAATCGGAACACATATCAACGACGGAGAAGACGCATAAATCTGTCGCGCCTATCAAATCGGAGAAGACAAATCACTTTATCACAACGCAACTCTGAAATCGGAAATAGCATACAGCATCAACAACTTCTTCCCGTTCAGTAACCGTAATCTTCTGGCGCAACACAGCACTGAGATCGAAGAATACGAAACTTTTCGTCGCGACGGCACGCTGAGATCACAAAATAGCATACAAAATAAACAGCAACTTCAAGTTCAGTAACCAAAAACAATCGAACTACAGTGATTGTTGGAGTTCAGTAACAAAATCGCAGCAACTTCGATAAAAATCTGAATACTGAGGTAAGTGATTCATATGCATATAGTTACCTCTGTTTTCTACGAATTCCTATATTGATAACCTTTCTTAAGTTTTTCACGTTTAAAATGGTTACTACAAATACTGTGTAGCATTATATGGTTACTGACTAATGCTGACTTGGTTACTGTGTAAAATTATATTGTTCACTTGGTTACTGTGTAAAATTATATAGTGACTAATGCTGACTTAATTGGTTACTGACCAATGCTGAATTGGTTACTGACTAATGCAAACTTAATTACTGCAGAGATTAATTGGTTACTATAATATTGGTTGTTGAAGCATATTACTGTATAATGTTGTCCAATTTGGAGAGTCGGATTTTAGCGTTTTCGAAGCCTAATTTTATTGGAAACGGGGCAACGATCAAAAATCACTAGCTTTGCTGGTGAACTGCATGGTTTTTTGGTCAAATTCCATCATTTAGGCCTTCAATACTGCATGTAAAAATTTGGTTTATTTTCTGGTTACTAAGATTATGTAGTTTGGTTACTGTCTAATATTGATTTGGTTACTTTATAATGTTTATTCAGTTATCAGACAATAGAGACTGACAGTAAACAATACAACAAATTTATTTGTTTACAGGAATATATAATTGTTTAATGTTAGTAACCATTAACCACATGGTTGGTAACATTTTTGATGGTGTACAGTAACCAAAATTGATGTTGATTAACAGAGTCAGTATACTGACTGTTTTGATAACAAAGCCAGTATACTGACTGTGTAACATTATACTGTCTAATGTTGACTTAGTTACTGACTAATGCTGACTTGGTTACTGCATAATATTACTAATTAATGCTGACTTGGTTACTGACTAATACTGATTTGGTTACTAAGTAATATTATATTAGTTACTGAATAATGTTGACTTGCTTACTGTGTAACACTATAATGGTTATTGACTAATTCTGAATTGGTTACTGTATAAAATTATAATGCTGACTTGGTTACTGTGTAAAAATATTATTTAGTGACTCATGCTAACTTGGTTACTGACTAATGCAAACTTAATTATTGCAGTGATTAATTGGTTACTGTATTATTGGTTACTGAAGCATATTAATGTATACTTCTACTTATGTTTTTTATATTAATGGTTACTTGTTAGCCAAATTGGTTACATTCTTACAAAAGTATGCCTTTAGTTGGTAACAAACAAATTATACTGGTTGTTTTTTTACTGTAAAATGCAATGAAAAATGTGTTTATATTCTGGTTACTAAAAAGACATATCTTGGTTACTGTATAATATGTATTTAGATACTTTAAGGTGTTTATTTGGTTACTCTATAATGTTATTGAGTTTTATAATTGTTTCTTTTATATTGGTGGTTACTTATTGACTACATTGGTTACCTTCATACAACTGTTAATCTGATTATATATATTAGTTGTTGTATACTATTTAATTGGTTAATTACAGAATAATATTTATTTGGTTGCAGTGGCAATTTAACAATCTCTGTCAAGTTTGGAGTGTCAGATTTGAGCATTTTCGGAGCCTAATTTCATTGGAAACGGGTCAACGATCCAAAGTCACCAGCTTTGCTTGTGAACTGCAGGACTTTTTGGTCAAATTTCATCATTTAGACCTTCAAAATTGCATGTAAAAATATGGTTTATATTCTGGTTACTAAGATTATGTAATTTAGTTACTGTCTAATATTGATTTGGTTACTTTACAATGTTTATTCAGTTGCTATACAATGGAAACTGACAGTAAACAATATAACAAATTTAATTATTTACAGGAATATATAATTGTATACTGTTAGTAACCATTAACCACATGGTTGGTAACATTTTTGATGGTGTATAGTAACTAAAATTGATGTTGATTAATATTTTAATTTTTTATTCCATCATGAGTTATCAATATAAAGTAAACATATACATTGAACAATTGGTAACTGTTCTGAAACATTTTTATGTAAATTTGGTTACCCATATAAAATAAAATGGTTACCTCTATATTCATATTTAGTTACCAACTGGCATGGACAATTTCCAAATAATTTTTATAACTACGTAATTTAAAAGTATCCATCAGCTAGATAAATGGGAACCCTCACATGTACATTAAGCACTTGATAATTATTTTGATATAAGTTTTTAATTATTTGGTTACTAACAAAAACTAAAATGGTTACCCTTATATGCAAGTTCGGTTACCAACTGCACCTCTTAAACTATTTTTATTTTAATATGAGATCTATAAGTGACCATCATATATATAAATGAGAACTCTTAATTGGAGTTTCTTATTCTATCATGATGACATAGTATAAATAAAACATATACATTTAACACTTTATAACAGTCTTGATACAAGCTTATAATTATCTGATTACTAATTATCTTGTAACTATATCTATGATAATTATCTGGTTACTAACAAGCTTGTAGATAAATAGGATATTCACACATGTACATTTAACAATTGATGGTTGTCCTGATACAAGCTTGTAACTATCTGGTTACTAATAATAGTAACCATAATGTAACATAATAAAACAGTAACCACATAATTATATGATAGTAACCAGAACATGTTTTAATGGTAACCAAAACAGAAACATCATGTAATGAAATCCAATTTAGACAATTCATGTATACTAAACAATTACATATTAACAAGAATAAAAAATAAAAGTATCTAAAATCTCACATTGAGGACACAATAATAATAGCCAAACCATAAGTAACAGTAACCAAAATATAATAAAGAAGTAACCAAATAGTTATATGAAAGTAACCAGAACATGTTTTAATGGTAACCAAAACAGAAACAACCTGTATGTCCAACCAAGTTTAGGCAACCCATGTCTCTCACATGTACATTTAACCATAACTTTTTCAATGAATTTTCTAGAAGAGCATAACTCTTGTAGAATATATTTGAAGGAATTTACAAAAATAATACATCAATGTATACTAAGAAAATACATGGTTTATTATGACTTAGGTTTATTATTTACAAAAATAAAACATCCACAAACTAATGATGCCTTAAACTTCTCCAACTGACTTGGGTTCAATTTTTTGATAATAATGCTGGAGACTTCCATGTCACACCAATATATAATTTCTCCAGTGAATTTTCTGTTGCATTCCTCATAGTAAAGATCTCATAACTGCAAATAAACAAAATCAGATTTACACAGTAATTAGTAACCAGATATAAGCAATATTTATAACATAAATAGTTACGTAGTGACCAACAAATAAAAGTATACTAACCAAAACATAATATAACAATTACACAATAGCCAAAACAGACTATAACAAATAACCAACATCCCACATTGACTGCACAATAATAGTTATCATATCATGATATAACATTAACCATACCATAACAAAGTAGTAACCAAAAAGTTATATTATATAATCTAATGGTGACCAAAATATAAATAACATGTAGTACATACCATTTTATGCAGTAAACAAATAGTTATATATAATATTAACCAAAGCATAATTTGAAAGGTCACCAAAATAAAAGTATGTATACCAAAAAATATATTAAAGAAGTAACCAAACAGTTATATGATAGGTAACCAAACCATGTTTTAATGGTAACCAACACATAAATAACATGTATACCAAACCCAGTTTAGTCAACCAATGTATACTAAGCAAATACATTGGAACCAAAATAACATATAAATGTAACCAAAATCCCAATTGAGAAAAAAAAATGGTATCCAAATCATAAGCCAACAACAACAAAAAATATACTAATGAAGTAACCAAACAGTTATATGTTAGTAACCAAAACATATATTAATGGTAACCAATACATAAACAACATATAAACTAAACACAGTTTAGTCAACCCATATATACTAAGCAAATACATGGTAACCAGAACAACAAAAAATAGTAACCAAAATCCCAACTCAAGGAAACATAAATAGAATTCAAATCAGAAATTAACAATAACCAAAAACATACTAAAGAAGTAACCAAATATTTATATGATAATAACCAAAACATGTTTTAATGGTAACCAATACATAAACAACATGTACACCAAAACCAGTTTAGTCAACCATGTATACTAAGCAAATACATGGTAACCATAACAACATAAAAAAGTAACCAAAATACCAAATCAGGGTAACAAAAATGGTATCCGAATCACAAGCTAACAGTAACCAAAACATAATGTAGAAGTAACCAAACAGTTATATGATAGTAACAATAACAAAATTTAAATTAGCAAACCTTTAAAAAAATTTGGATTGAAAATATCTTCTGGCTATGAACTTGAGCTTCTGTCTTAACTACAGGAACATCAAAATCAAAATCCAACTTTACAAACCCAAACAAATTTCGTCAAGTCCTTAATAGAATTACCCTCTGTGATTCATTACCTCTTTCCATCCTTCTTCCTTGTATCAACCATTCTATACAAAACATAAAAACAACACAAATCTAAACAATAAATACCCCATTCTGTTAGAAACATAGCGTATATATATGATCATATTGACAATTAATTACTAGAATGAAAATTAACAGAAATTAGAAGCATACCTTAGAGAGAGACCAGAATCCTTTCAGTTGTGAGAGAGTTGGAGAGAGAAAATTACGTATTAGCCTGAAAGTCACGTATTCAATTTTCTGTCAGAGTTGAGAGACTATGGTGTTGCGGCGGCGGCGGAAGAGGACGACGACGACGACGACGGCGGCGGAAGAGGAGGAGGACGACGTCGAGTGGCTTCGAGAGGAGAGACGTGAGGAGAGAGAGAAGTAGTAAGAGAGAAGAGAGAGAAATAGTAATGGCGTAGATAGATAGAGAGACCGAAGGAAGATGTAAACTAATTTGTTATGTAATCTCATTAATATTAATCCCTTAATTTAAGGACTCTTAATTGTATTAGTATTATAAATATATATGATGAAGTGTCATATTTTTGTAATTATTTTATGAATATATGATTTTTGTAATTACTTTTAAAAATGTACTATAATATGTAATTGTTCCAATTAATTATTAACCTAGTGGCCCGATTTTTTATTGTACAAAAAAATTTTTAGTATTAAAATTAACTAATTTTAATAATATTGTAACTCAATTTTATTATATTTTAGTTCATTAAAAATAAAATTTTTTAAAATTTTATTAATTACTAATAATATATTTTTATATATTAATAACTTCACTCTCAATCGCTTGATATTTTTTTTAATCCATTACCGGTGAGTTTGAGACCATTAACTGTTTGGAGAACAGATCATAAATTTCAATTTTTAAGCCCCATGACCCTAATAAATTCTAGGTTGGGTCCCCTCTCCCCACGTCCCACCCCCTCCCTCTCCCTCTCTCTCCTCCTCCTCAATATAAAACATAAAAACCAAAATAAAATTTAAAAAAATTAAAAGTGATCGGCAAGTAAAGTAAGAGTCAGAATGATATGCATAACAAAAAGTATAAAAGCAGCATGCCTGATGAAAGGGGAAAATGGTAAAACATAGTGTTTGATAAAGGAGGATCAAAAGAAAAAGGCTTGGATTTCATGTAGGTGTTTTGTAATTATCGATCTTTGGTAACACTTTTTTTTTTTTCACATGTACTAAAAGTAAGAGGTTAAAAATAATGTTAGAGACACAGACTATATATAAAAATTATACGTAAATAATATAAAAATAAAATATGAAGTATTATTTACGATTAGATGTCCTGTTTATTTTTATATATTGTTTATGTACAATTTTTATATATAATTTGTATCTCTAATATTATTCAAAATAACCATGAGTGGCTCAGTATTAGTCAGTTTCTTGATTAAATGTACTCATCCCTTTCACAAATTGTTCACAAATTTATAAAATTTTAAGGATAATGTTTTTGTGGCATGTCTATCTATATATTTATTGATAATATAGTTTAATAGTGATAACTTAATATAAAAAAATATAATAGTAATTAATAAATATTGTTTCATTTAATATTATTACTATTCAAATAAATGAAATGATAATAGTTGTTATTTACAAATTTTATAAATGCAAGTCTTTTTTGAAAGTATTAAAATTAATGAAACAAAAAAAGATGAAAGTTCTGAAGGACTATAGGGGAAGAATAATATTATGTGCACAAAATGTATACAAAAAATTATGCACGTAGGATAGAAGTAGAACTCATGTATTACTTACCAATAAAAATGTGTAAAACATGTAATCCTACGTCTCAATTCCTATTGGAAGCTGATATTTCTACAGGTTAAAATGAAATTTCTAGATGAATATCTCTTACATGGATATGGGACCCACTCATTATTCATACGAGAAAGAATGTCAATTTTGTTATGTGAAAATAACAGTTTTCATTCTCTTTTATATATACATACTATTTGTAGATAGTTTTTATATATAAGCATTAATGGTAGCGGAATGTATCTAACCTAACAATTAATGAAATGAATCATTATTATTTCTGTTTTGGTAGACATCAAATTGGGAATGGGTCTAGGGTTCTGCGGCATGTTCACCACAATGGCCTACAATAATACAGTGAATGACTGATTATGTTGGAGATCAAAATAGGCATGTTGAAGGAACCCTCCCTCTCTATATGCGTAACTCATGAATCTACAACTACAATTAATTATTTATTTATATGGAAAAACTAAACTCATAATTCCTTCCTTCCTTCCTTCCTTGTTGTTTTCTATATAAATACTAGTATAAAATGCTAGTATTAATGTTTCTATAACACATTGAAATATTATTTCGAAATACGTATTGTTAAAATAAATGTAATATTGATAAGTGTTTTTAAAATAATAATAAAATTATTGCTGTTGAAATGGTCTGAGTAGAATTTTCTTGAAGTCGATGGTGAGACTATACACAGCTGCACCACCAAGTCCAACCATGGGGACAGCTCATAGCTAGCTAGGTTAAAGATATACTAAAATATATACCTCCTGCTTCTGCTTCTGCTTCTGCTTCAACTTCAAATTGGAAAGACACAAAACAAAAGACCCGGCAACTCCATAAAACCTGGAAATCAAACTCCAAAAAACAATTGACCTCTGCTTCTATATTCATCACACTGCCTTGCCTATTCTATTCTATTCTATTCTATTGGAATAATAATACTATTCTAAAATTTAAGTGCAAGTGCTAATAAACAAAGTCCCAGACTCCCTCCCCCTCAGTTTCAAAATTAAAAAATTATTCCTTATAAAACGACATAATGCAGCCACTACTAACTAACAACTTATATAATCTTTTTAAGCGTAAATTTAGAACAGAAATGGGACTCTTTTTGTGAGACGGACACCGAGTGTTAACTACCTCCAATTCCAAGTTTTATTCTACTCAACAAATACAATATGATAAGCCATCTCATCTACTACAAGTATATATGTGCTATCTCAGTTTCCACACCAATCCCTATTTAAAATCATGATATAACTAAACACTACATCACCATAAATGAAAATGCATAGTCAATGGGAGTATTATATAAACTAATACACCAACTGAAAGAGATTAAACACCCCAATTGGTTTCTGCAAGTTGTCGACAGCAAATAATAGAGATTAATTACAAGAACGCGACTTTTAAATTCCCAGCTAATCAGTTCATCCAAGATTAGTTTCCTAATCATCCACCTGCCTTCAATAACTGCAAACATGTATGACATACAAAAACAAGAAAACATGTATGTAAATATGCACACAACTAAGCTTAGAAATACGAGTATAAATTGTCATCATAAGGCAGGCAGATCCTCAGCTTTGATGTACTGAGCCTGCCAAAAGGGCACATTTAACCCTTAAATGATGCCCTTCTACTTCTACAAATGACAGATTTTCGTTGACATTTAAGAAAGTAGTTGCATCAATTATCAAGTCATTTCCTTGAGTTATGTTCCATTTGAATATAATCTCTTGATATTATTTAATCACACTATCCAAGACTCGATTAATCTAGAGACTAGTAGTATCACAATTTCAAAGAACTTGACAAAATAACCATAAGATCCATGAGAAAGATTTTCTTTATTTATTAATATACAGAAAGGAATGTATGGTTAGTAACTTAGTATGCACCAAACAATTTAGGGTTTAAAATATTGGACGTGAGACCTAACAATAACAAATTTATTTTTGAGCAATTTGATCCGTGTAAGGCAAGTAAATAAAACTTTGAGCAACATTCATGACTGCAAACTACCTCAACATCAAGCTTAGAATTTCAAATATAAAAATTAAAGTTCTTAACAAAAACGCCGAGGTATCTATCGAAATAGTATTTACCTAAAATTTGGTACATATATCAAACCAGTTGTAGGAGTCTTCTACGGTTATAAATAATTTGCAAACAACGGATTGAGTAGACGCTTCTCTTCCTCATCGAGTCTTTTTAACCATCTAAATCCAAAATCACTTTCTGCTTTAGCAGCAATTTCAAATTGTTCTCTTGTCATCTCAAGTGGATTTTTCTTAGGGCTTCCTGCATTATTCCTTGATGTTCTAGTTGCCGAATCCCTTTTTGCATTGAATTTTGTCAGACATTCTGGAACTTGAACACCTGATAAGAATTTTTCGTTTCTTTGAAAATAATTAGGCCATAGAAAATTGGAATAAAAACACTTGACTCAGAATATCCAAAGAAGCAAAGGGATTTGGGAAGAAAATGTAGGATCGCCATATAATCCATAATCAACATAACTGATTATCCAGCTTGACATAATAAATATACCCTCGTCCAAAACAACTACAGATATAGTTTCTCATTTCTTTCATCTCTTTGTTTGGCTTTCTACCAAAACTGTTAATAAACGAAGAAAGTGTTTCCTCTTCTCTATTTCAATACTCATCATAATTTCTATTCTATTATGTGCAAATGGATTGTGAACCATAGTTGTCAACTTGTCATGTTATCGCCATGTTGTCGTAGGCAAAGACTATTCACATAGTTGTCAACTTGTCATGTTATCGCCATGTTGTCGTAGGCAAAGACTAGGCGCCCTAGCGCTAGAGAAGGACAAGGCGACGCCTTGGACGCCGAGCTGTCAAGACTCACACCATGGTAGTTGGCTCAAGTGGATAAGTCATTTTACCCATGACTCGTCATAATCCATGGACTTGCTATGTAGGGTAATTTTATTACTTATTAGACTTTTAATGTGTGATGGGTGTTTACTTGGTTGATTCTTTATTTTCTACTTAGTGTTTGGTAACTTGTTCTACTAGTTTTTAATGTCAAGTGTTTTATTTTTGAATTTGGCTTAAATATGAATTAGTATCCTAAACTATAGGTCATATTCCACTTCGGTGATTCACCTTTCAATTTTGTCAATTAGATGATTGAGCTATCAATTTTTTTCAATTACAACAAATTGAACCCGCCACGTCAGAAATTACTGACGTGGTTACTTGTGTGGGGTCATAGGAAGCTGGTGTGGCAAAAAAAAATAGTTTTTTAATTATGAATTAAACAAATTTGATTTAATAGAGGATAAATTGGTCAAACAACAATTATCATAAAACAAACATTAAATTAAAATATATTCTCATATCAGTATCCTTACATTTGATCGATCTAAACCAAACCCCAAATTGCTCCAAAAAATCCCTAGCCCAACAACTGCAAATCAACGATTCTGGAGAAGAATTTCGGTATTAATTCAACCATTCTAGCACGATTTCATCACGATTCCAGCGAAGAAGGACCGTGATTGGGCATTATTTGCTGAGTCAGCGTTCAGAGATGATAGATATGTCACAGATTCGCGATAATTACAGAGGTGTTCTGGAGTGCATAGATCAGGTGCTTATGGGAGAGGATGTGCAGAAAACGCCGTGTATGTTCCATGAGTCCTCTGCTCTTCAGGCTGCCGAGAAATCATTCTTTGATGTTCTTGGTCAAAAGTACCCTCCTCCCTCTGAATATGTTGTTGATGATTCTATTGATAAATCTAGTAATAGTCAAAGCAGCAGTAATAGCTTTTTATATGATGTTGATGATTCTATCGATAAATCCAGTAGTAGTCAAAACATTGAGTCGGATAAGATTTATGATCGTGGCAAATCTGAATCCTTTCTTCATCAATCTACCCTTGTTAATCAGCCCTTTAAACAAAATTTTCACTCTTCAAGCAACTTGAGCGATGTTGGCGATAAGTCGGTCAATTCTTCTGAGAAGGACTGTGGTTTAGATTGATATAATGTAAGGGTACTGATATAGGATATATTTTAATTTAATGTTTATTTTATGTTAATTGTTGTTGGACCAATTTATCCTCTATTAAATTAGATTTGTTTAAGTTATAATTAAACAATTATTTTTTTGCCACACCAGCTTCCTGTAGCCCTACACAAGTAGCCACGTCAGCAAATTCTGACGTGGCAGGTTCAATTTGTTGCAATTGGAAAAAATTGATAATTCAATCATTTAATTGACATAATTGAAAGGTAACTCACCGAAGTGAAATATAGCCTATAGTTTAGGGTACTAATTCATATTTAAGCCTTTGAATTTTGATCGTGAAGTATTTATATAATTATGTTTTTAATTGTATTCTATAGTGTTAGTTATTATGTTTCGATTTTTAATGTATATAAGTTTTTATTTTTCAATATACCCTTGAAGTTAATAAATAATGTATAAATTGCAAATTGTTAATGACTTGTCGTCATACAGAGGCCATGATAGGCGGCACATCGCCTAGCCTTCCTCAACTACCGCCGTGACAACTATGTCGTGAACAGGCCATACAAAACTAAAGACATACAATGTCTTCTCATTTAGTCCATTATTAATAGAAGTTATTGATCGACTCAAGAAATAACTTTAAAGTAAATTCAAAAGACTTCATTAGGTAAAGAAAGATTAAAAAATGGAACTGTATGTGATCAGCAATGTCAAAAGGTGTGAGCAGCTGACCTCTAAGAAGAATGGATCCATATGCTATAGCAGCCCCAGCATGGCCCTGCATATATGCAAAAAATAAAAGTTGAGAGGACACGTATGACAACTTCCTTAGTTGAATAATCGAGTCCTGGTTGCAAGTTCCAGCTCGAAACATAAAGGTTCAAGCATACAAATTAAGTAGTTATTAGAACTGTTGTTTACATTGCAGAGATTCAAAGTTTCAAAACTCGTACGTAACATAAAACTTTGAAAGCCACTGAAGCAATTAGTTTCACTCTTAACAGTGTTGCTGACTAACATATAACATTACTGATTAACTTGAGGTGATGTATTTCAATAAATGCAAAGATGAGTTAACTTTTACCTTCTCTGATGCTCTATGGAAACACCATACTGCTAGGTAATATCTTTCTTCACACAATCCCCTGTCAAATATACAGCTCCTAGAAGATATAGAGCACCTGGATGTAACAACAAAATAGCAAGCATCATTAGGTTTCGAGCCTTGAAAACTTACACTGAAAATGATAATGCTTTGGTGAAACATCTTACACACCTGGTCAACCGCCTTCTCCAAATAATGAAAAACTTGTTGATCTGATTGAACATATTCATTCTATTTATAAACCAATCAAAAGGACACTAGAGTTAGATAGGATTTAGGGGGGGAAATATTACTAGCTAGAAAAGGAATAATAAAATATATGGGAGAATAGTAGTATGTCTGACATGGAATCAAGCAGACAAAAAAATATGCAATTCAAATAACTCAAACATCAACCTATTAATACCAAAAGTTGTCCTTGAACGCAAAAGAAAAACAAAAACTAAGGAGAGGGCATTACAACATTCACTTTCATGGTATTGGTAATATTTCATACTAGATAAGTCTACCACTGAGGCCTTCTCTGTCCATCTCCTCAGTAGCGCCACCATTCAAAACCAACCAGCATATCAAGTTCTGAATCTGCTAATACTTCCCCACAGAACATAAAGACGACTCCAGTGTCATCTTTAAATCGTGTGCCATTCAAGAGGTGTGTGAATTCATTGTTTTCAAACAAATAATAGGTTATCAATTAGGTCTACAATTGGTTATAGATTGCAATGAGAACATGAACGTTTCACCAAGGAAAGGAGGCTTAAGATGCTGTTGAATTGCTTCCAATGAAAATTTAACGGCAGTTCACAATATCTTGCTAAATTGCTATTGTTGCCAGAACATCAGTTTTAATTTTTAATAAAAAGCATATGGAGTCTGACCTCAACTCTTAAACGGCAACCCAACTCATACTGCGCATCTGCATCCCCTATATTTGCGGCTTCTACTAACAAAGCAACACCTCTTTTATGAGAAGGAAAGGAAGGATTATTATTATTGAGCATAAACAACATATGCGTAAACGAAAAATAATGAAGGTCCTCAGAAAGTTAAGTTACCATAACCTCAAAGTCAGATAGACAATAATGCTACAGGGTAGTTGTGTGAACCACATGGAAAGAAGTGAAAAGAAATAATTTAAGAACTTCAGCCATGTCCTAATCTAGACATCATCTAATTTATCAAAATATCTAGAACATTGGTCAGCAAATATTACCTAGAACACAAAATTTCGTAGAGAAGTAATAAGCACTGAACTTCACATTTTGAAAATGATAAAGGTTTCTTACATAGCTTTGCATGCCCCAGGGACATGGTATTTGAGATGCAATTTGGAAAGCCAATATCTCGCATGCGTATTTGAGTTGTCAGCCTCCAAAGCCAATTCAAAGTAATCCTTTGCTGTCTGACATAAAACCCGAAAACAAACGCTAGTAATTAATAAAATAAAATAAGTGTTTCTCCTCAGTTAAAATTCTTAACTTCAAATAAACAACACTTGAAGTTTAAAAACCAGGAATTAAGTAAAACAGATTACTCGATTCAAATTGCAAATATAGCAAGAGGATGACGTTAAACAAGGAAAGAAGGGTGATAGAAGGAGAAACCAATACGAGAGTGCGTCCACATAGCACTTCAATTCTGAAATGGTTCAAACTTTTTATTAATTTTTTTATAATTTCCAAATAAACATTGTACTTGCATAAAAGCTACTTTCTATATGGATTACGCGATGATCAAGCATTTTGTTTAGTTGGAACGTACTTGCATTTGTTTGGAAAGGCTTCCACCATCGAAAGCTTCACGAGAGAGAGAGAGAAACAAGGACACTCCATTGACATTTGACACCAAAATTTTAACCCCGTATACCTAAATAGAATGATAAACAATCAAATACAACCAGCTTCATCAACTAAACAAAATTCCCTATGTCTAGTAAAAATCCTAAAATCTGAATACAACGGAATGAAAAAAAATAAAAATAAATGAGGATTTGATTCCATTGAACAAAGTTGAACATGCATTGGTCATACATTTGAATTAGATACTCACTTTCTTAAAGTATGTTTTGTTCATATTACTCAGAACATTAATGTGTTAACCCAATCAAATGAAATTGCCGCAGAATTGTAATGCAATAATATGTGAATATACATCATTTGAATAAATAACTTTAATCCACTTCTCAAAGTTCTAAAAACTAGGACACTCCACTAAGTACACCCCACTAAGTACACCCTCTATGCAGTATGCACCTACTATATCCCCATGAATGCATATGCCTGTAGCCATGTAGTTTAAAATTTATACAGTGAGAGAGAGAGAGAAGCACAACATATTCAACAAATAGAGTATGAAATAACTTAATAGGCATAATCAGAGATGTTGGAAAACAGACATACTCCAAAAAAAATACATCTATATGTTATTATAGGAAATTATAGAGAAAAAATAAGTTATGAATTGATGTTTAGTCAACTACAATTTACCCTAAGGAGTGGGATTAGACACTTATCATTAAGTTCGCAATAGTCAATCACTCTATCAACTTCTTTCAGGGCGCTCCACCATTTGGCAATGAGCTCCATTGCTGTTTTATTCCTGGTGTGCATCCGTCTCTGTGACAAAAACATAAACTAAATAAATTATTGAATTGCATACATTAGGAAGACGGAAAATTACCTGTGGATTGCATTGAGCAAGATGAAGGCTGTGTTTAGTAGTAGCCTTCATGAACAATGATCTCAGCATCGTTTGAGGCATATATTCAGGAGACGTGGATCAAGCACAGCAATCTTGCATGAGGTTAAAAATTCAGAAGCCCAACTAATAAAGCAGAAAAATAACTCGTCATATTTAGTTTTGTTGGAATGATGGAACCTTAAGAAAGTGAGTCAATTTAACATGAGCTACTTGAAAATAACATCGTCAAACATAAATTACGAGCAGTGAGACAAATGCAAAGCATCAAGAAGATTATCGTTTATCTGTGTATTCGAAGAAATCCTATAGTGGGAAGCAAAATTCTCAAGCGAATGTGCTTTGCTCACATATTCAAAAAATATTGTGGCAAGATCAAAACATCCAAGTAACATCTTCATGCAGAGAAATAAGCTTAGTGGTATTTGACATTCATGTTGTACATCATTGTGCCTATTACGGGAGAATGTATGATCAAACGCAAAATTGTCTTGGATACTAATAATCAAGTTTTCAACTGAATATAACATCTAATATAACTAATCACATTTCAAGAGCCCGTGTAGGATTTCTTGTGAAATTAAAGTGAGCAAATTTCTACTTTCAATGATTCTAGTTTAACAATTACAACAATCCTAACTGGTCTATTAAGTGTCTTCTCAGCAATACAAAGGCAACTATGCCACGGGTGCAAGAGTACAGACCTCAAAAAACCATTTCCTGGGAATAATAAACTTTCCACCCAAAAAAATATGGTGGGGGCACCCTTCAGTAAAACCCCAATCCAGTAGTTTGTATACTTAACCTATTGGCTGATTACTATGCTTAATGATTAATTTATCATAAGCATTCATATATTCTACTTGTTGTACATAGACATAATCACAAATATATGGGGTGCATCATAAAATGCCCAGAGACAGAATAAAAAGCAAATAATTATGCAACCAATATTATGTAGGAAACTAAATTCCCAAAAAAAAAATCAGTTTTTGAAAATTCGATTGCACCTCAATTATGCTCATTAAAGTGTTTTTCACTTGAAGATTGTAACCATTCTAGCGTATAATTTAAAATTCGATAGCGAAAATAAAAAAAAAACGCAGGAATGAGAGGGAGAGTCATACTCTAGTGAGTTGTGGGTAGGAAGAAGATGAAGTGGGTTGTTGCAGACCTCGCAGGTACTGCTTCAACTGTTGGAAATGGATCGGTGAAGATCCGCCCAAACCACTCTATAAACGGATCTATATATTCCTTCTTAGTTTTTATATAAAATTCTTAGTAAATAAATATATATATATATATATATATATATATATATATTTATATTTGTTTCTATTTTCGATTATACTGTATAAAAACTAAAACTAAAATGTTTATAATTTGTGAAAAATTGAAATTCAGAATTCAATTGATTTTAATTATTATTTTAAATCATCTAAATTACTATCTATTGTGACGTTGTTTTCAAATTTTTATTGGAATCGTCGATTCTAAATTTTTGAAGTCTACAAATTAATTTTTAAAAATTAAAATTAAGACTTTTTTCTAAAAAAAATAAAAATACTCCCTTTGTCCCGTAATAAACATTCTAATTTAACTTTCATAGAAATATTAGTTAATAATGTATTAGTCATGTTGTTAAAATTGAGACATTTAGCTATTAGATTCGGTTATCACGGTTAAGTTTATTAATATTATTGTACATATTAAATTATAAATTAATTATGCTTTTAATTGTACTTTTCTTTAAGGAGATTTGTGCAGATCTAGAAATTGAGGTCACTTATTGTCGTGATTAACGGTGACACCGTCTTAACTTCTTGCTTGGATCCATAATCTTCCACCCTTCATCACCTGAAATACGTTGATGAGAAGGTAGACAAGGCAAAAGTCAAAATTTGGACAGCACCGTAACCGCTTTCGGTACAAAGTAAGTAAGCAAGTCTAGTAATAGGAAGTAAGCCCGCTAACCCGCTAGTCAGTTAGCAGGAATAGGAAACCACTCCTCCCCTGCTCCTTTGGTGACCAAGCAAGTATGAATAGGAAAGTCATCATATTAGGAATCAGAATAACGGTCAATGGATGTTTATATTTGAGTATTTGTTGACTTCAGCGCTACATCAAGGTGACAAAATTCAAACCTATAGCTCTGTACCCAAAACAGATGCGCCGATCAGATTGTGTTATATCTTGTCTCATCACCCCGAAAAATATAGATCCACTCGATCGATTAACACTCAAACCGTATGAGCTCTTTAATTATATATTGTTTCTTATTTGTGAGTTTTTATTTTATTTATTTTCTTCGCATTTGAAGTGAAATATATGTTCCTATTAGTTTTTAATAGTGGAAAAGATCTTGAGGTGTTTCAGCGTTTTGTGGCCATTTTGCTAAGCGCATTTCCAATCAGTTGTCGGTTCCAAGGAAAATAATATTACTTGTGACGCCCCCAAAACAGGTAAACATCACCCATTTTAGGTCGTCAAAATATGGTACAGAAATAACTACAACTTTATTAATACAATTGTCGTGTAAAATACGACAACACTTAAATTGTGAGTTTAAATACAAATATTATCTTCTAGACAATATCCACACTCAAATAAGTCTTCATTATAATTATTGATACATTATTTTATAAAAATTGTGAGGATTACTAAACAACTTTCTAGAACCATCATTTCATACCCCTACTAGTACTTGCTACATTCTCGCCTCCTGAAAAGAAAAAAATAGAACAAAAATGAAAAGGGTGAGCTCAACTAGCCCAGTAAAGAATATTATGACTAAGATAATATAGAATAAATTATCGTTAGTCCTCAACAGGGAAAAATTAATAGAATACAATAGACAACAAGTTTTAAATCAATATTCGCAGCGGAAATAATAATTCATTAGAAAAGTTAAGTAGAAAATGAAATATACTATCTTCTATATATGAATTTAAAAGTTCGTCGTCAATATTTTATCCCTGTAATATCAATCAATATATATATATATATATATATATATATATCTGGAATTAAATGTTCATCTTTGCACCACAGGCCAAAAATATTCATCAGTTGGTCATGTTTATCTAAACACCTGTTCATCTTTGCACTACGGGCCAAAGATATTCATCAGAAAATCATTCATCTTTGCACTACAGGCCAAAGATATTCAATAATATCATCATTTAGGACTGAGGATAATGAAAAATATTTTAAAAAAACGAATCTAGTGAAACAAAAAAAATAAATATTAAGGATTCGTACTTTAAACAATCTAAGTTCAAAAATACTTCATAAATAACTTAGTGGAGTAAAATTTAAGAATGATCAAAATATGGATATAATCAAAGCTAGTATCCATAATAGATATCTTAGACAAAAAGAAAAAAAATTTATTTTCGGTGAATAGTGCCGTATTCGTGAATAGTGTCGTATACGTGAATAGTGTCGTATACGTGAATAGTAACTCCGACACAAAAAATTTTAAATTTGATAAAAAGTTCAGACCAATATTTTGGCATAATGATATTGAAAGAAATAATATCATTGTAAGACCCCGAATTTTATTAAATAAAAGTATTCAATTTTTCTTATAATTACTATTCAGTAAATGGTTAAATTGATAAAAGTTTAAAATTATGAGTGAAATATGATTTTTTTTCAAAATAAGCAAGTGGTTATAAAATAATCATTGTTGTCGGGGAATATTCGTTTGGTCGTGGAATATTCTTTCTGTCGGAGAATATTCGTACGACGGCGCAGCTATTTGTGAGTCCCATAACGAATAACTGTCGGGTGAAGGAAAACGACAAATTTGAGTTTTTACAAATAACGGCGTAGTTGTTACCGTTAACACTGTTGGAATACCCGGTGGTTAAAATACAGTAATACGCGTTATTGCACAGTAGCACACGATATTGCATAGTATTTTTGAAATTATTGATTCTTACGTAAGAAGGCACTACTCAATAATTGTTACAGTAATTACTGTTCAATATTTTATTTTATTGATTCAATAATTGCTACGTTGAAATTTTGTATTATTGTTGTTCAATAATTGTTGCTGCACAGTATTTCCTATTATCAGATCAATAATTCATATTATTTGAATAGTATTATTAGATAGCATTATTGGCAATGTCTAGAAAGTTCTGTCTAAGGAGAGGTTTGGTCATCTAATTGCGCGCCAGTAAGGAAAAATCCTTATTGGAAAGCCCCCTCTTTCCTGGGAACGATCTGGTTGTCATAAATGTGATTCTGTAATATTATTTGTGAATAATTAATTATTGATTCATATGATAAGAAAATATTTATTTTATGTGGATATAAATGAGGGATATATTTTTGTGGTTAAAAAATGAAGGAGTTAATGTTGAGATTTTTATCCGTATTTTTGTCGGAATGGAGGTATTAAAAATCAGGGTTTTTTGAGAAATATTGCGGGTGTTATAATTTTTAATCCGACCGTTGGATCGTGGTAATTTTTGGATATGTTATACATATATAAGTTGAGTATATGTCCACAAATTTTGAACCGTTAAAAATGAACGTATGATTTATTACGAATTTTACGAGATGACTGGTTCAGAAATTGTTGAATTTTCGGAGTTTATCATTTTGGTGAAAAATTCTAGAATTGGTGGGCCCCACTTGTGGTTGGTAAAGAAATATGCTGAATTATATTTCAAATGTGGTGGGTGAGAATAGTAGCAGGTAAAGCCATCAGGTTGCAGGTCAAACCTACCAAAATTTTCCTATAAATAGAGGGCTAAGTTAGAATTGAAAATCACACCAGAAACATAAGCTTACTCTCTTTCTCTCTTTATATTATGAAGCATATTTTGTGAGTATTTAGATACTTTGAGAGTTGCTATTCAGTGCAAGTTTCCTTCGGCTTTGCATACCGATCAGAAGTACTGCTCTTTTGAGGTAAGGGATAGTAAGGGATAGTAAGAGATTTTAAGGGTTGTTATGATTTTCAGTTTCGTAATTTTTCTGATCTTCAAAAATTATGGAAAAATTTGAAATGATATTTTGATGAGTTTTCTTGATTGTGTCCAAAAATGGTGATTTTTGGATGTATAGATTGAGAGTTATGAATTTTATGAGAAAAGACTATTTTAAAAGTAACAGCTTATAATTCCTTGTGGTTAACTCCAAAATTGATGAAATTTTTATTGGGAGTACATGTATATGATAGAAGTATACTCTGTAAATTTTAGAATTTTTAGACAAAAGTACAATTTTTGATAAATGTCTAAATATTCGGCTATTTTGGCCATATGAAAAATAGTAAATGACTTTTAAAAATTCTGAAAAAAATATATGTTCACTATGGGACTATATTATGCTAAATTCCAGAAAAGAAATATTTTTGGAACGGATTTGGTATTTTTCATGAAAATAGTCTAGTTATGAGAAAATGAATTAAATATGTTATGTGAAGTAAGAAAATTGGAAAATAGGATTTTATGGCTTGAGAATCCTATATATGAGGTATATGCAGATTTTTGATGAGGGTTTTGGTTATTGATGATAAAATCTTAAGAGTTGGCGTTTTATGATGATTAAATGCATTAATTTGTAAAGTGTAAACAATTTAAATAAATTGTTTATAAGCTTAAGAATATTATTCTTTCAATATCATTATACTGAAATATTGGTATGTATATTATTGTGGAATTTCTACCTTTTTCATGTCGGGGTTACTATTCATGAGTTACATTTTTCATGTCGGGGTTGCTATTCACGAGTTACTATTCACGAGTTACTATTCACGAGTTACTATTCACGATAAAATTGGTTTCTTTTTCTAACCAAATTATAGTTGATTTATGAATATTGCTCTTGAAATTAAATCCATGTTTTGATCATATTGTTTTTATTATCATATATAACATTTTTATAACCTTGATGTTGAAATTCTCTTTCGCTTGAGTGTAAAGATGGGTAAATTATTGGTATGATCATGACTATGGGTTCTCTTTGGCTAGTTGTGCAAAGTTGAATTGGTGACTGGTATGATCATGACCATTGAATTTATAAGTGAATATCTTTAGCTTAAGTGCAAAGGTGAAATGATCAACATGGTTATAATTATTGTTTATATAAATTCTGAAATGATTATATATTTCTTTGAGATATTAATATCTTTGGCCTGTAGTGCAAAGATGAAATATTGATGAATATCTTTGGCCTGTAGTGCAAAGATGAATTGTTGATGAATATCTTTGGCCCGTAGTGCAAAGATGACATGTTGAATATCTTTGGCCAGTAGTGCAAAGATGAACAGATGTTGAGATAAACATGACCAACTGGTGATACAAATGAATATCTTTGGCCGTAGTGCAAAGATGAAGTTATTAGTATGATTATGAACAGGAAATGTAATTTGGTGTAACCATGATCTTTGATGTTTCAGGTAAAGATAGGTGATAAAAATTATCTTCGTCCTGGATGAGAAGAGGAATTTAGAACTACAGTTATAATTATGAGTTATTCATATGATTGTGGACCAGAATTGTTGATTGATGTTACAGGGATAAAACATTGTTGATGGATTTTTAACATGGAGAAGATAATAGACTTTATAGTCT
Organism: Panax notoginseng; assembly: GCA_016801055.1. Taxonomy (NCBI): domain Eukaryota; kingdom Viridiplantae; phylum Streptophyta; class Magnoliopsida; order Apiales; family Araliaceae; genus Panax; species Panax notoginseng. Next base: position 216,286,805 of record CM029015.1, on the reverse strand, counting down.
ATTTGACTCTTCTAATGGATTGCTCGTTCCGCTGCAACTATGGTTGAAATTTTTATCATTTACCATATGTTCTAAATCTCTGATTTATTGTTGATGAAGGCTATTGATAATTGAATTATCTTTAGTCATGATATTCTTTACTGAGCTACTTGTGCTCACCCTTTTGCTTCATAATTCCTTTCAGGTAATAAGAGTGTAGCTGGGTCGAGCGAGGGTAACGGGAAAATAGAACGGTGGTCTCTAGCTGTGGATGTTCTCCCGAAGCAGTATAGGAAAGTTCATTTAGTAGTTATATTTGGTGAAGAAAATAGGGTGAGGCGAACCCAACGTTGGAAGGGTGTTTTATCACTATCATACAAGATGTCTAATGACATACAACCTCGTGTCATCATAAGAACGGGTTGTGCTCATCCACTTGCTGAGTATATTTACGAGCACTACCTATATAATCTTGGTATTTGTTTGAAGTATAATTCACGATTAAAGACAGTGGAGATAATGATAAGTCAAGAGAAGACTCACCATTGGGAAGAATATGATAGTAATCTTCTCGTTTTTCTTTGGGGTCTATTGGGTCAACCAAGGATAATTCTGTGGCCATATGATATCTATCATAACCTAGACGCATGGCCTCCCATGTACAAAGGTTTCCTTGAGCACTTCCCAAAGATTCTAAATTCTAAAACAGTTTTTGACTATACCTTTATATAAGGTGTCATTGTGAGGTGATGTCCACGGTTGGAACATGAGTCACATTTGGTATATATCTGTATCCAAACTCACAGCATATGTGTTGTTGTATTTTGCACGACAATTGTTGTAATAAAGTTATAGTTGTTTTCTGTACCATGTATTTGGCGACTCAGAATAGGTTGGATGGAATGGACCTATTTTGGGGTTGTTACAATCATTTACAAAAAAAATAACATCCCTTACCTCGAAAAGACAGTACTTCTGACTGGAATACTGGATATAGTGCTGAAGAAATTTGCACCGTATAGCAACACTTAAAGTATCAAAATACTCACAAGAAAACGCCCGATAATATATAGAGAGAAAACTTTAGTTTCTGGTGTGATTTTCAGTTCTAACCTAAGCACCCTATTTATAGGAAAATGCTTAGAACATCAAAGCAGAAAATATAATAAAATATTAATATAATTATATAAATTTCCTACGCCCACTTTAGATACTGAATTCAGCCATTTCAACAAGTGGGGTCCCCCAAACATAACAAAAACGTTTTTCATTTAAAAAATATTTAAAACTTTAAAAATCAATTGTTTCGGAACTTCAATAATTCATAATAAATAACCATTTTATCAGAAAAATTCGAATCTTATGTCCTTTCATAGAAATTTAATTCTCTACAACTTTGTAAATTTAAGTTTTTCCAAATTCCAAGCAGAAATTGACCAAAATTTACATACGGACGATTTTACAGGCTATAATCAAATTTCAGTCAATAAATGGGGTTCACAAACATGAAAAACATGTTTTAAATATTTTTAGTAACAAAAATACTTTTCCTCCTCATTTATTCATATATCCCACATTCATTGTAAAAATATCACTATTAGTTTATTATTATAATATAATAATATATTTAAATGAATTATTTTATCAGAAAGATAAAATATCAATTTTCAACAGTTGTCAAATTAAAAAAAATTTTCATCTATATCCACATAAAATAAATATTTTTCTTATCATATAAATTAATAATTAATTATTTACAATTAATATTACAGAATCACAATACTGACAACGAGACCGCTCCCAGGAAAGAGGGGGCTTTTCAATAAGGATTTCTCCTTACTGGCGCGCAATTAGGTGACCAAACCTCTCCTTAGACAGAACTTTCTAGACATTGCCAATAATGTTATCTAATAATATTATTCAAATAATATGAATTATTAATCTGATAATAAAAATATACTGAGCAATGAAAATTATTGAAACAACAATAATATAAAATATCAACGTAGCAATTATTAAATCAATAAAATAAAATATTGAACAATAATTACTGTAACAATTATTGAGTAGTGTCTTCTTACGTAAGAATTAATAATTGGTGCAATACCGTGTGCTATTGTGCAACAACGCGTATTACTGTGTTTTAACCACCGGGTATTCCAACAGTATTAACGGTAACAACTACGCCGTTATTTATAAAAACTTATACTTGTCGTTTTCTTCATCCAATCACTTTCCGTTATGGGGCCGACACAAGGCTGCGCCGTCGTACAAATATTCCCCAACAGTAAGAATATTTCACGACCAAACGAATATTCTCCGACAACAATAAATATTTTATAACCATTTGTTTATTTGAAATATTTGCGCATTTTACCCATAACTAACCACATTAATCATATCAATCCTTACTATTTCAAAATAATAAATAGAGAAAATTCAATTTCATTAATAATAAGTTTAGGTCTTACATTACTATCACATAAAAAAGTCTCACATAATGCTCACATACACACGTACATATTTGTGAGCCTCACATGTTAAGTGGGGACCACAGTATGCATGTGTATATGTGATCATTATGTGAGTATTTTTTTATGTGGTAGTAACATTGTTGAATAATATTCTTCTGTTCCAAGATAAAATATATAATTTGACTTTGGAGATCAAACAAAATTAGTATGATTTATAAAAGTTTTGAATGAAATAAAATTTGTAATTAATAATTTTTGTTATATATTATACAATTATATATAATAATTGTATCAACTAAAATTAAATAAATTCATATTAATTTAAAGTTTAATGCGTTGTCGTTTGATTTTAAAAATGAATTTATATCTCTAAATTTAGAACGGAGGGAGTATATTTTTTAAATAAAACAACATTCATGTCAAAAAAAAAAAAACAACAAAAAAAAACATTCCGTTCCATATATTTGTGCTTAGCTTATTAGCTTCCCGATAAAGGAAATGAGGAATAAAACAAGACTCAACTAATTAGCTTATAATACGCCAAAGCACAGTCAAAATTTGTGCTCAGAATTCAGATTGGACAGCAGAATTTTAAAGACCGCTTTGCATTTCTATTGATATATTATATACATCAATTTTTATTTTTTCATATCTTCATCCAAAAAAAAAAGAGTAGTCCTTTAGATGGACAATCAGAATTCAGAATACATAATTTTCATCATCTGATATCAGAATTTTATATTCTTAAAACAGTTAAAATTCTTCATCAGCCAGAGTTGATGTTGTAATAGGTATTGACCACCTCCCCAAATGGGCAGTATAATTTATGCACCGGATGACACCTCTTCCAGCAGGTCCATCCGGAAAGTCGAGAACACTGATGCTGCCAGCATCAAGATGAAATGAACCCATCCATTCCTTCTTCACGTTTAGACAGCGTCCCAATAGTGCAATGTGAACAGCAGGATCAGCTACTGCTACAATAATATCCTCTTTCTCGGTTTCACTAGATAATTCATTCAACAGAGATTTCCAGGCCTTCTCTGACTGATCCCATAACGCTGTCATGATTCCGTCCTCTAATTCACTTAACCAACCAGAATGATAAGGAACATCAATTATACCCTGTTGAAGAGAGAGAAAGAACTGAAGAGCTCTGGCAAACATCCTATAGACAGCTTAGATTGTCAACCAAGTTTTGGTATTGTCAAACACGACAAAGGTGTCGCAGACAATTTCTTAGGTACTCGTATTTCAATTTACATATTCCCAGTAATTAAGGACAAGAATTCATATTTTTGTTTATTTTGTCAGCCTGAGCAGTGAAATATATTTCAATACCAATTTACTTTTCTTGCCTTTTTTGATTGCCGGAGAATGTTATCCACATCAAGGTTCTGCATTTGCTTCATTTCCACATAGCGTGGCACACAGTCAGCACCTAAGCAATCAGCAGCTTCCTGAACCTATATTCAAGTTAGCTGATTACAACTATGTAAGAAAACGAAAATCACTAAAGAGACAACTAAATTAGCCACATACTGATACAGGAACATTGAGGATGAGCTTACTTGAACAATGGTGTTGGCTGTCCCAGTTGACGCCCAGTTAGGGCTGCTAACTACTGTTTGCACTCTCAAATCAAGTAGTAGCTCCGCCGTTTTCTGGGACTGCAATGTGTTCGGAAACAAAATCAGATGGTAAAACTTTTGTACCTTGACTTGCTTAACACGGAAAAGAGGAAATTGTTTAAACCTGTATAATTCCGAGCATGTTCATTGACGATTCTCCAGAAACCTGTCAAATACTAAAGAATTTTACCAACTATACACGTGTAAGGTAAAAAAGTGAAACTGCTAATTAAAAAATTATTGGAGATATTAGAGTAAATCAGACATAAAACGATGATCCCAATTTATCATTTTTTTAAAAAACGAGTAAAGTTTTATAAAATATATATTCAAAAAAATAAAACTTTATTTCCATAAAACAATTTTTTTTAAAGACGTATAAATTTTCATAAAACTTATTAAGATTTAAAAGATTTTAACTTTAATTTTTTTGAATCTATATTTTATGAAACTTTACTCATTTTTTAAAAAACAAAAGTTTCTAATATTTTTTCATAATTATTTTTATAACTTTATAAAAATAATATTTTATTTTAAATTTTAAAAAAAATATTTTATTTTAAAATATTAAAAATAATATTTTCTTTTAAAATATTTATTTTAAAATATTAAAATTTGGGGTTGGGTCAAAATGAGTCTGGTTGGGGTCAAATCGGATAGAAGGAACGAAAACGCAAAAAAATGCCACTTTATGGACTTAATTGACGAAAAATAAACTTTAAGTACGACTTTGAAAGTGGATAGTAACTTGGAGGGACAAAAGTGTCATTCAGCCAAAAATTCTATTATATCGTCTGATGTAATATATAGGCTATAACTAAATCGGATCTTTAAAACAGAAGTTTACTGGTTATCTAACAAAACTATTCATATGAATTTACGAATTCATTAAACAAATGTCAAAGTTATATATTTAGTTAAACGCTAAATGTTTAAGCTAATAGAGAATGAGCTTTTAACAATATGTATCATGTTTCCACATTGCTTCTCATGTGCGATCCCACTCGTATGTGAAAGAGAGAAACCATGTTTTATTACAATTCAGAAATGAAAGAGAGTGCAACTGCACTAACAACATAATGGGGAATCAGATGTACGTGGAAAGACTTGAAAGTTGAAACCATGACAATATGACATTACGTGTGTAACCTGAGATATGATACCATGTCAATTGTCATGTTACCAGTTGCTTTAAATCTTAAATTATTTAAAAATGGATTTAACAATTTACATTATGCTTTGACATATATAACCATAATATCTTTGAAATCATGTTCACTTAGACATAATTTTATACATACAAGAAATAATAGTAATAAATTTATGCACATACATCATGCCAATTCTTGAACAGGCGAACAAGGGGAACAAAAACAGAAAGGTGAATGAACTATCAATCTGGTAAAATGCACAATCACAATAGCAAGGCCAATTCAAGATATGGATGAGTCCAGAATGGCGTCTCCAACTCTATAATATTTGGGAATTAGGCATATGGAGACATTAAATTCTTTCGTTTTGTTCTAGAAAGACTATATGAGGGCCTTCAACTAGAGATAGAATAGTCATAAAAAGAACAAAAGGTCAAGGTATATGATTGGAATTTCTATAATACCCAACCACCAGACCACCTATTTAATCACTTGCAAACATAAAGGTAAACTTTAAACTCAATATCACAGAAACAACCATGAAAAGAGTCGATGTTATATAACATCAGTAACAGCTCCTTAGTACTTTCATACCTTGGAATATCTCTGTGAGGATCCATGACAGACAAGTATGATCCGCTTACTGGCTTTCCTGCCTCCAGAACTTCCACCAGCAACAGGTGAACCTGGGGTCTGTTGCATTTACATTAGAATTACCGAGAAAACTCAAAAGAAAATTAAACCACAGGGGACTATAAAGATAAATTAAGATGGGGGAGAAAGGATTCAATATTTACGCAAAAAGGACTGTTCATGCTTGAAGTATCTGCATAAACTTAACCTATACTATACCTGTGATCTTAAATAGTTAAAATGCAGAATTACTGGGATAAACCATTAACAAACAAGCAACGATAATGATATTAAAGTTTTCACGAGGTGTATATCAAGCATACTGGATAAACCATTAACACATAACAGCAAAGCAAACCTTGATCAATCAAATATGATGAGTTAACCCCCCTTCCCCCCATTCTGCCTCTCAGTCCAAGGTTGCATTATTGTTTTTTTTGTTTCTAACCCGAATCTAACACATAATTATATGCTTTGATGAACTCAAGAAACAAAAGAAGGTTGTAGCCTTGTCGTCATTTATAAAAACAGATTACAAAGCATAAAATTGCCGTATACCTGATTTAAACGATTGAGACAAATATATGGAGACCCACCCTCAAGCCGTGGGGTGAAATCCAGCACACTTACACCACAATTACTCTGAAGTAAAACCCTGAAGTACTCAGTTCCTAATCCTGATAAATTGGAAACAAACAGCAAACAGGAGAAGAAAATATCATTCAGAGTTTTCATATATTTCCCCGCCAATTTACAGAATAGACAAAGCGTACCAATGGCTGTAGCAACGAGAGCCTGGTTAACAGCATTGTGAGCAACCACGAGAACAGACCTGCTATCATGGAATAATATTTTATTCCAACAGTTTCTAGCACGTTCCCACAATTGCCTCACTGGATAGTTACCATCAATACTGAAATTGGTTGGATTTATTTGCCACTCAAGAAAAGCCTCACCAAATTTTGCTTTTCCTTCATGTTTTAGGAGACCCTAAAGTCAATAAAGGAATCATCAGCAACTACAAACTAACTCTCTACATCCACCTTAGATTTGAATATCATTTCAGTATCTTTGACAAATGGTACACCTCTTGAGAAAGAAATGCTGAGGAAATCAAACTAACTTGAAATGAGTACAGGTCAATTTCTCTCAGATCAGAATCAGTAAGTATCTCCTCCTTGCGAGTACCCCATATGATTTCAGCAGTCCGCTTTGATCTAATCAGTGGACTGTAAAATACAAGCCCACCATGGTTCAGTTGATTCTAAAAAGATGAAAGATAATATTCATTTTAGCTCAAGAATATAGTAAAAAAAATAAGTGCCTAAGATACCCACATTCATTATCAACATTTTACTAAATCGAGTTATTTGCATGAAGTGGAAAGCATTGCTCCATTGAATGGTACAAAGTATGAATATATGGATCCACCACCGAATAGGAACAGGGAAAAGGAATTTGAGCAGTCACTAAAGAAATGAATGGTTATTAGAATCCCACTAATTCTTGTAATAACCCTTTCAAGATGACTGAACCATACCTCATAATGCATTCCACTGCTATGTGAAACATATATCAATAAAGTTTGTAAATTTTGCAAATGGACAGTATTTTCTAGTCTATTTTTAGAAAATCAACTCTACTTTTGGAATGGGATGTACAAAATTGCTATATGGACTTCCATCTCTGAATGAAGGAGCATTTATTTAGTGGAATTATACTTTTACATTACACACAAGACCACATTAAATCTAGTGAAAACTCTGCAATTCAAAATAAAGACCCCAATACAGCAAAACACACAGTTTCAGGAAAACAACTGAAAATGAAATTGAACAAGAAAATCGAACCTTGAGAAGCAGATATCAAAGGAATCATCAATAAGCATTTGTCGAGAAGTTTCGGCCTGAGACTCCCCTTTCTGAGTGAGCACAGAGAAATTAGAACTTCCTTGAATCCTCCCTTCCTCGTTCCACGTGCTCTGCCCGTGCCTCACCAGCACCACCCTCTTCGACGCCTTAATCGTCGGAAAAGGGGCCGAATCTCGTAGCTCCGAACTAAACTTTTTTCTCCCCTCCGATGAAACTTCATCTAGAGGTACTTGTAAGCTCGAAGATGATCGGATTGTAAAGGAACCGTTAGGGCTTGCTTTGATGCCGATACAATTCCTAGGGTTTGTACGGAGGAGAGAGAGAAGGTCGTGCCTAAAGAGAGGAGGTGTGACGGAAAACATTGCTGTTTGCCGTGAAAGTGTGTTTTTGATTGTTTTTAATATTTTTCATTTGTTTTGGCGCTAAAACGGTAAATTAGTTTTGTATGGTTACCGTTGATTCTATCGCTTTGAGCCTTTGAGGAGAGGGGGGAAGGGAACATAACACGTGACATTGCACGTGCGTGTCCTTCTTTACCCTTTTGTCATATATATATATATATATATATATATATATATATATATATATATATGAACAAGGATCAAGAGCATTCCTCCTAAATAGTATTACTCCTTAAATAGCACTTCTTTATTAAAACTACTTCGTTTTGGATGACTTAAAAGAGGGTGATCGCACGCTAATTTTAATAAAAGAATGTTATTTAAGAAAGAATGCTATTTAAGAAGAATACTCTTAACCCTTACTATATATATATATATATATATATATATATATATATATATATATATATATATATATATATATATATATATATATATTAGTTTATAATTTTAATCTTTTTGTTACATTTGGGGTTTGAAATAGTGCAGTGAGATGAAATATTATTATTAGTAAAATTTATTTTTATTTTTTAAAAAAGTATTTAAAAACAAATTATGTCTAATAAATACATTTTTTTTAAAAAAAAATATAAAGATATTTTGGTAAATTAAATGTAAACAAGGCAACTTAAATTGTACAATATTTTTGATTACATCTTAATACATCTTAACAGTCAATTTTAACAGCCGCATCTTTATATTGATAGATTCTCTTAATAGATTAGATTCATATTTATATTGAATTTATATTAACTATTCAGAGTATCACTTAATATAAATATATACTACCATTAGTAAGGAAAAACTGTGTACAACTCGAGTTCTTTCTTTCGTACAACCTATGACTACACCAGACATACATTTATTACTCCTTTCCGGTCAGTATTTAACAACAGTCAAAACAATATTATATACGTAAATTTCCAGTTGTCCCTAGCTTCAAATTAGCAAAAACACAGCAGGTGAATGATTGAAACAGCTTTCATTCTAATTATGATAGCAAGCAAGGCTTATAAGATAAAGCTAACCAAAATGTAAAATGTGGCTTGACAAAGCAATACACCAGTTTACCATCAGATGATGTTTTGACTTTTGGGTGATGATATGCGACTGTCTGACTACTTCAGTAGCTAAATCACTTTTTGACAAACTCATTGGATTCAAGCAAGGGTACGCGCATCAGCAAGTTGAAGATTTTTGCTCCCATGCATTTATTAGAATTGGAAGACTAGAGTCGATCACGCGCCACAAGCAGAATACTAATGTACCCTCGTGCATTCCTCCGACTTCTTTATCTGTGATAAGTACCTGCGATCAGTAAATCACAATTCTTTTTGTGCGACAGACATGCATCAACCTGCTTCAAGTAAGGGTTGGGGGGATATTAAAAATAGTGAAATTCTTGCTCATCGCCTCTAGGAACAGAACAGTTATACAATTATTTGTTTATTTTATTTTATAGAATAAATCGTGCTTTTCTATGGACCAAATATGGCCATTTGAAACAAAACTATTCTATTCCAGACTTCAGATAGTGATGGCAGTATTTCATCTATTACTAAATGTATGTAGCTTTACTTTCTCAATCAGGAAAGTTCACAGCACCGGCTTATGGATATCCAGTGTTGTACATGCAGAGTGGAGTGTCTTCTTTCAGCTAAGATTTGACATATTAAAATAAAGTATATAGATTACCTCTGCCGGAATCCTGTTATGCACTTCAATGGAAGAAATTCAACCTGAATTTGTTAACCCCCAGAAGCAAAATCAAGGTTCTCAAAGCTTGAAGTTTTTGAGTGTTCATCATCTTCAGGATCATCGCAATCACTGTCTTCAAGGTCTTCACTTTCATCTTCATCAGAGCTCATCCATTCATCTTCACTCTGTAAATGAGGGGAAATCACGTATATATATATATATGCGAAAAGGATCAGGTGCTTACCCCTTGATCCTACATACCTTGCATACCCTCTTTAGCCAGTCGACGGTTCGGTCCGTCGTTATATGTCGTCCGTCGCTAAAAACTAAGGCGACGGTTATAGCGACGAGCCGAACCGTCGCCCGGTCCGTCGCTAAAGGGGGTGAGTATGGTATGTAAAATAAGGGGTGAGCCCTTGAAATGGACTGTATATATATATATATATATATATATATATATATATATATATATATCAATTACTTCCTGTGGTCTTAACCTCTTATCCCACAAATCCAACATCTCAAGTTTTAGATTTCTCTTTAATCTTTCTGTTAGAATTATGTAGTTTGCAGCGTGTAATGTGTGATAGCACTGGGTCACTACAGGAACCATCAGCATAAATACAAAAATTAAATAGAAGCCTCACCAGGTCGGACTCTAGGATGTGATCATACTGGCTATGCTCATCTGAATTCTGGGTCTTATTGTCCTCTGCATCTTTCGAATCATCCTGTGGACAGTTAGCAACAAAGAATTTAGATTTCAATTCATAAAAAGACTTTGATGAAGTCTAGTTTTGATGATTATGATAACAAGCTAAGAGGAGATGATAATTTCTAATAAACACCTTTCCTCGCAAACATGCAAAACATTAAAAGATAAAGATTTTCAAGACTTGTTCAAAAGAAGTTATAAATCCAAGGATATCTTCCCTCGGATACCTTTATAATCAAGGCATACGTTGGACACTTGCAATGCAGAGAAGAAAGGCCATATAACTCCCAAAGAATCTATATTGGGTCAAAAGTTGAAATAAAAATAACTTAATACTTTGAAGACACCAGTATTCCTTTCTCAGGGCATCATTTCCTCGAGGACAAGAAGGAGAATCAGTCAAAATGGACTCACAAATGACCCTATATGTTCTTTTCTACTACGCCTACCCAACCATCAAGTGAAATATCTTCAGAATTCCAATGCCTAGACTCATGGGATGTTGGTAATGGTAGGTAGATATATTAACCCAGTAGCTGACCAGCATAGCATAACCTTTTTGCAGGAACCAGGTTATCGCCTTGTCAACTTCTTTTAATCAAGCCATTTTGAGCTCATTCAAGTTTTAACTGCAGAGAAATTAGTGAAAGAAATTTAAGAAAAATTGTGGAGGACATCTTCTATGAAAGGCATTGCCACTAGGATATTTTCCTCATATTTTGCCCAACTCAGTGTACCATCCAAATGAATTAAAAATTACCAAGATACATCTCCAGAGGCAATGGATCAGATTATGTACCTCCGCCTCTTTTACAATTGAATCACAATTTCTGCAAAAAGAAAGTACTCTCACAGTCTCCTTTTATGTGGCCACTAATCTACCATGCGAGGTCCCAACATGTCTTTTCTGATAAGAATAGACTATATTACCTTATGGAGAATGATAACACAAAAAAACTACTACTATGCATGCATCAAATAACAAGTTACCGCATTTCCAACGAATCAGCCCAAGTGCTGTATCTACATGTAAAATGCATTAAAGACATCATTTACCCAAAATAAAATTAACTGTGAAAGGCACCACTCACATTCTGTGATTTCATTTGCTCCACTGCTTTCTCCAATTCGGATATGTGTTGACTGAGAGCCTGTACAACATATGTTTGTAAAAGTGCAAGATATGAAGGTGAGGAAACATATTGTATTCAGTATGAGTAACAGTTAAGGTCATTATTTATTTAATGAAACTCTGTGACACGAAAGATGACCTCATATCGCTGCAATGCCCTCCAACGCTTCAATGCTCGAGCCTTTGTTGGAAGGTTTCTTGGCCTCAGGCTAATGGGCCGTCGATAATTCTTCCCACGATAGTATATGACAGCATAACCTTTTGGGACTCTTACTATGTCCACGAGTATTCCACCACTTTCATATTCCAGTAGTCTTGCTGTTTCTTCAACAAAGGCGAGGTCTTTTTGTTTTGAAATCAGCTTTACAAGTTCTCTATGTTTCCAATGCAAATGCATGTTTTCAATTACGCCATCAAAAACACCACGAATGCCTGGTAGATCGCCATGCACACATCATCAGTCATTCATTTTGATATAAACTAATCTAATATACGTAATGAAATGACGATAACTCACCAAGTGGTAAGTATGGCTTCATTCTTAATCCAACTCTACGAAACATAACTCGTTCCTCGTCAGTGATTGTTTCCTGATCATTGGGAGGACCAACAGGTAGCCAGGATTCTCTTATCTTAACTAACTCTTTCTCTGCTTTAGCATTTTTTGCCTGCGCCTGTTGATGTATTCAAAAACTTTACATGAATAGATCTGATAGGAGCTGATTATAATAAGCAGACCTACATGCAACAAAACTAGACGCTAAAGCATTAAATTATAATACAAATGACTCCGCAACAATCAGAGCCAAACCATTAACCAAGAGTGCCATCTCTCATTACGTACGTACATACATTAACAAGGTGTACTTTCTGATATGGTGGTACAAAAATATTAACAAGTGGTAAAATGATAAGAATATGTTGAAATAGTGAAATGGACATCCTTGTTCTGGATGTAATAAACCCTAGTTGGAAAAACTTAAAAGAATATAATTTATGCCTATTAGAGACAGTCATGTAATTTAGTCTGAATACACAAGCACGTGAAGGCCAAAAATCTTTAAGTATGTTTAGATGAATGTTGTTATTCTTTTTTTAATATTTTCCAAGTAAGCCGTCATGCAGTGAAACCTTATAAAAATTTAACCCAAAGAATGTGTCATCAATTCCAAAATAAGATATTTGAATAGGATGCCTCAGTGCCTTTTATATGGCCAAAGGAATTCTCAAAAAGCAGACAAGTGAAACATCCTTGGTTGAATATATCTCCTTTAGCAGTGAATTTATTATGGACTTCTTGCTATGTAAGTTCCTGCTTTTGAAAATTAGAAAAACTGAATAAAAAAGGTAATCATGGCAAATGACATCTTTACCCAGACTATATGCTGCTACTTGGACAAAACAATGTTGTGCAACAGCTCCACGATTATGAACATTGTCAACTAAAAGAACTCGACACGAATATTACACCTATATAACACAAAGGGTTCAAGAATAATTCAGAATGTAAAAATTTCCCTGAGTGCTAGACATGATTTTTTAAATACCTCACAACAGGTTTTCTAATTATAACCAAACAACTCCTAGTTCAAGTGGTACGAGATAAATGAGATCCTCCCTTAGTCTCTTACATTGGAGAGGTGAGGCTACGAGTCTTGGTGGAGCAATTACTTGATCAAGTCTCAGTGGAGGCATTATCTCGTAATGGATATGACCCATTATTATTTTTAATTTTTTTAGAAAATACTAAAAAAAGGGTATATATATAATAAAAACGATATTGCTAGAAACACTAATAAAAGAAAGCAAGTTCATAAAGGCAAAATGATGCAAGTGATTCTGTAGTCTAAACTTCATGCTTTTATTAGGACAATAAATTAAAAAGACATGCTTACGATGAATAGTTTATGTTCAAGCCGCTTAACAACCCTGTTTGTCTTTGATTTAGACACTTCTTCAATCATCTTCTCTTGTTCTTCAGCAGATATTTCTCTTCCCCACTGGGCCTGAGCCTCGTAAAACTCAGCCAAAGTACCTGCAAGTGCTTGTCCCTGATCACCAATTGGAGCTGTTTCTGCTGCTCCTGTCCTCACTTTATCTTCAACATCTGGTATCTGTTTTGAAGGTTCTTGACTTTTAGCTAAACCATTGACAGAGGCTGCTTCCACTACTCCCCTGCGGACTCTCTCTTCAACATCTTGTATTTCTTTTGCCACTTCTTGTCTCTCAGCTAAAGCAACAGCCACACTTTTTGGAACAAAATCTTTTCCCCGATATATGACAATATAATATTTGTTTCTGAGTAGTAATACACCTCCTGTTAGTTTCTGTGATATGGTTCAGGTGTTAGAATCAGATCTTTTTCATTGTTCAAATTTCGGAGGGGACAAATTCTTCTGCAATGTCTGGTATATACCACAAGTTTAACCATGTTCAAGTAACTGAGATATTGCACCAAATGATCATATACCATTAATTTTAGCATTCCAATGTCATAACATCACCAGAAATTTTACCCAAGTAAATTCATACTACATAAACCACAAACAAAATGGTGGTACATTTCTCAATGAAGTGCCAATAATCTTTTTACGGCTCAATCAGTTCACTGCAATAGGAAGGTCAATTCCAAATACTCGACATTTTAAGGATAAGACTAAGGATATACAAATTCTTGAAGGTATTTGATGAGGGAAGTTGAAAGGCATAACTTGTTCCGAGTAACACCTCAGGAAGTTATTTCTGAAATCAATATCCATAAACGAATCCCAAATGGGCCAACCACAGGAAGTTATATTTGAAATCAATATACATAAGCACATCACACCTGGGGCAACCAACTAGTCTGGTAATACAAAAAAGACTTTACCAAAGAGAATATGCATTGGATGACCAAATGTTCACAACCTCAGAACTAGATTAGAACATCATGGAAAAACTTGGGTAAAGGATTTCACATGGTTTCCATTCTTTGAATGTTTCAACCATCTACACAGCTTCCAACCAAGCTACATGATCTGTGATGTATCATACTTTTAGGGTCTAAGAAGGTTTAAAAAGGATAATATTACCCATACCTCTAGGCTATGTTTGTTTACAAGGATTACACTTGAGATATGACTATTAATCTCAAGTGCCTTGTCTGTTTGACTGTTTTTAAATTTGAGTTTAGGACTATTAGTCCAGGGATTATTAAATAGCTTAATAGGAGGGATTATATAATACCATATTCTATCAAGTATTATAATCCTACCATTGGGACTAAAAATCTCTAGACAAAATTAACCTGAACCTTTTCTAAAATGACCATGATATCCTATTTTATCCATTTATCAGTCTGAAAATATGATCTCCTCTCCTCGTCTCAGTCTGATATCCTATTTCTCTTGTATGTTACTTTATATCAGCTTTTCTTTCCTAAGCAGTTCAACAGCTCCAAAAACCTTTATTCTACTAAAAAATTAGATGTAAATTAAACATTCTACTTTAAGAGGAAGTATATGCTTTTTGAAACAGCAACTTTGACTAAGAAATAAAGAGAAGGGTCAAAAAAAGAGAAAAATAAATTATTGTGTGGGAAATATGCAGCTTACCTTTATCTCCTCAGCCATTAATAAGTTGTTAGTATTCTGGATTCCACGTTTCACAGCAATTTTCACAACTAGGCTTTTCTCCCAAAGCTTAATTATTGCTGCAGCCAATCCCTGGTGATTCCTATTTCTCCCTTTGTGAAGAAATTGATTACAAAATCAATGCCAGAAATAGTAATGGCAAACCAAATAAATTATGTATGGAAGGAGAATAATACCAAGAGCAAAATGACATGGAAGCGATTTAGCAAGTTTTCGTAAATTAGTCATCTCCGCATTTGTTAGGCGAGGTCGCATTCCAGTTGGAAGAAGCCTAAAAGGAGTCTTGTAGCCAGGAATTTTCTGAGGGAGCAAATCAGCATCTACGGGAAGTATCCCTGTACCCCACCAATCATCAAACCGCGGACCTAAACCATCTAGCAGGCTATTGAACTCAGCTTCCTCTTCAGTCATGCTCTCAACACGGCTTGAAACAACTGGTTTGCTATTTGTCAGAACAGAACTATCATCAACGCCAGTTGTTGTTACTAGATTGTGAGAAGAGGTGACATCTGAGACAAAAAGGGTATCACCTTCTCTATCAGTTGGTTGAGGTCGTGAAGAAGGCCCTGCATAATTACTTCCTCGGAATACCATCATAACACTTCCAGACCTCCATATGACTAATCCTCCTGTTCTTCTCTGACCATTATCACATACAGTTTACAGAAAGTTCAGAGTTTTTTTGTTTAAAACTAAAAAATACCACAATTAACTAAAACAAAATAAAGACCAATGAAAACTACTGAGAGTTGAGACACTTTTATCAAACTATGTAATAGCATATAAAAGAAATATGTAAATCAAATGGAATTATTCACAACACTGATATTTTTTACTCAAACATTCCATATAATAAACCTCAACAAAATTCACAAACCTCAACACTTTTATCAAACTATGTAATAGCATATAAAAGAAATATGTAAATCAAATGGAATTATTCACAACACTGATATTTTTTACTCAAACATTCCATATAATAAACCTCAACAAAATTCACAAACCTCAACAATCTCATGTGCAGTTCTCATGTCACGGGCCAATGTCTCGTGAAACTTAAGCCTAACCACCTCCGATTTCCTCCACTGATCATGAATCTTCTCAAGAACCACCGCAGTGACACCCGCCTTGGCCACACTAATCCTCTCCCTAATAGTCATCCCCAGCCTCCGCAACCTCCTTAACTCCTCATCCTCAATTGTCAACTCTGCCAATGTGGGCGCTTTCACGGCCCTTTTCCTCGCCCCTCTTCCCCCCTCCTCCACCTCCACCTCCACCTCCTCTCTCTCCCACGGCAACACCGTGCCATCCTCGTCATCCTCAACTAAAATCGTGTCCGGCCGAACCCAGTCTCTCCTCAACAAATCCCCCAATCTCTCCTCCCCAGTAACCTGCAATGGCCCATCTTCTCCCTCCTCTTCCTCGTCCTCATCATCAGAACCCAACCCCAAATTTCGCAACCGGAGCACAATTCTCTCAATTGCAGTAGTTCTTCCGCTACTATTACTATCAAGATTCCGACTTTCCGATTGTTTAATAGGTTTTGAGGGCTTAGAGTTTGATTGGGTTAAAGGGTTTGGCGAGGGCCATTTGTTGAGCCAAGGGGCTGAAGGGGAGGAGGAGTTTGATGGGTTATTTGTAGAGTTTGGGTTTTGCTTGGGTTTGGGGGTTTTAGGGGTGCTGGTACGGAGGGAGGAGAAGGGTTTAAGGATGAGGAGAGAGAAGGAGGGTTTACTGGAAGGAGAGAAGAAGAGGGGATGAGAGGTGAGTGAAATTGTATTGTGTAAAGGCAGTCCTGGTAGTCTCATTGTTGATACGCTCATCTCCCTTTGAATTATAGTATAGTAGCTTAATTCAGTCCTCCATACTGTGTTTGTGTATGTTTCAGTTTGGGGCAGACGAGAGGAGGATGATGATGATAAGATTTTAGTATTAAAAAATGGATATTTTTGTAGGGACTAATAGGTGGCCTTGTCTATATTCAATTTAATTGATAAATGTACTCCCTCCAATCTCAAAAAATTACAAGCTTTAAAAATACATAATAATTTTTATGTTCATCTTTAAATGTAATCAATATTTATTTTAATAATAATGATATTACTTAAATTGTGGACAAACTTATAATGTGATATGATATTATTTTATTATATTATCATTAATAAAAACAATTTTATTTGTGAAATGATAGTATTTATTTAAAATAAAAATAATATAAGTACTATCCTTTCTTTTGTCGTCTATTTTTAAGTCATATAAATATTTAAACTTAAAATAATGTGATTTATATAATTTTAAAAATAAAAGTGATAAAATTAGTAATACTTTTCATAGCACAAAATTATTGCATCGAGTACAAATTAACGAATTTTTTGACTTGTTTTATGACCTAATAAAATGTAAATTTAATTAAACTATCAATAAGACACATTCAAAAAAAATTCATACAACATTTTTTAAATATATTCCATTTATTACATTAATATATTTATGTGCATATCTCGTACCGAATTCAAAAATTAAAATAGTAATAAAAATATTTATGTCTCCTTTTTATACAATATTTTATTTTTATGTGTGTTTCCTCTGTTATTATATGTGAAACCCCATATTTTATGAATAAAGATTTAATTTTTTCAAAATATTTTTTTAAATATTATGGTATGAATTTGAGATAATATTATAGTTGTGGGTAGTATTTATAAATTTTGTAAAGTATGCAAGTTGTTGTATTATATTCGATTGGTCGGGAAATATTCGTACGACGGCACAATTTTGGTGGACCTCACAACGGAATTATTGTCGGATTGAGAAAACGACAAAAATATTTTATGAAAATAACGGCAGAAGTTTTACCGTTAATACTGTTGAACTACTCGGTAGTAAAAATACAGTAATACGTGTGGTTGCATAGTAGCATACGATAGTGATTATTGATCTGATAATGGGAAATGCTGTGTAGTGACAATTATTGAAACAACGGTAATATAAAAAATCAACACAGCAATTATTGAATCAATAAAATAAAATACTGAACAGTAATTACCGTAACCATTATTGAGTAGTGTCTTATTACGTAAGAATAAATAATTGGTGCAATACAGTGTGCTACTGTGCAACAACGCGTATTACTGTGTTTTAACCATCGAGTATTCCAACAGTATTAACGGTAACAACTACGCCGTTATTTATAAACAACTTATACTTGTCGTTTTCTTTATCCAATCGCTTTCCGTTATGGGGCCCATAAAAGACTGCGCCGTCGTACGAAAATTCCCCGACAGGAAGAATATTCCACGACCAAACGAATATTCTCCGACAACAATGAATATTTTATAACCACCTGCTTATTTGAAATATTTGCGCATTTTACCCATAACTAACCTCATTAATCAATTTAACCCTTACTATTTCAACATAAAAAATAGAGGGAATTTAAATTTCATTTATTAATAATTTGGGGTCTTACATTATTAACTGACAATAATTGAATCAAACTGAGTGACTTCTCACATAAGCATTAATAATTAATACCGTGTGCTACTATGCAACCACACGTATTACTGTACTTTTACTACCGAGTAGTTCAACAGTATCAATGGTAAAACTTTCGCCGTTATTTTTAATAAAATATTTTTGTCGTTTTCTCAATCCGACAATAATTCCATTGTGGGGTCCACCAATAATTGTGCCGTTGTACGAATATTCTCTGTTAAAATGAATATTCTCTGACCAATCGAATATTATATAACAACTTGCGTACTTTGCAAAATTTATAAATATTACCCATAACAATAACATTATATCAAATTAACTACATAATATTCAAAAATGATATTTATATATTTATAAAAGCTGGGGTCTTACAACCTCCACTTCTTATGAAATCTCGCCCTCGAAATTAGGGTACGTACCTGGTATGTCTAAGAGGTAAGGATACCTTGACTTCATTTCAGATTCTAACTCCCGAGTCATTTTCTCAACATCGTGATTTCTCCACAAAACTTTGAGTAGAGGTATAACCTTGGAGCGTAGAATATGTTCCTTCTTATCCAAGATTTGAACAGGAACTTCTTCATACGTCAAATCCTTCGCTATTTCGTCCGGTTCTAACTCAATAATGTGGTTCGGGTCTTCCACATATTTACGTAACATGGATATGTGAAAAACGTTATGAACACGAGACATACTTGGTGGTAAAGCGAGTCTATAAGCCACAGTTCCTACTCGAGCGAGGATTAAAAATGGACCGATGAATCAAGGATTGAGCTTTCCTCTCTTTCCAAATCTCGTAACTCCTTTCCATGGAGCAACACGTAAGAACACATGATCTCCTATATCAAATTCCACGTCCATTCGATGAAGATCAGTATAACTCTTTTGTCGATCTTGTGAGATTTTTATACGTTGGCGGATCGTTTGAATCTTTTCTGTAGTCATACGTACCAACTCCGATCCCAACAACGTTGCTTCACCCACCTCATCCCAGCATACTGGAGAACGATACTTTCTTCCATACAACGCTTCGAATGGAGCCATGCCAATACTTGCTTGATAACTGTTATTGTAGGAAAACTCCACCAATGATAAGAACTTGTCCCAACTTCCCTTGAAATCAAGGACACAGAGTCTTAATAAATCTTCTAGAGTTTGAACAGTCCTCTCTGATTGTCCGTCCGTCTGAGGATGATATGCCGAACTAAATTGTAAATTCGTGCCCATAGCTTTTTGTAAACTAACCCAAAATCGTGAAGTGAATCTTGGGTCTCGGTCAGAAACTATGGATACTGGTGTAACGACCCCAAAATAGGTTCATTCCACCCAACCCATTCTGAGTCGTCAAATACATGGTACAGAAAACAACTACAACTTCATTACAACAATTGTCGTGCAAAATACAACAACACATATGCTGTGAGTTTGGATACAAATATATACCAAATGTGACTCATGTTCCAACCGTGGACATCACCTCACAATAACACCTTACATAAAGGTATAGTCAAAAACTGTTTTAGAAATTAGAATCTTTGGGAAGTGCTCAAGGAAACCTTCGTACATGGGAGGCCACGCGTCTAGGTTATGATAGATATCATATGGCCACAGAATTATCCTTGGTTGACCCAATAGACCCCAAAGAAAAACGAGAAGATTACTATCATATTCTTCCCAATGGTGAGTCTTCTCTTGACATATCATTATCTCTACTGTCTCTAATTGAGAATTATACTTTAAACAAACACCAAGATTATATAGGTAGTGTTCGTATATATACTCAGCAAGTGGATGAGCACATCCCTGTCTTATGATGACACGAGGTTGTATGTCGTTAGACATCTTGTATGATAGTGGCAAACCACCCTTCCAACGTTGGGTACACCTTACCCTATTGGATTCACCAAATATAACAACTAAATGAACTTTTCTATACTGCTTCGGGAGAACATCCACAGCTAGAGACCACTGTTCTATTTTCCCGTTACCCTCGCTCGACCCAGCTACACTCTTATTACCTGAAAGGAATTGTGAAGCAAAAGGGTGAGCACAACTAGCCCAGTAAAGAATATCATGACTAAAGATAATTAAATTATCAGTAGCCTTCATCAATAATAAATCAGAGATTTAGAACATATGGTAAATGATAAAAATTTCAACCATAGTTGCAGCGGAACGAGCAATCCATTAGAAGAGTCAAATAGACTATAAAGTCTATTATCTTCTCCATGTTAAAAATCCATCAACAATGTTTTATCCCTGTAACATCAATCAACAGTTCCTTTCCACAATCATATGAATAACTCATAATCATAATTGTGATTCTAAATTTTTCTTCGCACCCAGGACGAAGAATATTTTCATCACATGTCTTTACCTGAAACATCAAAGATCATGGTTATACCAAATCACAGTTCCTGTTCATAATCATACTAATAAATCCATCTTTGCACTACGACCAAAGATATTCAACAACAGTTTATCTTTGCACTACGGGCCAAAGATATTCATCAACAGACCATCTTTGCACTACAGGCCAAAGATATTCATCTACAATTCATCTTTGCACTACAGGCCAAAGATATTCCTCAACCGTTCATCTTTGCATTACTGGCCAAAGATATTCAACAACAGGTCATCTTTGCACTACGGGCCAAAGATATTCATCTACAATTCATCTTTGCACTACAGGCCAAAGATATTCCTCAACAATTCATATTTGCACTACATGCCAAATATATTAATACCTCAAAGAATATATAATCATTTAAGAATTTATATAAACAATAATTATAACCATGTTGATCATTTCACCTTTGCACTTAAGCTAAAGATATTCAATTACAAATTCAATGGTCATGATCATACCAGTCAACAATTCAACTTTGCACTACTGGCCAAAGAGAACCCATAGTCATGATCATACCAATAATTTACCCATCTTTACACTCAAGCGAAAGAGAATTTCAACATCAAGGTTATAAAAATGTTATATATGATTATAAAAATAATATGGTCAAAACATGGATTTAATTTCAAGAGCAATATTCATAAATCAACTATAATTTGGTTAGAAAAAGAAACCAATTTTGTCGTGAATAGTAACTCATGTATAGTAACCTCGACTCAAAAAGGTAGAAATTCAACAATAAAATCTATACCAATATTTCGGTATAATGATATTGAAAGAATAACATTTCTTAAGCTTATAAACAATTTATTTAAATTGTTTACACTTTACTAATTAATGCATTTAATCATCATAAAATGTCAACTCTTAAGATTTCATCATCAATAGCCAAAACCCTCATCAAAAATCTGCATATACCTCATATAGGATTCTCAAGCCATAAAATCCTATTTTCCAATTTTCTTTCCTCACAAAACATATTTAATTCATTTACTCATAACTAGACCATTTTCATAAAAAATACCAAATCAGTTCCAAAAATATTTCTTTTCTGGCATTTAGCATAATATAGTCCCATAGTGAACATATATTTTTCTCAGAATTTTTAAAAGTCATTTACTATTTTTCATATGGCCAAAATAGCCGAATATTTAGACATTTATCAAAAATTGTACTTTTGTCTAAAAATTCTGAAATTTACAGAGTATACTTCTATCATATACATGTACTCCCAATAAAAATTTCATCAATTTTGGAGTTAACCACAAGGAATTATAAGCTGTTACTTTTAAAATAGTCTTTTCTCATAAAATTCATAACTCTCAATCTATACATCCAAAAATCACCATTTTTGGACACAATCAAGAAAACTCATCAAAATATCATTTCAAATTTTTCCAGAATTTTTGAAGATCAGAAAAATTACGAAACTGAAAATCATAACAACCCTTAAAATCCCTTAATATCCCTTACTATCCCTTACCTCAAAAGAGCAGTACTTCTGATCGGTATAAGGCTGAAGGAAACTTGCACTGATGAATAGCAACTCACCAAGTATCTAAATACTCACAAAATACACTCAATAATCTAGAGAGAGAAAGAGAGAAAGCTTATGTTTCTGGTGTGATTTTCAATTCTAACTTAGCCCTCTATTTATAGGAAAATTTTGGTAGGTTTGACCTGCAACCTGATGGCTTTACCTGCTACTATTCCCACCCACCACATTTGAAATATAATTCAGCACATTTCTTCACCAACCACAAGTGGGGCCCACCAATTCTAGAATTTTCCACCAAAATGATAAACTCCGAAAATTCAACAATTTCTTAACCAGTCATCTCGTAAAATTCATAACAAATCATACATTCATTTTTAACGGTTCAAAATTTGTGGACATATACTCAACTTATATATGTATAACATATCCAAATATTACTACGATCCAACGGTCGGATTAAAAATTATAACCCCCGCAAAATATCTCAAAAACCCTGATTTTTAATACCTCCATTCCGACAAAAATACTGATAAAAACCTCAACATTAACTCCTTCATTTTATCCACAAAAATATATCCCTCATTTATATCCACATAAAATAAATATTTTCTTATCATATAAATCAATAATTAATTATTCACAAATAATATTACAGAATCACATTTATGACAACCAGGCCGTTCCCAGGAAAGAGGGGGCTTTCCAATAAGGATTTCTCCTTACTAGCGCGCAATTAGATGACCAAACCTCTCCTTAGACAGAACTTTCTAGACATTGCCAATAATGCTATCTAATAATACTATTCAAATAATATGAATTATTGATCTGATAATGGAAAATACTGTGCAGCAACAATTATTGAACAACAATAATATAAAATTTCAACGTAGCAATTATTGAATCAATAAAATAAAATATTGAACAGTAATTACTGTAACAATTATTGAGTAGTGCCTTCTTACGTAAGAATCAATAATTTCAAAAATACTGTGCAATACCGTGTGCTACTGTGCAATAACGCGTATTACTGTATTTTAACCACCGGGTATTTCAACAGTATTAACGATAACAACTACGCCGTTATTTGTAAAAACTCAAATTTGTCGTTTTTCTTCACCCGACAGTTATTCGTTATGGGGCCCACAAATAGCTGCGCCGTCGTACGAATATTCTCCGACAGAAAGAATATTCCACGACCAAACGAATATTTCCCGACAACAATGATTATTTTATAACCACTTGCTTATTTTGAAAAAAAATTCATATTTCACCCATAACTTTAAACTTTTATCAATTTAACCATTTACTGAATAGTAATTATAAGAAAAATTGAATACTTTTATTTCATAAAATTCGGGGTCTTACAATCTCCCCTCCTTATGAAATTTCGTCCCCGAAATTTACGTACCTGGTATTTCGAAGAGTTGAGAATACCTTGCTTCCATTTCAGATTCTATCTCTCAGATCATCATGATTTCTCCATTGCTCATCTCTCATGATAACTTCATTTGGGTTCCTCATTTGTTGGGAAGTCATGACAACCGCCATCCCTCGAACTACTCGGCTTTGACTTGTCTGGAGCAGCATTTGGCGTCATCATTACCGTTGGAATATACCTTTCTATAGGACATATTCCTCCCTCAACTGCCTCTTCGTACTCCTCATTCATGATCTGAATCATCAATCTTCGATCCATATCGGATTCAGGTTGACCGCTATGTACAAGGTAATTCAAAACTCGATGTTGGGTTCTCCCAATTGCTTTCCAAAAAGAGAAATTCATATCATCTATTTTAGCCTTCTTAGATCGAACATCTCTTTCCACAATATCCACGTGTCGTGCGGCTTTTGCCCATGCATCACTTATTCTCACTCGTTCAATTTTTTCTTCTTTCAGCTCAGATTCCATTTTTATCATCTTATACTCTGCCAAAGAATGCTTCTGTTCAAGCATCACATATCGGGTAACACAAGCTTGAATTGTTGCATCCTTTTGTTCCACGACCGCCTGTCGTTCTTCTGCCTGCTCTTCTAACTCATGAATACGATTTTGAAATTCTACATTTTGATCATATAATACCTCTAATAAACTCTCCTCTGGTACTTCTTCTTCCTCTTCTTCCTCAGTCTCAGCTGTTACCTCTGCGACTATCTCGGGTGCAACTATCAATTCTTCACTCACCACATAGATATCTCTAATTCCTTCTTCGTCTGACATCACATTATCATGGTTAGTGATTAGAGGTATCCCCACAGTCTCATTCACTCCATTGTTAGCATTCTCAGCTGCCATTCTCAAATACTGCCATAAAATAAGGGTTAATTAAACAAATTAACATATCACATAATATCCCAATATTATGACTAACCAACAAATAAGCTTAGGTAGGACACACTAGCGAAGGATTTACGCATCTCTCCCCTCCTAGTTATATTCCCCGATCTCCACCAGAGATCATATCCCTAAGCTCTGATACCAACTGTGACTCTCATGGTGCTTCAACCACAGCACCTCACAATGGTACCTATCAGTTTGCCACCGCAGAACGGCGTCCCTACGGAGAGTCTGGCTTCGGTGCATCCCCCATCAACAGGAAGTCACCAGCGAGAGGCTCGGGGCTCTTTACTTATAGCTCTGATACCACTGTAACGACCCCAAAATAGGTTCATTCCACCCAACCCATTCTGAGTCGTCAAATACATGGTACAGAAAACAACTACAACTTTATTACAACAATTGTCGTGCAAAATACAACAACACATATGCTGTGAGTTTGGATACAAATATATACCAAATGTGACTCATGTTCCAACCGTGGACATCACCTCACAATAACACCTTACATAAAGGTATAGTCAAAAACTGTTTTAGAAATTAGAATCTTTGGGAAGTGCTCAAGGAAACCTTCGTACATGGGAGGCCACGCGTCTAGGTTATGATAGATATCATATGGCCACAGAATTATCCTTGGTTGACCCAATAGACCCCAAAGAAAAACGAGAAGATTACTATCATATTCTTCCCAATGGTGAGTCTTCTCTTGACATATCATTATCTCTACTGTCTCTAATTGAGAATTATACTTTAAACAAACACCAAGATTATATAGGTAGTGTTCGTATATATACTCAGCAAGTGGATGAGCACATCCCTGTCTTATGATGACACGAGGTTGTATGTCGTTAGACATCTTGTATGATAGTGGCAAACCACCCTTCCAACGTTGGGTACACCTTACCCTATTGGATTCACCAAATATAACTACTAAATGAACTTTTCTATACTGCTTCGGGAGAACATCCACAGCTAGAGACCACTGTTCTATTTTCCCGTTACCCTCGCTCGACCCAGCTACACTCTTATTACCTGAAAGGAATTGTGAAGCAAAAGGGTGAGCACAACTAGCCCAGTAAAGAATATCATGACTAAAGATAATTAAATTATCAGTAGCCTTCATCAATAATAAATCAGAGATTTAGAACATATGGTAAATGATAAAAATTTCAACCATAGTTGCAGCGGAACGAGCAATCCATTAGAAGAGTCAAATAGACTATAAAGTCTATTATCTTCTCCATGTTAAAAATCCATCAACAATGTTTTATCCCTGTAACATCAATCAACAGTTCCTTTCCACAATCATATGAATAACTCATAATCATAATTGTGATTCTAAATTTTTCTTCGCACCCAGGACGAAGAATATTTTCATCACATGTCTTTACCTGAAACATCAAAGATCATGGTTATACCAAATCACAGTTCCTGTTCATAATCATACTAATAAATCCATCTTTGCACTACGACCAAAGATATTCAACAACAGTTTATCTTTGCACTACGGGCCAAAGATATTCATCAACAGACCATCTTTGCACTACAGGCCAAAGATATTCATCTACAATTCATCTTTGCACTACAGGCCAAAGATATTCCTCAACCGTTCATCTTTGCATTACTGGCCAAAGATATTCAACAACAGGTCATCTTTGCACTACGGGCCAAAGATATTCATCTACAATTCATCTTTGCACTACAGGCCAAAGATATTCCTCAACAATTCATATTTGCACTACATGCCAAATATATTAATACCTCAAAGAATATATAATCATTTAAGAATTTATATAAACAATAATTATAACCATGTTGATCATTTCACCTTTGCACTTAAGCTAAAGATATTCAATTATAAATTCAATGGTCATGATCATACCAGTCAACAATTCAACTTTGCACTACTGGCCAAAGAGAACCCATAGTCATGATCATACCAATAATTTACCCATCTTTACACTCAAGCGAAAGAGAATTTCAACATCAAGGTTATAAAAATGTTATATATGATTATAAAAATAATATGGTCAAAACATGGATTTAATTTCAAGAGCAATATTCATAAATCAACTATAATTTGGTTAGAAAAAGAAACCAATTTTGTCGTGAATAGTAACTCATGAATAGTAACCTCGACTCAAAAAGGTAGAAATTCAACAATAAAATCTATACCAATATTTCGGTATAATGATATTGAAAGAATAACATTTCTTAAGCTTATAAACAATTTATTTAAATTGTTTACACTTTACTAATTAATGCATTTAATCATCATAAAATGTCAACTCTTAAGATTTCATCATCAATAGCCAAAACCCTCATCAAAAATCTGCATATACCTCATATAGGATTCTCAAGCCATAAAATCCTATTTTCCAATTTTCTTTCCTCACAAAACATATTTAATTCATTTACTCATAACTAGACCATTTTCATAAAAAATACCAAATCAGTTCCAAAAATATTTCTTTTCTGGGATTTAGCATAATATAGTCCCATAGTGAACATATATTTTTCTCAGAATTTTTAAAAGTCATTTACTATTTTTCATATGGCCAAAATAGCCGAATATTTAGACATTTATCAAAAATTGTACTTTTGTCTAAAAATTCTGAAATTTACAGAGTATACTTCTATCATATACATGTACTCCCAATAAAAATTTCATCAATTTTGGAGTTAACCACAAGGAATTATAAGCTGTTACTTTTAAAATAGTCTTTTCTCATAAAATTCATAACTCTCAATCTATACATCCAAAAATCACCATTTTTGGACACAATCAAGAAAACTCATCAAAATATCATTTCAAATTTTTCCAGAATTTTTGAAGATCAGAAAAATTACGAAACTGAAAATCATAACAACCCTTAAAATCCCTTAATATCCCTTACTATCCCTTACCTCAAAAGAGCAGTACTTCTGATCGGTATAAGGCTGAAGGAAACTTGCACTGATGAATAGCAACTCACCAAGTATCTAAATACTCACAAAATACACTCAATAATCTAGAGAGAGAAAGAGAGAAAGCTTATGTTTCTGGTGTGATTTTCAATTCTAACTTAGCCCTCTATTTATAGGAAAATTTTGGTAGGTTTGACCTGCAACCTGATGGCTTTACCTGCTACTATTCCCACCCACCACATTTGAAATATAATTCAGCACATTTCTTCACCAACCACAAGTGGGGCCCACCAATTCTAGAATTTTCCACCAAAATGATAAACTCCGAAAATTCAACAATTTCTGAACCAGTCATCTCGTAAAATTCATAACAAATCATACATTCATTTTTAACGGTTCAAAATTTGTGGACATATACTCAACTTATATATGTATAACATATCCAAATATTACCACGATCCAACGGTCGGATTAAAAATTATAACCCCCGCAAAATATCTCAAAAACCCTGATTTTTAATACCTCCATTCCGACAAAAATACTGATAAAAACCTCAACATTAACTCCTTCATTTTAACCACAAAAATATATCCCTCATTTATATCCACATAAAATAAATATTTTCTTATCATATAAATCAATAATTAATTATTCACAAATAATATTACAGAATCACATTTATGACAACCAGGCCGTTCCCAGGAAAGAGGGGGCTTTCCAATAAGGATTTCTCCTTACTAGCGCGCAATTAGATGACCAAACCTCTCCTTAGACAGAACTTTCTAGACATTGCCAATAATGCTATCTAATAATACTATTCAAATAATATGAATTATTGATCTGATAATGGAAAATACTGTGCAGCAACAATTATTGAACAACAATAATATAAAATTTCAACGTAGCAATTATTGAATCAATAAAATAAAATATTGAACAGTAATTACTGTAACAATTATTGAGTAGTGCCTTCTTACGTAAGAATCAATAATTTCAAAAATACTGTGCAATACCGTGTGCTACTGTGCAATAACGCGTATTACTGTATTTTAACCACCGGGTATTTCAACAGTATTAACGATAACAACTACGCCGTTATTTGTAAAAACTCAAATTTGTCGTTTTTCTTCACCCGACAGTTATTCGTTATGGGGCCCACAAATAGCTGCGCCGTCGTACGAATATTCTCCGACAGAAAGAATATTCCACGACCAAACGAATATTCCCCGACAACAATGATTATTTTATAACCACTTGCTTATTTTGAAAAAAAATTCATATTTCACCCATAACTTTAAACTTTTATCAATTTAACCATTTACTGAATAGTAATTATAAGAAAAATTGAATACTTTTATTTCATAAAATTCGGGGTCTTACAATCTCCCCTCCTTATGAAATTTCGTCCCCGAAATTTACGTACCTGGTATTTCGAAGAGTTGAGAATACCTTGCTTCCATTTCAGATTCTATCTCTCAGATCATCATGATTTCTCCATTGCTCATCTCCCATGATAACTTCATTTGGGTTCCTCATTTGTTGGGAAGTCATGACAACCGCCATCCCTCGAACTACTCGGCTTTGACTTGTCTGGAGCAGCATTTGGCGTCATCATTACTGTTAGAATATACCTTTCTATAGGACATATTCCTCCCTCAATTGCCTCTTCGTACTCCTCATTCATGATCTGAATCATCAATCTTCGATCCATATCGGATTCAGGTTGACCGCTATGTACAAGGTAATTCAAAACTCGATTTTGGGTTCTCCCAATTGCTTTCCAAAAAGAGAAATTCATATAATCTATTTTAGCCTTCTTAGATCGAACATCTCTTTCCACAATATCCACGTGTCGTGCGGCTTTTGCCCATGCATCACTTATTCTCACTCGTTCAATTTTTTCTTCTTTCAGCTCAGATTCCATTTTTATCATCTTATACTCTGCCAAAGAATGCTTCTGTTCAAGCATCACATATCGGGTAACACAAGCTTGAATTGTTGCATCCTTTTGTTCCACGACCGCCTGTCGTTCTTCTGCCTGCTCTTCTAACTCATGAATACGATTTTGAAATTCTACATTTTGATCATATAATACCTCTAATAAACTCTCCTCTGGTACTTCTTCTTCCTCTTCTTCCTCAGTCTCAGCTGTTACCTCTGCGACTATCTCGGGTGCAACTATCAATTCTTCACTCACCACATAGATATCTCTAATTCCTTCTTCGTCTGACATCACATTATCATGGTTAGTGATTAGAGGTATCCCCACAGTCTCATTCACTCCATTGTTAGCATTCTCAGCTGCCATTCTCAAATACTGCCATAAAATAAGGGTTAATTAAACAAATTAACATATCACATAATATCCCAATATTATGACTAACCAACAAATAAGCTTAGGTAGGACACACTAGCGAAGGATTTACGCATCTCTCCCCTCCTAGTTATATTCCCCGATCTCCACCAGAGATCATATCCCTAAGCTCTGATACCAACTGTGACTCTCATGGTGCTTCAACCATAGCACCTCACAATGGTACCTATCAGTTTGCCACCGCAGAACGGCGTCCCCTACGGAGAGTCTGGCTTCGGTGCATCCCCCATCAACAGGAAGTCACCAGCGAGAGGCTCGGGGCTCTTTACTTATAGCTCTGATACCACCTGTAACGACCCCAAAATAGGTTCATTCCACCCAACCCATTCTGAGTCGTCAAATACATGGTACAGAAAACAACTACAACTTTATTACAACAATTGTCGTGCAAAATACAACAACACATATGCTGTGAGTTTGGATACAAATATATACCAAATGTGACTCATGTTCCAACCGTGGACATCACCTCACAATAACACCTTACATAAAGGTATAGTCAAAAACTGTTTTAGAAATTAGAATCTTTGGGAAGTGCTCAAGGAAACCTTCGTACATGGGAGGCCACGCGTCTAGGTTATGATAGATATCATATGGCCACAGAATTATCCTTGGTTGACCCAATAGACCCCAAAGAAAAACGAGAAGATTACTATCATATTCTTCCCAATGGTGAGTCTTCTCTTGACATATCATTATCTCTACTGTCTCTAATTGAGAATTATACTTTAAACAAACACCAAGATTATATAGGTAGTGTTCGTATATATACTCAGCAAGTGGATGAGCACATCCCTGTCTTATGATGACACGAGGTTGTATGTCGTTAGACATCTTGTATGATAGTGGCAAACCACCCTTCCAACGTTGGGTACACCTTACCCTATTGGATTCACCAAATATAACAACTAAATGAACTTTTCTATACTGCTTCGGGAGAACATCCACAGCTAGAGACCACTGTTCTATTTTCCCGTTACCCTCGCTCGACCCAGCTACACTCTTATTACCTGAAAGGAATTGTGAAGCAAAAGGGTGAGCACAACTAGCCCAGTAAAGAATATCATGACTAAAGATAATTAAATTATCAGTAGCCTTCATCAATAATAAATCAGAGATTTAGAACATATGGTAAATGATAAAAATTTCAACCATAGTTGCAGCGGAACGAGCAATCCATTAGAAGAGTCAAATAGACTATAAAGTCTATTATCTTCTCCATGTTAAAAATCCATCAACAATGTTTTATCCCTGTAACATCAATCAACAGTTCCTTTCCACAATCATATGAATAACTCATAATCATAATTGTGATTCTAAATTTTTCTTCGCACCCAGGACGAAGAATATTTTCATCACATGTCTTTACCTGAAACATCAAAGATCATGGTTATACCAAATCACAGTTCCTGTTCATAATCATACTAATAAATCCATCTTTGCACTACGACCAAAGATATTCAACAACAGTTTATCTTTGCACTACGGGCCAAAGATATTCATCAACAGACCATCTTTGTACTACAGGCCAAAGATATTCATCTACAATTCATCTTTGCACTACAGGCCAAAGATATTCCTCAACCGTTCATCTTTGCATTACTGGCCAAAGATATTCAACAACAGGTCATCTTTGCACTACGGGCCAAAGATATTCATCTACAATTCATCTTTGCACTACAGGCCAAAGATATTCCTCAACAATTCATATTTGCACTACATGCCAAATATATTAATACCTCAAAGAATATATAATCATTTAAGAATTTATATAAACAATAATTATAACCATGTTGATCATTTTACCTTTGCACTTAAGCTAAAGATATTCAATTACAAATTCAATGGTCATGATCATACCAGTCAACAATTCAACTTTGCACTACTGGCCAAAGAGAACCCATAGTCATGATCATACCAATAATTTACCCATCTTTACACTCAAGCGAAAGAGAATTTCAACATCAAGGTTATAAAAATGTTATATATGATTATAAAAATAATATGGTCAAAACATGGATTTAATTTCAAGAGCAATATTCATAAATCAACTATAATTTGGTTAGAAAAAGAAACCAATTTTGTCGTGAATAGTAACTCATGTATAGTAACCTCGACTCAAAAAGGTAGAAATTCAACAATAAAATCTATACAAATATTTCGGTATAATGATATTGAAAGAATAACATTTCTTAAGCTTATAAATAATTTATTTAAATTGTTTACACTTTACTAATTAATGCATTTAATCATCATAAAATGTCAACTCTTAAGATTTCATCATCAATAGCTAAAACCCTCATCAAAAATCTGCATATACCTCATATAGTATTCTCAAGCCATAAAATCCTATTTTCCAATTTTCTTTCCTCACAAAACATATTTAATTCATTTACTCATAACTAGACCATTTTCATAAAAAATACCAAATCAGTTCCAAAAATATTTCTTTTCTGGGATTTAGCATAATATAGTCCCATAGTGAACATATATTTTTCTCAGAATTTTTAAAAGTCATTTACTATTTTTCATATGGCCAAAATAGCCGAATATTTAGACATTTATCAAAAATTGTACTTTTGTCTAAAAATTCTGAAATTTACAGAGTATACTTCTATCATATACATGTACTCCCAATAAAAATTTCATCAATTTTGGAGTTAACCACAAGGAATTATAAGCTGTTACTTTTAAAATAGTATTTTCTCATAAAATTCATAACTCTCAATCTATACATCCAAAAATCACCATTTTTGGACACAATCAAGAAAACTCATCAAAATATCATTTCAAATTTTTCCAGAATTTTTGAAGATCAGAAAAATTACGAAACTGAAAATCATAACAACCCTTAAAATCCCTTAATATCCCTTACTATCCCTTACCTCAAAAGAGCAGTACTTCTGATCGGTATAAGGCTGAAGGAAACTTGCACTGATGAATAGCAACTCACCAAGTATCTAAATACTCATAAAATACACTCAATAATCTAGAGAGAGAAAGAGAGAAAGCTTATGTTTCTGGTGTGATTTTCAATTCTAACTTAGCCCTCTATTTATAGGAAAATTTTGGTAGGTTTGACCTGCAACCTGATGGCTTTACCTGCTACTATTCCCACCACACCACATTTGAAATATAATTCAGCACATTTCTTCACCAACCACAAGTGGGGCCCACCAATTCTAGAATTTTCCACCAAAATGATAAACTCCGAAAATTCAACAATTTCTTAACCAGTCATCTCGTAAAATTCATAACAAATCATACATTCATTTTTAACGGTTCAAAATTTGTGGACATATACTCAACTTATATATGTATAACATATCCAAATATTACTACGATCCAACGGTCGGATTAAAAATTATAACCCCCGCAAAATATCTCAAAAACCCTGATTTTTAATACCTCCATTCCGACAAAAATACTGATAAAAACCTCAACATTAACTCCTTCATTTTATCCACAAAAATATATCCCTCATTTATATCCACATAAAATAAATATTTTCTTATCATATAAATCAATAATTAATTATTCACAAATAATATTACAGAATCACATTTATGACAACCAGGCCGTTCCCAGGAAAGAGGGGGCTTTCCAATAAGGATTTCTCCTTACTAGCGCGCAATTAGATGACCAAACCTCTCCTTAGACAGAACTTTCTAGACATTGCCAATAATGCTATCTAATAATACTATTCAAATAATATGAATTATTGATCTGATAATGGAAAATACTGTGCAGCAACAATTATTGAACAACAATAATATAAAATTTCAACGTAGCAATTATTGAATCAATAAAATAAAATATTGAACAGTAATTGCTGTAACAATTATTGAGTAGTGCCTTCTTACGTAAGAATCAATAATTTCAAAAATACTGTGCAATACCGTGTGCTACTGTGCAATAACGCGTATTACTGTATTTTAACCACCGGGTATTTCAACAGTATTAACGATAACAACTACGCCGTTATTTGTAAAAACTCAAATTTGTCGTTTTTCTTCACCCGACAGTTATTCGTTATGGGGCCCACAAATAGCTGCGCCGTCGTACGAATATTCTCCGACAGAAAGAATATTCCACGACCAAACGAATATTCCCCGACAACAATGATTATTTTATAACCACTTGCTTATTTTGAAAAAAAATTCATATTTCACCCATAACTTTAAACTTTTATCAATTTAACCATTTACTGAATAGTAATTATAAGAAAAATTGAATACTTTTATTTCATAAAATTCGGGGTCTTACAACTGGCATACCATGCAGTCTTATAATCTCGTTTATGTACATACGAGCAAGACATTCAAGTGTATAAGTTTCTCGTATCGGTAAAAAACTATCAACAATGACCCAAATCGCACCAATACCTTGAGAAACCTTAGGAAGACTGGTAACGAAATCCATGGTAATGTGCTCCCACTTCCATTATGGAATTTCAAGTGGTTGCAATGGACCTTTTGGTACTTGATGCTCCGCCTTGACTCGTTGATAAGTTAGACACCTTGAGATAAACAGTGATATCTCTCGCTTCATATTGCTCCACCAAAATGTATGACGAAGATCATGATACATTTTGGTACTCCCAGGATGAATTACAAACGGTGTGTTGTGCGCCTCCATCATGATTTCATACTTTAATTCAGGGTCGTTAGAAACATAAAGTCTGGAGTTGACTCGAAGTATTTCTTCTTCATCGATTCTTGCTTCCGGCATAGCACCTTCTTGCACTCTCTTCCTCATACGCATCAGCTTCAGGTCTGTAGCTTGAGCATCTTTAACTTTATCGATTAAAGTCGGTTCTACTCGTATATTCGTCATCATCACATGGGTCCTTGGAGTCTTTAACTCTATCTCCATCCTTTGCAAGTCACACAAAATGGGCCTTTGTGTTGACAATATCACACTCATACTTGCATATGATCTTCTACTCAATGCGTCAGCTACCACGTTTGCTTTTCCAGGATGGTATTGAATGGTATGATCATAATCTTTCAACAGTTCAAGCCAACGTCGTTGTCGCATGTTGAGCTCCTTTTGAGTGAAGAAATATTTGAAGCTTTTACGATCCGTAAAGATCTCCACCTTCTGCCCATACAAGTAATGCCTCCAAATTTTAAGTGCAAAGACAACAGCTGCCAACTCTAGATCATGAGTAGGATAATTTCTCTCATATTCCTTGAGTTGTCTTGATGCATAGGCTATGACTTTTCCATGTTGTATGAGAACGCATCCCAACCCTTTGCTCGAAGCATCACTGTAGATGAGTTAGTGGAGTAGCGATTCAAGAAAATCCTTCCACGAATCTCCGATAATAACCAGCTAAACCGAGAAAGCTACGTTTTTCGGTTATTGATTTAGGTTGCTCCCAGCTTTGAATAGCTTCAATCTTTGCCGGGTCAACAGCTATTCCACGACTTGATACTACGTGCCCAAGGAATGCTACCTCCTCCAGCCAGAATTCGCATTTCTTCAACTTGGCATAAAGCTTGTATTCACGAAGCTTTTGGAGTACCAGCCTCAAGTGTTGCTCATGATCTTCACGACTTTTGGAATAAATAAGGATGTCATCAATAAAGGCGACCACAAAGTGATCTAAATATTCCTTGAATACCCGGTTCATCATATCCATGAAGGCAACAAGAGCATTGGTCAATCCAAAGGACATGACTAGGAATTCATAATGCCCGTACCGAGTTCTGAAAGCCGTCTTTGGAATATCCTCAGTTCTAACCTTCAGCTGATGATATCCAGAACGAAGATCGATCTTTGAAAAGAATTGTGCTTCTTGCAACTGGTCAAACAGGTCATCAATACGTGGCAATGGATGCCTATTTTTGATGGTGACATGATTCAACTCCCGATAATCAACACAAAGACGCATGCTTCCATCTTTCTTCTTCACGAATAGAACAGGAGCACCCCAAGGAGAAGTACTAGGACGAATAAAGCCAATGTCTAACAATTCTTGCAGTTGGATCTTTAACTCCTGAAGTTCAATAGGAGCCATTCGATATGGGGCTTTGGAAATGGGTTTTGTACCGGGTTCAAGGTCAATACAAAATTCAATTTCACGCTCTGGAGGTAGTGTAAGACCCCGAATTTTATGAAATAAAAGTATTCAATTTTTCTATTCAGTAAATGGTTAAATTGATAAAAGGGTGATATATGAATTTTTTTTCAAAAATACGCAAGAGGTTATAAAATATTTATTTTGTCGGGGAATAATCGTTTGGTCGTGGAATATTCTTTCTGTCGGGGAATATTCGTACGACGATGCAGCTATTTGTGGGCCCCATAACGAATAACTATCGGGTGAAGAAACGATAAATTTGAGTTTTTATAAATAACGGCATAGTTGTTACCGTTAACACTGTTGGAATACCCGGTGGTTAAAATACAGTAATACGCGTTATTGCACAGTAGCTGTAAGACCCCAACTTATTAATGAATAAAATTAAATTTTCTCTAAATATTATTGTGAATAATAAGGGGTTAATTTGATATAATACTTTGGTTATGGGTGAAATGTGCAAATTTTGCAAAATAAGCAAGTGGTTATAAAATATTTATTTTTGGTCGGTGAATATTCGGTTGGTCATGGAATATTCTTGCTGTCGGGGAATATTCGTACGACGACGCAGCCTTGTGTGGGCCCCATAACGGAAAGCGATTGGATGAAGAAAACGACAAGTATAAGTTGTTTATAAATAACGGCGTAGTTGTTACCGTTAATACTGTTGGAATACCCGGTGGTTAAAATACAGTAACACACGGTATTGCACCAATTATTGATTCTTACGTAAGAAGGCACTACTCAATAATTGTTACAGTAGTTATTATTCAATATTTTATTTTATTGATTCAATAATTGCTGCGTTGATATTTTATATTATTGTTGTTTCAATAATTGTTGCTGCACAGTATTTTCATTATCAGATCAATAATTCATATTATTTGAATAATATTATTAGATAACATTATTGGCAATGTCTAGAAAGTTCTGTCTAATGAGAGGTTTGGTCATCTAATTGCGCGCCAGTAAGGAGAAATCCTTATTGGAAAGCCCCCTCTTTCCTGGGAACGGTCTGGTTGTCATAAATGTGATTCTGTAATATTATTTGTGAATAATTAATTATTGATTCATATGATAAGGAAATATTTATTTTATGTGGATATAAATGAGGGATATATTTTTGTGGTTAAAAATGAAGGAGTTAATGTTGAGGTGTTTTATCAGTATTTTTATCGGAATGGAGGTATTAAAAATCAAATCAGGGTTTTTGAGAAATATTGCGGGTGTTATAATTTTTAATCCGACCGTTGGATCGTGGTAATTTTTGGATATGTTATACATATATAAGTTGAGTATATGTCCACAAATTTTGAACCGTTAAAAATTGAACGTATGATTTATTATGAATTTTACGAGATGACTGGTTCAGAAATTGTTGAATTTTCGGAGTTTATCATTTTGATGGAAAATTCTAGAATTGGTGGGCCCCACTTGTGGTTGGTGAAGAAATGTGCTGAATTATATTTCAAATGTGGTAGGTGGGAATAGTAGCAGGTAAAGCCATCAGGTTGCAGGTCAAACCTACCAAAATTTTCCTATAAATAGAGGGCTAAGTTAGAATTGAAAATCACACCAGAAACAAGTTTTCTCTCTTTCTCTCTCTAGATTATTGAGTGTATTTTGTGAGTATTTAGATACTTTGAGAGTTTCTATTCATCAGAGCAAGTTTCTTTCAGCCTTATACCGGTATTCCGACCAGAAGTACTGATATTTTGAGGTAAGGGATATTATTTTCTTCTTAATGATATTATTTTCTTCAATATCATTATGCTGAAATATTGATATGAGTTTTTATCAAATTTGGAACTTTTTGTGTCGGGGGTTACTATTCACGTATACGGCACTATTCACGAATACGGCACTATTCACCGAAAAATAAAATTTTCTCTTTTTGTCCAAGATGTCTATTATGGTTACTATCTTTGATTGTATCCATGTTTTGATCTTTATTTTTGAATTCTGCTTCACAATTGATTATTATGAAGTATTATTGATCTTGGATAAACTGTTATACGAATCCCTACTATTTGTCCTTCTGTCTCATTGGATTCGTTCTCTTTAAGATATTTTTCATCATCCTTAGTCCTAAATGATGATATTACTGAATATCTTTGGCCTGTAGTGCAAAGATGTATAATTACTTGATGAATATCTTTGGCCTGTAGTGCAAAGATGAACAGGTGTTGAGATGAACATGACCGACTGATGATACAAATGAATATCTTTGGCCTGTAGTGCAAAGATGAATATTTGGTTAAAGATGATTATTAATTGATGTTACAGGGATAAAATGTTGATGATGGACTTTTAAATCTTAGAAGATAGTAGAATTCTTTCTCTACTTGACTCTTCTAATGGTTTGCTGTTTCCGCTGCAGTTGTTGATCTAAAACTTGTTGTCGATTATATTTTATCAGATTTTTCCCTGTTGAAAACTAACGATAATTTGTTGTATATTATCTTAGTCATAATATTCTTTACTGGGCTAGTTGAGCTCACCCTTTTCCTTTTTGTTCCATTTTTCTTCTCAGGAGGTGAGAACATAGCAGGATCTAGTCGGGGTATGGAGTGATGGTTCTAGAAAGATGTATTAGCAGTCCTCACTATTTCTGTAAAATAGTGTTTGAATAATTGTAAGGAGGATTTATTTGAGAGTGGATATTGTCTAGAAGACAATATTTGTATTTAAACTCACAGTATGTGTTGTCGTATTTTGCACGACAATTGTATTATTGAAGTTGTAATTTGCTTTCTGTACCATGTATTTGGCGACTCAGAATGGGTGTTGTATACCTATTCTGGGGGCGTCACAGTAGCACACGGTATTGCATAGTATTTTTGAAATTATTGATTCTTACGTAAGAAGGCACTACTCAATAATTGTTACAGTAATTACTGTTCAATATTTTATTTTATTGATTCAATAATTGTTGCGTTGATATTTTATATTATTGTTGTTTCAATAATTGTTGCTGCACAGTATTTTCCTTTATCAGATCAATAATTTATATTATTTGAATAATATTATTAGATAACATTATTGTCAATGTCTAGAAAGTTCTGTCTAAGGAGAGGTTTGGTCATCTAATTGCGCGCCAGTAAGGAGAAATTCTTATTGGAAAGCCCCCTCTTTCCTGGGAACGGCCTGGTTGTCATAAATGTGATTCTGTAATATTATTTGTGAATAATTAATTATTGATTCATATGATAAGAAAATATTTATTTTATGTGGATATAAATGAGGGATATATTTTTGTGGTTAAAAAATGAAGGAGTTAATGTTGAGATTTTTATCCGTATTTTTGTCGGAATGGAGGTATTAAAAATCAGGGTTTTTGAGATATTTTGCGGGGGTTATAATTTTTAATCCGACCGTTGGATCGTGGTAATTTTTGGATATGTTATACATATATAAGTTGAGTATATGCCCACAAATTTTGAACCGTTTAAAAATGAACGTATGATTTGTTATGAATTTTAAGAGGTGGCTGATTCAGAAATCAGGTTATAAATCATTTTGGTGGAAAATTCTAGAATTGGTGGGCCCCACTTGTGGTTGGTGAAGAAATGTGCTGAATTATATTTCAAATGTGGTGGGTGGGAATAGTAGCAGGTAAAGCCATCAGGTTGCAGGTCAAACCTACCAAAATTTTCCTATAAATAGAGGGCTAAGTTAGAATTGAAAATCACACCAGAAACATAAGCTTTCTCTCTTTCTCTCTCTATATTATGAAGCATATTTTGTGAGATTTTAGATACTTGGTGAGTTGCTATTCATCAGTGCAAGTTTCCTTCAGCATCATATCCGATATCCAGTCAGAAGTACTGCTCTTTTGAGGTAAGGGATAGTAAGGGATTTTAAGGGTTGTTATGATTTTCAGTTTCGTAATTTTTCTGATCTTCAAAAATTCTAGGAAAAATTTGAAATGATATTTTGATGAGTTTTCTTGATTGTGTCCAAAAATGGTGATTTTTGGATGTATAGATTGAGAGTTATGAATTTTATGAGAAAAGACTATTTTAAAAGTAACAGCTTATAATTCCTTGTGGTTAACTCCAAAATTGATGAAATTTTTATTGGGAGTACATGTATATGATAGAAGTATACTCTGTAAATTTCAGAATTTTTAGACAAAAGTACAATTTTTGATAAATGTCTAAATATTCGGCTATTTTGGCCATATGAAAAATAGTAAATGACTTTTAAAAATTCTGAGAAAAATATATGTTCACTATGGGATTATATTATGCTAAATCTCAGAAAAAAAATATTTTTGGAACTGATTTGGTATTTTTCATGAAAATGGTCTAGTTATGAGTAAATGAATTAAATATGTTATGTGAAGTAAGAAAATTGGAAAATAGGATTTTATGGCTTGAGAATCCTATATGAGGTATATGCAGATTTTTGATGAGGGTTTTGGTTATTGATGATGAAATCTTAAGAGTTGGCATTTTATGATGATTAAATGCATTAATTAGTAAAGTGTAAACAATTTAAATAAATTGTTTATAAGCTTAAGAATATTATTCTTTCAATATCATTATACCGAAATATTGGTATGTATTTTATTGTGGAATTTCTACCTTTTTCATGTCAGGATTACTATTCATGAGTTACTATTCATGAGTTACTATCACGAGTTACTATTCATGAGTTACTATTCACGAGTTACTATTCACGACAAAATTGGTTTCTTTTTCTAACCAAATTATAGTTGATTTATGAATACTGCTCTTGAAATTAAATCCATGTTTTGATCATATTGTTTTTATTATCATATATAATATTTTTATAACCTTGATGTTGAAATTCTCTTTCGCTTGAGTGTAAAGATGGGTAAATTATTGGTATGATCATGACTATGGGTTCTCTTTGGCCTGTAGTGCAAAGTTGAATTGTTACTGGTATGATCATGACCATTGAATTTATAATTGAATATCTTTAGCTTAAGTGTAAAGATGAATTGATTAACATGGTTATAATTATGGTGTATATAAATTCTGAAATGATTATATATTTCTTTGAGATATGAATATATTTGGCCTGTAGTGCAAATATGAACTGTTGATGAATATATTTGGCCGTAGTGCAAATATGAACTGTTGAGAAATATCTTTGGCCTGTAGTGCAAAGATAAAATATTGATGAATATCTTTGGCCTGTAGTGCAAAGATGAATTGTTGATGAATATCTTTGGCCCGTAGTGCAAAGATGACATGTTGTTGAATATCTTTGGCCAGTAGTGCAAAGATGAACATATGTTGAGATAAACATGACCAACTGGTGATACAAATGAATATCTTTGGCCGTAGTGCAAAGATGAAGTTATTAGTATGATTATGAACAGAAAATGTGATTTGGTGTAACCATGATCTTTGATGTTTCAGGTAAAGATAGGTGATGAAAATTATCTTCGTCCTGGATGAGAAGAGGAATTTAGAACTACAGTTATGATTATGAGTTATTCATATGATTGTGGACCAGAATTGTTGATTGATGTTACAGGGATAAAACATTGTTGGTGGATTTTTAACATGGAGAAGATAATAGACTTTATAGTCTATTTGACTCTTCTAATGGATTGCTCGTTCCGCTGCAACTATGGTTGAAATTTTTATCATTTACCATATGTTCTAAATCTCTGATTTATTATTGATGAAGGCTATTGATAATTTAATTATCTTTAGTCATGATATTCTTTACTGGGCTAGTTGTGCTCACCCTTTTGCTTCACAATTCCTTTCAGGTAATAAGAGTGTAGCTGGGTCGAGCGAGGGTAACGGGAAAATAGAACAGTGGTCTCTAGCTGTGGATGTTCTCCCGAAGCAGTATAGAAAAGTTCATTTAGTTGTTATATTTGGTGAATCCAATAGGGTAAGGTGTACCCAACGTTGGAAGGGTGGTTTGCCACTATCATACAAGATGTCTAACGACATACAACCTCGTGTCATCATAAGACAGGGATGTGCTCATCCACTTGCTGAGTATATATACGAACACTACCTATATAATCTTGGTGTTTGTTTAAAGTATAATTCTCAATTAGAGACAGTAGAGATAATGATATGTCAAGAGAAGACTCACCATTGGGAAGAATATGATAGTAATCTTCTCGTTTTTCTTTGGGGTCTATTGGGTCAACCAAGGATAATTCTGTGGCCATATGATATCTATCATAACCTAGACGCATGGCCTCCCATGTACGAAGGTTTCCTTGAGCACTTCCCAAAGATTCTAATTTCTAAAACAGTTTTTGACTATACCTTTATGTAAGGTGTCATTGTGAGGTGATGTCCACGGTTGGAACATGAGTCACATTTGGTATATATTTGTATCCAAACTCACAGCATATGTGTTGTTGTATTTTGCACGACAATTGTTGTAATAAAGTTATAGTTGTTTTCTGTACCATGTATTTGACGACTCAGAATGGGTTGGGTGGAATGGACCTATTTTGGGGTTGTCACAGGTAGGCCAGGAAGTTATTCAGGGAATACGTCA
The DNA here is from genome assembly GCA_016801055.1 of Panax notoginseng. Lineage (NCBI taxonomy): Eukaryota > Viridiplantae > Streptophyta > Magnoliopsida > Apiales > Araliaceae > Panax > Panax notoginseng. The sequence goes on along the minus strand of CM029015.1, from coordinate 216,243,874 downwards.
GGAAATTTATTAACAATAGAAATATCATTCAAAATGGACGTATTTTTGTTTAGATCAATGACATGAGCTAAGAAAGCTTGACATTCATTTATCAATAAACGAATAGCTTTATGGCTTGAGATGACAGCGATTGATTTTAATGGTTTGTGTGACGCCCCCAAAAATAGGTATACATCACCTATCTTGGGTCGCCAGATACATGGTACAGAATTCAAATACAACTTACTAATACAACTGTCGTGCACAATACGACAAAATATAAACTGTGAGTTTGAATACAAATATTATCTTCTAGAGAGTATCTATACTCAAAAGGAGTCCTCATTAAAATTATTATCACACTATTACATAGGATAGTGAGGACTACTAATACTATCATCTGGTTCGTCACTCCGTTCCCCGACTCGTCCCAGCTATATTCTCATGTCTTGAAGAGAACAGTGAAAGAAAGGGTGAGCTCAACTAGCCCAGTAAGAAATATTACGACTAAGATAATGCAGAATAAATTATCATTAGCCTTCAACAGTGTTAAACTGATAAAATATAACGAACATCAAGTTTAACTGCAGCGGAACAAGCAATCCATTAAAAGAGTCAAGTAGAAAATAAAATCTACTGTCTTCTATGATTTAAAAGGTTTTTCAACACCTTTATCGCTGAGACTCAGCTTAATAAAATAATCCACATCATCGAATCACCCCTGCACTACGGCCAAGGATATTCGTGTATTCATTAATGGTCATGATCATGCCAACAACTGTCCATCAATGCACTACGGGCTAATGAGGACTTTTACCACATCATTTGTAACATTACGGTCATGATTATACCGAATAATCCCTGGTCATAATCATACCAAGTCCATCTATGCACTATAGGCCACAGATGACTTTCAACATTTTATAAACATGAGGATGATGACAATGATATAAGAATTCAATAAAACAAGTTCAAGAATTAATTTATCCAAGAATTAACAACGTCCAAATTGTCAACATGATACTGCTTTGTGGAGTAAAATTCAAGAATGCTTAGAAGAATATTTTCATGAAAAAATATGGATGAACCGCAATTATCAAGGATATTCCACAAATTTCATGGAGTATAGAAGTCAAAACTTAACCAACTGAGTATAATAAAGAATGGAATAACAAAAGAAATCACCATGCATGCGATAGACCGCACAGACAGGTTATTCCAACAGAATAATAAATAATGGAACCAGGTCCGACGTAAAACGCACAGACAGGATATTCGAACAGAATAATAATAAAGACGGAACCAGGTCCGGTGTAATACACACAGACAAGATGTTCTAACGGAATAATAATAAAGACGGAACCAGGTCCGGCGTAAAACACACAGACAGGATATTCCACCAGAATAATAATAAAGACGGAACCAGGTCCGGTGTAAAACACACAGACATGATGTTCCAACAGAATAATAATAAAGACGGAACCAAGTCCGGTGTAAAACACACAGACAAGATATTCCAACAGAATAATAATAAAAACGGAACCAGGTCCGGTGTAAAACACACAGAGAGGATGTTCCAACAGAATAATAAAATAATGTCACCAAGTATAGGGTAGACCGCGTATACAGGTTATTCCAATAGAATAATAAGAAATAGAATAACAACTGTTCTCTTCATGAATAAGAAAGAATAACACTCCTTACCGTTTTAAAGAAGAACATAAATAAGGAAGTATTTAAGTAGCAGAATACTTTTCTTCTCTCTCTCTATAGTTTCTCTCTATAGTTTCTTTCTCTAGAGTTCATTGAATTCGTAAGAAATAATGAAGGAATGAGCTGCTATTTATAGAAAAATGGAATGCATAGTAACTAATCCATGAACGGTCCAGATTGATTACTTTAATCTGACGGTCCATATTTAAAGAAAAATCTTTTAAATAAAATATAATATATTCTATTTATAGAATAACTTTAATAAAGTATTCTGTTTTATATAAAAAGATGTTTCTGTTTTATTGCGTTAATAATACGAATAAAACAAAACGTCATTATCGCTAAATAATTCATATTATTAACTGACAATAATTGAATCAAATTGAGTGACTTCTCACATAAGCATTAATAATCAATACCGTGTGCTACTATACAACCATACGTATTACTGTACTTTTATTACCGAACAGTTCAACAGTATCAATGGTAAAACTTCCGCTGTTATTTTTAATAAAATATTTTTGTCGTTTTCTTAATCCGACAATAATTCTGTTGTGGGGTCCACCAATGATTGTGCCATTATACGAATATTTCCTGTTAAAACGAATATTTCCCGACCAATCAAATATTATATAACAACTTACGTATTTTGTAAAATTTATAAATTTTACCCACAACTATAACATTATATCAAATTAACTACATAATATTCAAAAATGATATTTATAGAAAATTTGTCTTTATTTATAAAAGTTGGGGTCTTACAGTTTGGTTGCTTGAATTCGCATAATAAGTCGATTAGGAATATGAAAGCTAACAACCTTACGAAAATAATCAATTTTTGCATGATGAGTATTTAACCAATCAATCCCTAGAATCACGTCAAATGCAAGTATTTTTAATGAAATAAGATCGACAGGTAATGTTTGGGTACCAACTTGAACCAAACAAGACTTATAAACCGTGGATGTAATGAATGTTTCTCCCAATGGAGTTTCAACAGATAAGTCAAAGTCTAATTTCTCCGGAGTCAAATTTAATCGATGAGCGAAAGTAGGAGAAATAAAAGAATGGGTAGAACCGGTATCAAATAAAGTATAGACTTCGTTAGAGTTTATGGTAAGCTTACCCGTGATGACCTCATTCGGGTTCCTTGCTTTCTGGGAAGTCACAACAAACGCTCTCTCTTGCACTATCGGTTTTGACTTTTCTGGGACGGCCTTTGGTGCCTCCATCCTAGCTGAACTTATTTTTGGTAAACGACAAAATCGAGCTAAATGACCTTCTTTTCCACAATTATAACATGCTTTAGACGACATTACGCAGTTTGGACTGATGTGCCCCTCCCCTCCGTATTTGAAACATATGATAGGTGGTCATTCTCCTTCCTTAACAACGGGTGTTGGTGCTGACGTCTTTCCATCATTGTTGAATCTCCTCTTCTTGAAATGACCATTCTTATTGTTTTGGCCCTGATTACCACCGAAGTGGTTACCATTTCTGGCCTGTTGATTCCCTCCACGCTTGTTGTCACCGCTTCGATGACTGCTCTCATTGGTATTATCATTTTGCCGACTGCTCTCCTTTGGTTGCGTTGACTCGTTATCGCGCTCCACTAACTGAGCCTTATTCACAACATCTGAATATAAACACAGTTTATGAGAAATAAGATGTTGACGTATCTCAGGTTTCAAACCTCGCAAAAACATTCGCAACATTCGCTCTTCATTATCCACCAAGTGGGACGCAAACCGGGACAACTCAGCAAATTTAGCCTCATACTGCGACACGGTCATATTATTCTGCTCCAATTTAATGAAATTCACCTCCTTCATGTGTTGAACACTTTCGAGAAAGTATTTGTCATTGAACAGCTTTTGGAACTTCTCCCAAGACATCTTCAGTGCGGCAGGTTGAGTACGCTTAATCGATTCCCATCAGTAATCCGCCTCTCCTCGCAACATAAAGGCGGTAAAGGGAACCTTTTGCTCCTCGGAGCATCCGAAGACATCAAATATCTTGGTGATCTGCTTTATCCATGTTTTCGCTATAAGTGGTTTTGGCTCTCCCTTAAACTCCGGTGATCCCAGCTCCTTGAACTGTTTAGCGGTGACCATCCGAGAGTTTTCAGTGTTTTCACCTACATTTTGAACAGGAGCCGCTCTCGCCAGTTGTTGCATGAACTGCATAAAGCTTCTGCACATTTCATCATTCATCATTTGGTCAGTATTATTGTTCGCATGAGGATTGTCGCCTTCCTGATGCACATTATCTCGATTATTGATATGTTGTGAATCAACAGTCGCCTGTGCTCCATTGCTATTCTCAACATTCTCGGATGTCATTTTCAGATACTGCTATAAAATAAAAGTTAATTGATATGTCATATATTATCCTTATATTCTGACCGACAATTAAATACCATTCAAATAAACTTAGGTAGGTCATACTAGCGAAGGAATTCCCTGTCTCTCCCCTCCTAGTTATATTCTCACATCTTAGCCAGGGATCATATCCTTAAGCTCTGATACCAACTGTGACACCCCCAAAATTAGGTATATATCACCCATCTTGGGTCGTCAGATACATGGTACAAAATACAAATACAACTTACTAATACAACTGTCGTGTACAATACGACAAAACATAACTGTGAGTTTGAATACAATTATTGTCTACTAGAGACTATACAAACTCAAAAGGAGTCCTCATTACAATTATTGCCACACTATTTAACAGAATAGTGAGGACTACTAATACTATCATCTGGTCCATCACTCCATTCCCAGACTCGTCCCAGCTATATTCTCATTTCCTGAAGAGAACAGTGACAGAAATGGTAAGCTCAACTAGCCCAGTAAGAAATATTATGACTAAGATAATACAGAATAAATTATCATTAGCCTTCAATAGTGTTAAACTGATAAAATATAACGAACATCAAGTTTAACTGCAGCGGAACAAGCAATCCATTAAAAGAGTCAAGTAGAAAATAAAATCTACTATCTTTTATGATTTAAAAGGTTTTTCATCACTATTATCGCTGAGACTCAGCTTAATAAATAATCCACATCATCGAATCACCCCTGCACTATGGTCAAGGATATTCTTTAGCATCACGACCACAATTATCCATGCACTATGGGCCAAGAATATTTGTGTATTCATTAATGGTCATGATCATGCCAACAACTGTCCATCAATGCACTACGGGCCAATGAGGACTTTTACCACATCATTTGTAACATTACAGTCATGATTACACTGAATAATCCCTGGTTATAATCATATCAAGTCCATCTATGCACTACATACCATATAAACATGAGGATGATGACAATGATATAAGAATTCAATAAAACAAGTTCAAGAATTAATTAATCCAAGCACCAATAACGTCCAAATTGTCAACATGATACTGCTTTGTGCAGTAAAATTCAAGAATTCCTATTAGAATATTTCCATGAAAAGATACTAGATGAAGCGCAAATATCAAAGATAGTCCACTAATTTCATGGAGTATAAAAGTCAAAACTTTAACCAACTGAGTATAATAAAGAATGAAAAAATAAAAGAAATCACCATGCATGCTATAGACCGCACAAACATGTTATTCTAACAGAATAATAAATAATGGAACCAGGTCCGGCGTAAAATGCACAGACAGGATATTCTAACAGAATAATAATAATAATGGAACCAGGACCGGTGTAAAACACACAGACAGGATGTTCCAACAGAATAATAATAAAGACGGAATCAGGTCCGGTGTAAAACACACAGACAAGATGTTCCAACAGAATAATAATAAAGACGGAACCAGGTCCGGTGAAAAACACACAGACAGGATGTTCCAACAGAATAATAGAAGAATGTCACCAAGTATAGGGTAGACCGCGTATACAGGTTATTTCAATAGAATAATAAGAAATGGAATAACAACAGTTCTCTTCATGAATAATAAAGAATAACACCCCTTACCGTTTTAAAGAAGAACTGAAATAAGGAAGTAGTTAAGTAGCAGAATACTTTTCTTCTCTCTCTCTATAGTTTCTCTCTCTAGAGTTCATTGAATTCGTAAGAAATAATGAAGGAATGAGCTGCTATTTATAGAAAAATAGAATGCATAGTAACTAATCCATGAACGGTCCAGATTGATTACTTTAATCTGACGGTCCATATTTAAAGAATTTTTTTTAAATAAAATATAATATATTCTATTTATAGAATAACTTTAATAAAGTATTCTGTTTTATATAAAAAGATGTTTCTGTTTTATTACGTTAATAATACGAATAAAACAAAACTTCATTATCGCTAAATAATTCATATTATTAACTGACAATAATTGAATCAAACTGAGTGACTTCTAATATAAGCATTAATAATCAATACCGTGTGCTACTATGCAACCACACGTATTACTGTACTTTTACTACCGAGTAGTTCAACAGTATCAATGGTAAAACTTCTGCCGTTATTTTTAATAAAATAATTTTGTCGTTTTCTCAATCCGACAATAATTTCGTTGTGGGGTCCACCAATGATTGTGCCATTGTACGAATATTCCCTGTTAAAACGAATATTCCCCGACCAATCGAATATTATATAACAACTTGCGTACTTTGCAAAATTTATAAATATTACCCATAACTATAACATTATATCAAATTAACTCCATAATATTCAAAAATGATATTTATAGAAAATTCATCGTTATTTATAAAAGTTGGGGTCTTACAGAAACTATAGAGAGAGTTCTTCTTCTATAATCTTGAGTTTATTTATTTAGAGTTTAAGAAAGCTATGAGCGTAGTGCAAGTTTTCTTCGAGTATATCCTCGCCCTACCAGTCGGAATACTCTTCTTTCAAAGGTAAGGGATATTATTTGTTGTACTCGTAAGGGGTATTATTTCTTTTGTATTCATGAAGAGAACTTCTATTATTCCATTCTTTATTATTCTGTTGGAATAACCTGTATAAGCGGGCTACCCTATACTTGGTGAAATTCATCTGTTATTCTATTATTTATTATTCTATTGGAATATCCTGTCTGTGCATTTACGCCGGACCTGGTTCCATTATTTATTATTCTGTCGGAATATCCTGTCTGTGCATTTTACGCCGGACTTGGTTCCATTATTTATTATTCTGTCAGAATATCCTGTCTGTGCGTTTTACGTCGGACCTGGTTCCATTCTTTATTATTCTGTTGGAATATCCTGTTTGTGCGTTTTACGCCGGACCTGGTTCCGTTATTTATTATTCTGTTGGAATAACCTGTCTGTGTGGTCTATCGCATGCATGGTGATTTTTTTTGTTATTTCATTATTTATTATACTCAGTTGGTTAAAACTTTGACTTTTATACTCCATGAAATTAGTGAAATATCCTTGATATTTGCGATTCATCCAGTATATTTTCATGGAAATATTCATCTGAGCATTCTTGAATTTTACTTTATAAAGCAGTATCATGTTGACAATTTGGACGTTATCAGTTCCTAGATAAATTAATTATTGAACTTGTTTTATTGAATTCTTATATCATTGTCATCATCCGCATGTTTATATTTTGTTGAAAGTCATCTATGGTCTGTAGTGCATAGATTGACTTGGTATGATTATGACCAGGGATTATTTGGTATAATCATGACCGTAATGTTACAAATGATGTGGAAAAAGTCCTCATTGGCCCGTAGTGTATTGATGGACAGTTTTTGGTATGATTATGGCTATGGATTCTCTTTGGTCGTAGTGCAAAGATGAATTGTTTTATGGCATGATCAGGACCGTTGATGAAAACATGATTATCTTTAGCCGTAGTGCATGGATAATTCGTGGTCGTGATACTAAAGAATATCCTTGGCCGTAGTGCAGGGGTGATTCGATGATGTGGATTATTTATTAAGCTGAGTCCCAGCGATAAAAGTCATGAAAAACCTTTTAAATTATAAAAGATAGTAGATTTTATTTTGTACTTGACGCTTTTAATGGATTGTTGGTTCCGCTGCAGTTAAACTTGATGTTTATTGTATTTTATCAGTTTAACATTGTTGAAGACTAATGATAATTTATTCTGCATTATCTTAGTCATAATATTTCTTAAAGGGCTAGTTGAGCTCACCCTTTCTTTCATTGACCTCTTCAGGAAATGAGAATATAGTTGGGACGAGTCGGAGAACGGAGTGATGGACCAGATGATAGCATTAGTAGTCCTCACTATTTTATGTAATAGTGTGATAATAATTGTAATGAGGACTCCTTTTGAGTTTGTATACTCTCTAGTAGACAATATTTGTATTCAAACTCACAGTTTATGTTTTGTCATATTGTACACAACAATTGTATTATTAAATTGTATTTGAATTATGTACCATGTAGCTGGCGACTCAAGATGGGTGATTATACCTAATTTTGGGGGCGTCTCAGTTGGTATCAAAGCTTAGGGATATGATCCCTGGCTGAGATGTGAGGCAAGAACTAGGAGGGGAGAGACGGGAGAATTCTTTCGCTAGTATGACCTACCTAAGTTTATTTGGTATTTAATTTATCGGTCAGAATATAAGGATAATATGTGATATGTTAATTAACTCTTGTTTTGTTGCAGTATTTGAAAATGACATATGAAAATGTTGAGATAAGCAATGGAGCATAGGAGACCGTTGAGTCTCCACAGATCAATAATCAGGACAAGGTACAACAGGATGGCGATAATCCTCATGTAAACAATAACACTGATCAATTGACGAACGACGGTAAGTTTAGGAGCTTTTTAGAATTTATGCAACATCAGGTGAAGGCGGCTCCTGTTCATAATGCAGGTAAAAATAATGGCAACCCACGGTTGGTCACCGCTAAGCAATTCAAGGAGCTGGGACCACCGGAGTTTTTGAGAAAGCCAGAACCACTTAAGGCGGAGACGTGGTTAAAGCAGATCACCAAGATATTTGATGTCTTGGGATGCTCCAAGGAGCAAAAGGTTCCCTTTGCCACCTTTATGTTGCATGAAGAGGTAGATCACTGGTGGGAATCTGTAAAACGTACCCAGCCTGACGCACTCAAGATGTCTTGGGAATAGTTCCAAGAGCTGTTCAATGACAAGTACTTTCCCGAAAGCATTCGTCACATGAAGGAAGTGGAATTTATCAAGTTGGAGCAACACAACATGACCGTGTCGCAGTACGAAGCCAAGTTTGCCGAGTTGTCCCGATTTGCGTCTCACTTGGTTGATAATGAAGAGAGAATGACGCAGATATTTTTAAGAGGTTTGAAGCCAGAGATACGTCAATAACTTATTTCTCATAAACTGTGTTTGTATTCAGATATTGTAAATAGGGCTCAGTTAGTGGAGCGCGATAACGAGTTAACACAACCAAAAGAGAGCAGCAGACAAAATGATAATACCGGTGATAACAGTCATCAAAGCGGTGACAATAAACATGGAGGGAATCAACATGCCAGAAATGGTAACCACCTCGGTGGTAATCATGGTCAAAACAATAAGAATGGACATTTCAAGAAGAGGAGATTCAACAATGATGGAAAGACGTCAGCACCAGCACCCGTTGTTAAGGAAGAAGAACGACCACCTATCATATGCTTCAAATGCGGAGGGGAGGGACACATCAGTCCAAACTGCGCGTGTAAGACCCCGAATTTTATGAAATAAAAGTATTCAATTTTTTTTTATAGTTACTATTCAGTAAATGGTTAAATTGATAAAAGTTAAAGTTAAGGGTGATATATGAAATTTTTTCAAACTACGCAAGTGGTTATAAAATAATCATTGTTGTCGGGGAATATTCGTTTGGTCGTGGAATATTCTTTCTGTCGGGAAATATTCGTACGACGGTGCAGCTATTTGTGGGCTCCATAACGAATAACTGTCGGGTGAAGAAAATGACAAATTTGAGTTTTTACAAATAACGACGTAGTTGTTACCGTTAACACTGTTGGAATACCCGGTGGTTAAAATACAGTAATACGCGTTATTGCACAGTAGCACACGGTATTGCATAGTATTTTTGAAATTATTGATTCTTACGTAAGAAGGCACTACTCAATAATTGTTACAGTAATTACTGTTCAATATTTTATTTTATTGATTCAATAATTGTTGCGTTGATATTTTATATTATTGTTGTTTCAATAATTGTTGCTGCACAGTATTTTCCTTTATCAGATCAATAATTCATATTATTTGAATAATATTATTAGATAACATTATTGGCAATGTCTAGAAAGTTCTGTCTAAGGAGAGGTTTGGTCATCTAATTGCGCGCTAGTAAGGAGAAATCCTTATTGGAAAGCCCCCTCTTTCCTGGGAACGGCCTGGTTGTCATAAATGTGATTCTGTAATATTATTTGTGAATAATTAATTATTGATTCATATGATAAGAAATATTTATTTTATGTGGATATAAATGAGGGATATATTTTTGTGGTTAAAAATGAAGGAGTTAATGTTGAGGTTTTTATCAGTATTTTTGTCGGAATGGAGGTATTAAAAATCAGGGTTTTTGAGATATTTTGCGGGGGTTATAATTTTTAATCCGACCGTTGGATCGTGGTAATTTTTGGATATGTTATACATATATAAGTTGAGTATATGTCCACAAATTTTGAACCGTTAAAAATGAACGTATGATTTATTATGAATTTTACGAGATGACTGGTTCAGAAATTGTTGAATTTTCGGAGTTTATCATTTTGGTAGAAAATTCTAGAATTGGTGGGCCCCACTTGTGGTTGGTGAAGAAATGTGCTGAATTATATTTCAAATGTGGTGGGTGGAAATAGTAGCAGGTAAAGCCATCAGGTTGCAGGTCAAACCTACCAAAATTTTCCTATAAATAGAGGGCTAAGTTAGAATTGAAAATCACACCAGAAACATAAGCTTTCTCTCTTTCTCTCTCTATATTATGAAGCATATTTTGTGAGTTTTTAGATACTTGGTGAGTTGCTATTCATCAGTGCAAGTTTCCTTCAGCATCATATCCGATATCCAGTCAGAAGTACTGCTCTTTTGAGGTAAGGGATTGTAAGGGATAGTAAGGGATAGTAAGGGTTGTTATGATTTTCAGTTTCGTAATTTTTCTGAACTTCAAAAATTCTGGAAAAATTTGAAATGATATTTTGATGAGTTTTCTTGATTGTGTCCAAAAATGGTGATTTTTGGATGTATAGATTGAGAGTTATGAATTTTATGAGAAAAGACTATTTTAAAAGTAACCGCTTATAATTCCTTGTGGTTAACTCCAAAATTGATGAAATTTTTATTGGGAGTACATGTATATGAAAGAAGTATACTCTGTAAATTTCAGAATTTTTAGACAAAAGTACAATTTTTGATAAATGTCTAAATATTCGGCTGTTTTGACCATATGAAAAATAGTAAATGACTTTTAAAAATTCTGAGAAAAATATATGTTCACTATGTGACTATATTATGCTAAATCCCAGAAAAGAAATATTTTTGGAACTGATTTGGTATTTTTCATAAAAATGGTCTAGCTATGAGTAAATGAATTAAATATGTTTTGTGAAGAAAGAAAATTGGAAAATAGGATTTTATGGCTTGAGAATCCTATATGAGGTATATGCAGATTTTTGATGAGGGTTTTGGTTATTGATGATGAAATCTTATGAGTTTGGCATTTTAGATGATTAAATGCATTATTTAGTAAAGTGTAAACAATTTAAATAAATTGTTTATAAGCTTAAGAAATATTATTCTTTCAATATCATTATACCGAAATATTGGTATGGATTTTATTGTGGAATTTCTATCTTTTGTGTCGGGGTTACTATTCATGAGTTACTATTCACGATTTACTATTCATGAGTTACGAATATTACTCTTGAGATTAAAACTATATGTTGATCATATTATTTTTATCATCATATATAACATTTTTATAACCCTGATGTTGAAATTCTCTTTCACTGGAGTGTAAAGATGGGTAGATTATTGGTATGATCATGACTAGGGTTCTCTTTGGCCTGTAGTGCAAAGTTGAATTGTGACTGGTATGATCATGACCATTGAATTTATAATTGAATATCTTTAGCTTAAGTGTAAAGGTGAATTGATCAACATGGTTATAATTATTGTTTATATAAATTCTGAAATGATTATATATTTCTTTGAGATATGAATATATTTGGCCTGTAGTGCAAATATGAATTGTTGATGAATATCTTTGGCCTGTAGTGCAAAGATGAATTGTTGATGAATATCTTTGGCCTGTAGTGCAAAGATGAATTGTTGATGAATATCTTTGGCCTGTAGTGCAAAGATGGTCTGTTGATGAATATCTTTGGCCCGTAGTGCAAAGATAAACTGTTGTTGAATATCTTTGGTCGTAGTGCAAAGATGGATTTATTAGTATGATTATGAACAGGAACTGTGATTTGGTATAACCATGATCTTTGATGTTTCAGGTAAAGACAGGTGATGAAAATATTCTTCGTCCTGGGTGCGAAGAAAAATTTAGAATCACAATTATGATTATGAGTTATTCATATGATTGTGGAAAGGAATTGTTGATTGATGTTACAGGGATAAAACATTGTTGATGGATTTTTAACATGGAGAAGATAATAGACTTTATAGTCTATTTGACTCTTCTAATGGATTGCTCGTTCCGCTGCAACTATGGTTGAAATTTTTATCATTTACCATATGTTCTAAATCTCTGATTTATTATTGATGAAGGCTATTGATAATTTAATTATCTTTAGTCATGATATTCTTTACTGAGCTAGTTGTGCTCACCCTTTTGCTTCACAATTCCTTTCAGGTAATAAGAGTGTAGCTGGGTCGAGCGGGGGTAACAAGGGAATAGAACGGTGGTCATCATTTAGTAGTTATATTTGGTGAAGAAAATAGGGTGAGGCGAACCCAACGTTGGAAGGGTGTTTTGTCACTATCATACAAGATGTCTAATGACATACAACCTCGTGTCATCATAAGACAGGGATGTGCTCATCCACTTGCTGAGTATATATACGAGCACTACCTATATAATCTTGGTGTTTGTTTGAAGTATAATTCTCAATTAGAGACAGTGGAGATAATGATAAGTCAAGAGAAGACTCACCATTGGGAAGAATATGATAGTAATCTTCTCGTTTTTCTTTGGGGTCTATTGGGTCAACCAAGGATAATTCTGTGGCCATATGATATCTATCATAACCTAGACGCGTGGCCTCCCATGTACGAAGGTTTCCTTGAGCACTTCCCAAAGATTCTAATTTCTAAAACAGTTTTTGACTATACCTTTATGTAAGGTACCTTTGTGAGGTGATGACACATGATGGTGTCCAATGTCACATTTGGTATATATTTGTATCCAAACTCACAGCATATGTGTTGTTGTATTTTGCACGACAATTGTTGTAATAAAGTTGTAGTTATTTTCTGTACCATGTATTTGGCGACTCAGAATGGGTTGGGTGGAATGGACCTATTTTGGGGTTGTCACAGGTGGTATCAGAGCTATAAGTAAAGAGCCCCGAGCCTCTCGCTGGTGACTTCCTGTTGATGGGGGATGCACCGAAGCCAGACTCTCCGTAGGGGACGCCGTTCTGCGGTGGCAAACTGATAGGTACCACTGTGAGGTGCTGTCCACTGATGGGACATTTGTCACAGGTGGTATCAGAGCTTAGGGATATGATCTCTGGCGGAGATCGGGGAATACAACTAGGAGGGGAGAGATGAGTAAATCCTTCGCTAGTGCGTCCTACCTAAGCTTATTTGTTGGTCAATCATAATATTGGGATATTATGTGATACGTTAATTTGTTAAATTAACCCTTGTTTTGAAGCTGTATTCTAGAATGATATTTGAAATACAGAAGATGAGCAATGGAGAAATTATGATGACAGGGAAGATGGAATTTGAAATGAAAGGAAGGTATTCTCAACTCTTTGAAATACCAGGTACGTAAATTTCGAGGACGAAATTTCATAAGGAGGGGAGATTGTAAGACCCCGAATTTTATGAAATAAAAGTATTCAATTTTTTTTATAGTTACTATTCAGTAAATGGTTAAATTGATAAAAGTTAAAGTTAAGGGTGATATATGAAATTTTTTCAAACTACGCAAGTGGTTATAAAATAATCATTGTTGTCGGGGAATATTCGTTTAGTCGTGGAATATTCTTTCTGTCGGGAAATATTCGTACGACGGTGCAGCTATTTGTGGGCCCCATAACGAATAACTGTCGGGTGAAGAAAATGACAAATTTGAGTTTTTACAAATAACGGCGTAGTTGTTACCGTTAACACTGTTGGAATACCCGGTGGTTAAAATACAGTAATACGCGTTATTGCACAGTAGCACACGGTATTGCATAGTATTTTTGAAATTATTGATTCTTACGTAAGAAGGCACTACTCAATAATTGTTACAGTAATTACTGTTCAATATTTTATTTTATTGATTCAATAATTGTTGCGTTGATATTTTATATTATTGTTGTTTCAATAATTGTTGCTGCACAGTATTTTCCTTTATCAGATCAATAATTCATATTATTTGAATAATATTATTAGATAACATTATTGGCAATGTCTAGAAAGTTCTGTCTAAGGAGAGGTTTGGTCATCTAATTGCGCGCCAGTAAGGAGAAATCCTTATTGGAAAGCCCCCTCTTTCCTGGGAACGGCCTGGTTGTCATAAATGTGATTCTGTAATATTATTTGTGAATAATTAATTATTGATTCATATGATAAGAAATATTTATTTTATGTGGATATAAATGAGGGATATATTTTTGTGGTTAAAAATGAAGGAGTTAATGTTGAGGTTTTTATCAGTATTTTTGTCGGAATGGAGGTATTAAAAATCAGGGTTTTTGAGATATTTTGCGGGGGTTATAATTTTTAATCCGACCGTTGGATCGTGGTAATTTTTGGATATGTTATACATATATAAGTTGAGTATATGTCCACAAATTTTGAACCGTTAAAAATGAACGTATGATTTATTATGAATTTTACGAGATGACTGGTTCAGAAATTGTTGAATTTTCGGAGTTTATCATTTTGGTAGAAAATTCTAGAATTGGTGGGCCCCACTTGTGGTTGGTGAAGAAATGTGCTGAATTATATTTCAAATGTGGTGGGTGGGAATAGTAGCAGGTAAAGCCATCAGGTTGCAGGTCAAACCTACCAAAATTTTCCTATAAATAGAGGGCTAAGTTAGAATTGAAAATCACACCAGAAACATAAGCTTTCTCTCTTTCTCTCTCTATATTATGAAGCATATTTTGTGAGTTTTTAGATACTTGGTGAGTTGCTATTCATCAGTGCAAGTTTCCTTCAGCATCATATCCGATATCCAGTCAGAAGTACTGCTCTTTTGAGGTAAGGGATTGTAAGGGATAGTAAGGGATTTTAAGGGTTGTTATGATTTTCAGTTTCGTAATTTTTCTGAACTTCAAAAATTCTGGAAAAATTTGAAATGATATTTTGATGAGTTTTCTTGATTGTGTCCAAAAATGGTGATTTTTGGATGTATAGATTGAGAGTTATGAATTTTATGAGAAAAGACTATTTTAAAAGTAACCGCTTATAATTCCTTGTGGTTAACTCCAAAATTGATGAAATTTTTATTGGGAGTACATGTATATGATAGAAGTATACTCTGTAAATTTCAGAATTTTTAGACAAAAGTACAATTTTTGATAAATGTCTAAATATTCGGCTGTTTTGGCCATATGAAAAATAGTAAATGACTTTTAAAAATTCTGAGAAAAATATATGTTCACTATGGGACTATATTATGCTAAATCCCAGAAAAGAAATATTTTTGGAACTGATTTGGTATTTTTCATGAAAATGGTCTAGTTATGAGTAAATGAATTAAATATGTTTTGTGAAGAAAGAAAATTGGAAAATAGGATTTTATGGCTTGAGAATCCTATATGAGGTATATGCAGATTTTTGATGAGGGTTTTGATTATTGATGATAAAATCTTATGAGTTTGGTATTTTAGATGATTAAATGCATTATTTAGTAAAGTGTAAACAATTTAAATAAATTGTTTATAAGCTTAAGAAATATTATTCTTTCAATATCATTATACCGAAATATTGGTATGGATTTTATTGTGGAATTTCTATCTTTTGTGTCGGGGTTACTATTCATGAGTTACTATTCACGATTTACTATTCATGAGTTACGAATATTACTCTTGAGATTAAAACTATATGTTGATCATATTATTTTTATCATCATATATAACATTTTTATAACCCTGATGTTGAAATTCTCTTTCACTGGAGTGTAAAGATGGGTAGATTATTGGTATGATCATGACTAGGGTTCTCTTTGGCCTGTAGTGCAAAGTTGAATTGTGACTGGTATGATCATGACCATTGAATTTATAAATGAATATCTTTAGCTTAAGTGTAAAGATGAATTGATTAACATGGTTATAATTATGGTGTATATAAATTCTGAAATGATTATATATTTCTTTGAGATATGAATATATTTGGCCTGTAGTGCAAATATGAATTGTTGAGGAATATCTTTGGCCTGTAGTGCAAAGATGAATTGTAGAGGAATATCTTTGGCCTGTAGTGCAAAGATGAATTGTAGATGAATATCTTTGGCCTGTAGTGCAAAGATGGTCTGTTGATGAATATCTTTGGCCCGTAGTGCAAAGATAAACTGTTGTTGAATATCTTTGGTCGTAGTGCAAAGATGGATTTATTAGTATGATTATGAACAGGAACTGTGATTTGGTATAACCATGATCTTTGATGTTTCAGGTAAAGACATGTGATGAAAATATTCTTCGTCCTGGGTGTGAAGAAAAATTTAGAATCACAATTATGATTATGAGTTATTCATATGATTGTGGAAAGGAATTGTTGATTGATGTTACAGGGATAAAACATTGTTGATAGATTTTTAACATGGAGAAGATAATAGACTTTATAGTCTATTTGACTCTTCTAATGGATTGCTCGTTCCGCTGCAACTATGGTTGAAATTTTTATCATTTACCATATGTTCTAAATCTCTGATTTATTATTGATAAAGGCTATTGATAATTTAATAATCTTTAGTCATGATATTCTTTACTGAGCTAGTTGTGCTCACCCTTTTGCTTCACAATTCCTTTCAGGTAATAAGAGTGTAGCTGGGTCGAGCGGGGGTAACAAGGGAATAGAACGGTGGTCATCATTTAGTAGTTATATTTGGTGAAGAAAATAGGGTGAGGCGAACCCAACGTTGGAAGGGTGTTTTGTCACTATCATACAAGATGTCTAATGACATACAACCTCGTGTCATCATAAGACAGGGATGTGCTCATCCACTTGTTGAGTATATATACGAGCACTACCTATATAATCTTGGTGTTTGTTTGAAGTATAATTCTCAATTTGAGACAGTGGAGATAATGATAAGTCAAGAGAAGACTCACCATTGGGAAGAATATGATAGTAATCTTCTCGTTTTTCTTTGGGGTCTATTGGGTCAACCAAGGATAATTCTGTGGCCATATGATATCTATCATAACCTAGACGCGTGGCCTCCCATGTACGAAGGTTTTCTTGAGTACTTCCCAAAGATTCTAATTTCTAAAATAGTTTTTGACTGTACCTTTATGTAAGGTACCTTTGTGAGGTGCTGACACATGATGGTGTCCAATGTCACATTTGGTATATATTTGTATCCAAACTCACGGCATATCTGTTGTTGTATTTTGCACGACAATTGTGGTAATAAAGTTGTAGTTATTTTCTGTACCATGTATTTGGCGACTCAGAATGGGTTGGGTGGAATGGACCTATTTTGGGGTTGTCACAGCGCGATGTCATCCAAAGCATGTTATAATTGTGGAAGAGATGGTCACTTAGCCCGATTTTATCGTTCACCAAAGATAAGTTCAGCTAAGATGGAGGCACTAAAGGCCGTCCCAGAAAAGTCAAAATCGGTAGTTTAAGAGAGAGCGTTTTTTTTCGTGACAAGGAACCTGAATAAAATTATCATGGGTATGTTAGTCATAAACTCTTGTGAAGTCTATACCGTGTTAGATACCAGTTCTACTCACTCTTTTATTTCACCTAGTTGTGTTCAATGTTTGAAGTTAACTCCGTAGAAGTTAGACTTTGATATATCTGTTTAAACTCAGTTGGGAGAAACCTTCGTTACCTCCACTATTTATAAATTTTGTTCAAATCAACACTTTCACGTTACCTATCGATCTTATCTCTTTGAAAATACTTGACTTTGATGTGATTTTAGGAATCGACTGGTTAATTACTCATCATGTTTTTTTTGTAAGGTTGTTAGCTTTCATACTCCTAACCAACCTGTTATGCGAATTCAAAGTAACCAAATCACTAAAGTCAATCATTGTCATATCAAGCCATAAGTAAAAAGCCCTGAGCCTTTATCTGGTGACTTCCTTGTGTAGAATGCACCGAAGCCATACTTTCTGTAGGCGACATCGTGAATGATGATGGTAAGTTGATAGGTATCAATGTGACGTGCTATCCAAGTCTTGGATGAGGGTCACAGTTTTAAACGATATTTCTATTGTTAATAAATTTCCTTACGTATTCGTGAAGATTTCTTAGCCTACCCCAGAGCGTGAAATTGAATTTTGTATTGACCCCAGTACAAAACCCATTTCTTAAACCCTTAAATATTTCTTCACCCAAAAGGAACTTAACATGCGGCAACGACGTTGGCTTGAACTGTTAAAAGATTACGATCATACCCTCCAATACCATCCTAGAAAAAGCGAACGTGGTAGCTGACGCATTGAGTAGAAGATCATATGCGGGTACGAGTGCGATATTGTCAAAGCAAATATCCATTTCGTATAACTTATAAATGATGAAGATAGAGTTAAAGACTCTAGGGACTCACGTGAAGAGAACGAATATACGATTATAATCGACTTTAATCGATAAAGTTAAAACCGCTCAAGCTACATACTCAGCGCTGATGAATGTGAAGAAGAAGGTTCAAGAGGGCATTATTCTAAAAGCAAGAATCAATGAAGAGAGGAAATTTCAACCCTCGATTTAATTAACCCATTTGAAATCCTCGATCGAGTAGGAACTGTGGCTTATAGACTCGTTTTACCGCTAAGTATGTCGCGTGTTCAAAACATTTTTAACGTATTGATGTTATGTAAATATGTGGACGACCCGAACCACATTATTGATTTAAAACCGGACGAGATAGCGAATAATTTAACGTATGAAGATGTACCTGTTAAAATCCTGGAATGTATTCAACACTCAAAGGTTATACCTCAAGAATTAGAATCTGACGAAGTGTCCTCATCTGTTCGGCATACCAGGTACGTACGTAAATTTCGATGGCGAAATTTCATAAGAAGGGGAGATTGTGAAACCCCAGATTTTATGAATAAAGATTTAATTGTTTCGAAATATTTTTTTAAATATTATGGTGTGAATTTGAGATAATGTTATAGTTGTGGGTAGTATAAATAAATTTTGCAAAGTATGCAAATTGTTGTATTATATTCGATTGGTCGGGGAATATTATTTTTGTTGGAGAATATTCGTACGACGACACAATTATTGGTGGACCCCACAATAGAAATATTGTCGGATTGAGAAAACGACAAAAATATTTTATGAAAATAACGGCGGAAGTTTTACCGTTAATACTGTTGAACTACTCGGTAGTAAAAGTACAGTAATACGTGTGGTTGCATAGTAGCATACGGTATTGATTATTGAGGCTTACGTGATTAGTCACTCAGTTTTGTTTTATTGGTATTATTAATGTAATAAAACAGAAAAGTTTTTTATATAAAATAGAATACTTTTATAAAGTTATTCGTTTTATTAGGCTAATAGTAAAATCTTTTTATATAAAACATAATACTTTTATAAAGTTATCTGTTTTATTAGACAATAATTAGAATATATTATATTTTATTATGCATAGTATTTGCATAGTGCCTGTATAGTGTTTGCATAGTAAAATCTTTTATAAAGTTATTCGTTTTATTAGATTATAAATAGAATATATTATATTTTATTTAAAATATTTTACTTTAAATATGGACTGTCAGATTAAAGTAAATCAATCTAGACCGTTCATGAGTTAGTTACTATGCAGTTCATTTTTCTATAAATAGAAGTTCATTCATTCATTATTTCTTACGAATTTACAGAAACTCTAGAGAGAGAAATTATAGAGAGAGTTCTTCTTTTATAATCTTGAGTTTATTTATTTAGAGTTTAAGAAAGCTTTGAGTGTAGTGCAAGTTTTCTTCGAGTATATCCTCGCCCTACCAGTCGGAATACTCTTCTTTCAAAGGTAAGGGATATTATTCGTTGTACTCGTAAGGGATATTATTTCTTTTGTATTCATGAAGAGAACTTCTGTTATTCCATTCTTTATTATTCTGTTGAAATAACCTGTATACACGGGCTATCTATACTTGGTAAAATTCTTCTGTTATTCCATTCTTTATTTTTCTGTTGGAATATCCTGTCTGTGCGTTTACGCCGGACCTGGTTCCATTATTTATTATTCTGTCAGAATATTCTGTCTGTGCGTTTTACGCCGGACCTGGTTCCATTCTTTATTATTCTGTTGGAATATCCTTTCTGTGCGTTTTACGCCGGACCTGGTTCCGTTATTTATTATTCTGTTGGAATAACCTGCCTGTGCGGTTTATCGCATGCATGGTGATTTCTTTTGTTATTCCATTCTTTATTATACTCAGTTGGTTAAAACTTTGACTTCTATACTCCATGAAATTAGTGGAATATCCTTGATATTTACGATTCATCCAGTATCTTTTCATGGAAATATTCTTCTGAGCATTCTTGAATTTTACTTTACAAAGCAGTATCATGTTGACAATTTGGACGTTATCAGTTCCTAGATAAATTAATATTTGAACTTGTTTTATTAAATTCTTATATCATTGTCATCATCCTCATGTTTATATTTTGTTGAAAGTCATCTATGACCTGTAGTGCATAGATGGACTTGGTATGATTATGAACAGGGATTATTCGGTGTAATCATGACCGTAATGTTACAAATGATGTGGAAAAAGTCCTCATTGGCCCGTAGTGCATTAATGGACAGTTTTTTGTATGATTATGGCTATGGATTCTCTTTGGCCGTAGTGCAAAGATGAATTGTTTTATGACATGATCAGGACCGTTGATGAAAACATGATTTTCTTTAGCCGTAGTGCATGGATAATTTGTGGTCGTGATACTAAAGAATATCCTTGGCCGTAGTGCAGGTGTGACGACCCCAAAATAGGTCCATTCCACCCAACCCATTCTGAGTCGTCAAATACATGGTACAGAAAACAACTACAACTTTATTACAACAATTGTCGTGCAAAATACAACAACACATATGCTGTGAGTTTGGATACAAATATATACCAAATGTGACTCATGTTCCAACCGTGGACATCACCTCACAATAACACCTTACATAAAGGTATAGTCAAAAACTGTTTTAGAAATTAAAATCTTTGGGAAGTGCTCAAGGAAACCTTCGTACATGGGAGGCCACGCGTCTAGGTTATGATAGATATCATATGGCCACAGAATTATCCTTGGTTGACCCAATAGACCCCAAAGAAAAACGAGAAGATTACTATCATATTCTTCCCAATGGTGAGTCTTCTCTTGACTTATCATTATCTCCACTGTCTCTAATTGAGAATTATACTTCAAACAAACACCAAGATTATATAGGTAGTGCCCATAGATATACTCAGCAAGTGGATGAGCACAACCCTGTCTTATGATGACACGAGGTTGTATGTCATTAAACATCTTGTATGATAGTGACAAAACACCCTTCCAACGTTGGGTTCGCCTCACCCTATTGGATTCACCAAATATAACTACTAAATGAACTTTTCTATACTGCTTCGGGAGAACATCCACAGCTAGAGACCACCGTTCTATTTCCCCGTTACCCTCGCTCGACCCAGCTACACTCTTATTACCTGAAAGGAATTGTGAAGCAAAAGAGTGAGCACAACTAGCTCAGTAAAGAATATCATGACTAAAGATAATTAAATTATCAATAGCCTTCATCAATAATAAATCAGAGATTTAGAACATATGGTAAATGATAAAAATTTCAACCATAGTTGCAGCGGAACGAGCAATCCATTAGAAGAGTCAAATAGACTATAAAGTCTATTATTTTCTCCATGTTAAAAATCCACCAACAATGTTTTATCCCTGTAACATCAATCAACAATTCTGGTCCACAATCATATGAATAACTCATAATCATAACTGTAGTTCTAAATTCCTCTTCTCATCTAGGACGAAGATAATTTTCATCACCTGAAACATCAAACATCATGGTTATACCAAATCACAGTTCCTGTTCATAATCATACTAATAACTTCATCTTTGCACTACGGGCCAAAGATATTCATCAACAAGTCATCTTTGCACTACAGGCCAAAGATATTCATCCACAGTTCATCTTTGCATTACTGGCCAAAGATATTCATCTACAATTCATCTTTGCACTACAGGCCAAAGATATTCCTCAACAATTCATATTTGCACTACAGGCCAAATATATTCATATCTCAAAGAAATATATAATCATTTCAGAATTTATATACACCATATTATAACCATGTTAATCAATTCATCTTTACACTTAAGCTAAAGATATTCAATTGTAAATTCAGTGGTCATGATCATACCAGTCACAATTCAACTTTGCACTACAGGACAAAGAGAACCCTAGTCATGATCATACCAATAATCTACCCATCTTTACACTCCAGTGAAAGAGAAATTCAACATCAGGGTTATAAAAATGTTATATATGATAATAAAATCAATATAATCAACATATAGATTTAATCTCAAGAGTAATATTCATAAATCAACTATAATTTGGTTAGTAAAAGAAACCAATTTTGTCGTGAATAGTAACTCGTGAATAGTAACTCATGAATAGTAACTCGTGAATAGTAACACCGACTCAAAAAGGTAGAAATTCCACAATAAAATTCATACCAATACTTCGGTATAATGATATTGAAAGAATAACATTTCTTAAGCTTATAAACAATTTATTTAAATTGTTTACACTTTACTAATTAATGCATTTAATCATCATAAAATGCCAACTCTTAAGATTTCATCATCAATAATCAAAACCCTCATCAAAAATCTGCATATACCTCATATATAGGATTCTCAAGCCATAAAATCCTATTTTCCAATTTTCTTACTTCACATAACATATTTAATTCATTTTCTCATAACTAGACTATTTTCATGAAAAATACCAAATCCGTTCTAAAAATATTTCTTTTCTGAAATTTAGCATAATATAGTCCCATAGTGAACATATATTTTTCTCATAATTTTTAAAAGTCATTTACTATTTTTCATATGGCCAAAATAGCCGAATATTTAGACATTTATCAAAAATTGTACTTTTGTCTAAAAATTCTAAAATTTACAGAGTATACTTCTATCTATACATGTACTCCCAATAAAAATTTCATCAATTTTGGAGTTAACCACAAGGAATTATAAGCGGTTACTTTTAAAATAGTCTTTTCTCATAAAATTCATAACTCTCAATCTATACATCCAAAAATCACCATTTTTGGACACAATCAATAAAACTCATCAAAATATCATTTCAAATTTTTCCAGAATTTTTGAAGTTCAGAAAAATTACGAAACTGAAAAACATAACAACTCTTAAAATCCCTTACTATCCCTTACTATCCCTTACTATCCCTTACCTCAAAAGAGCAGTACTTCTGATCGGTATAAGGCTGAAGGAAACTTGCACTGATGAATAGAAACTCACAGAGTATCTAAATACTCACAAAATATGCTTCATAATATAGAGAGAGAAAGAGAGAAAGCTTATGTTTCTGGTGTGATTTTCAATTCTAACTTAGCCCTCTATTTATAGGAAAATTTTGGTAGGTTTGACCTGCAACCTGATGGCTTTACCTGCTACTATTCCCACCCACCACATTTGAAATATAATTCAGCACATTTCTTCACCAACCACAAGTGGGGCCCACCAATTCTAGAATTTTCCACCAAAATGATAAACTCCGAAAATTCAACAATTTCTAAACCAGTCATCTCGTAAAATTCATAATAAATCATACGTTCATTTTTAACGGTTCAAAATTTGTGGGCATATACTCAACTTATATATGTATAACATATCCAAAAATTACCACGATCCAACGGTCGGATTAAAAATTATAACCCCCGCAAACTATCTCAAAAACCCTGATTTTTAATACCTCCATTCCGACAAAAATACGGATAAAAACCTCAACATTAACTCCTTCATTTTTAACCACAAAAATATATCCCTCGTTTATATCCACATAAAATAAATATTTCTTTATCATATGAATCAATAATTAATTATTCACAAATAATGTTACAGAATCACATTTATGACAAACAGGCCGTTCCCAGGAAAGAGGGGGCTTTCCAATAAGGATTTCTCCTTACTGGCGCGCAATTAGATGACCAAACCTCTCCTTAGACAGAACTTTCTAGACATTGCCAATAATGTTATCTAATAATATTATTCAAATAATATGAATTATTGATCTGATAATGGGAAATACTATGCAGCAACAATTATTGAACAACAATAATACAAAATTTCAACGTAGCAATTATTGAATCAATAAAATAAAATATTGAACAGTAATTACTGTAACAATTATTGAGTAGTGCCTTATTACGTAAGAATCAATAATTTCAAAAATACTATGCAATACCGTGTGCTACTGTGCAATAACGCGTATTACTGTATTTTAACCACCGGGTATTCCAACAGTGTTAACGATAACAACTACGCCGTTATTTATAAAAACTCAAATTTGTCGTTTTCCTTCGCCCGACAGTTATTTGTTATGGGGCCCACAAATAGCTGCGCCGTTGTACGAATATTCCCCGACAGAAAGAATATTCCACGACCAAACGAATATTCCCCGACAACAATGATTATTTTATAACCACTTGCTTATTTTGAAAAAAAAAATCATATTGCACTCATAACTTTAAACTTTTATCAATGTAACCATTTACTGAATTGTAATTATAAGGAAAATTGAATACTTTTATTTCATAAAATTCGGGGTCTTACAGCAGGGGTGATTCGATGTTGTGAATTATTTATTAAGCTGAGTCACATCGATAAAAGTCATGAAAAACCTTTTAAATCATAAAAGATAGTAGATTTTATTCTCTACTTGACTTTTTTAATGGATTGCTGGTTCCGCTGCAATTAAACTTGATGTCTATTGTATTTTATTAGTTTAATATTGTTGAAGAGTAATAATAATTTATTCTGCATTATCTTAGTCATAATATCTTTTACTGGGCTAGTTGAGCTCACCCTTTCTTTCACTGATCTCTTCAAGAAATGAGAATATAATTGGGACGAGTCAAGAAACGGAGTGATGGACTAAATGATAACATTAGTAGTCCTCACTATTCTATGTAATAGTGTGATAATAATTGCAATGAGGACTCTTTTTGAGTTTGTATACTCTCTAGTAGACAATATTTGTATTCAAACTCACAGTTTATATTTTGTCGTATTGTACACGACAGTTGTACTATTAAGTTATATTTGAATTCTGTATCATGTAGCTGGCGACTCAAGATGGGTGATGTATACCTAATTTTGAGAGCGTCTCATTATACTTTCAAAATTTTAAAACTATCATGATTTTAAAATTTGTAGTAATTTTTGTAAATTAAATAAATACATTATGTTTGAGTTTTATACACAACGTTTATAAATTAAATAAATTATATTTAAAATGAGTTATTTTTTGATAAAATATGTTTAGATTTTCAAACTCTCTAAACAAATAAAACGTTGTGGATAATTTTGACATGTCACCCGATTACTGATTGAAGGGAATAGACAGACAACACGGTTTTACTCCACCAACACCAACACACTGTTTATCTTCACTCTCCCCGATCTCTCTCTCTCTAAAAGTAAATAGCACCGCTCCAACTTCACTCTGTTTCTCTCTCAAGACCAATTCCAACTCCCCTCTACTTGTAGATCCTTCACTCTCTCTAAAATCCCTAAACCCTAGCTCAGATCTGTGCACATTACACTACTTCTACTACAAAAAACTCATGAACTATTAGTCTACTACTACATCAATGGCGAGCTCCGACCCGACAAAGCGTCCCCGACCCGGACCATGGCCTCCTGTACCGGAATCGACCGCAATGCCGCCGTCTACATGGGCAAAACGCACCGGATTCCGACCTAAGTTCTCCGGCGAGACCAATGCCACCGATTCAGGTCAGCTTCCTGTCCAACCTAAGCCTAAAGAGACTTCCCTGCAAGCGGATCTCGAATTGGGCCGTCCTCCGGCAGCTACTGCCTTTAACGGTGAGGTACAAACTGATAAAGTTCCAACTCCGGTTAAGAATCAGACTCCGGACAAGGAGCAGACTCTGGATAAGAATCAGCCCGTGAAGAGGAGGAGAGACTCCGACGGTGGAGCAGCAGCAATAGTAGTTCCGCCTAAGAGTGCCGCCCTACCGGATGGAGCGGCGAGTCGGAGGCCGGCGAGGAGTAATGAGAGGTTATTGCCTCAAACGGTTGATGACGATGGGTTTGTTTCTCGCCATTCACATATGAAGTATGAGCTTAGAGATACACCTGGGCTTGGTGAGCTTTATTTGTTACTTAAATATGATTGATATTTATGTATATATTATTCTGTATGAAAAAAGATGTCATTTTTTATTTATATGGTTTATATATAGTCTTGCTGATATTTTATTTTTTCAACAGTCTTGTTGATATTTATATGGCTCGGTCACTATTGGACTATGTGGGATATATATTACTCCACTTTTTACTTGTAAAAAAATATTATTTTCTAAATCATGTGTATCTTATATTGTAATTTGCAATACTTTTCTGTTTTGATAAGTAATTTTATATTGTCGAATATTGATATGGGTTAAGTTTGATTATTTTTAGTAGCATGCCATAAATTAGTATTCTGTAGCATGCCATAATTTGCCATTTGAAGGGTTGGTTCACGTAATGGGATAGATTTAGAGTAGATGCTATGTGAAATCTTAATTTTCTTTTTTACTTATACTTCATCCATTGGTGGATTCCTATTTTTATTTTAGTTTTTATTCTTGGTTAGTAGTTCTTTTACATATACAGCTTGTTCTATAAAAACTTGTAATTTTAAATAAAAGAATTAATAAAATTTTAAATGATACCGTCCATCCTTTGTTTGTATTCCATTGGTCCATATGGAATTATGTTAGTATGTTGAAGTTTATGCTGAAATGGATTAAATTTGTTTCTTTGTATTTCAGTTCCCATTGGCTTGTATGGATTCCAACATTATCTTTCGATATTGGGATCGTTGATTCTTATTCCGCTCGTCATAGTTCCGGCAATGGGTGGCACCTATGTGAGCACTTATAATCTATTTCCTTAACATTTCTTTTGAAGCTAGTTTATTTTGGATTATCATAAATGATTTGACCTGATGGAAATTAGTGGGTGTAGGAGGATACTTCGAAGGTGGTCTCGACTGTGCTTTTTGTATCAGGAATGACAACACTTCTGCATACATCCTTTGGATCAAGGTTACCCTTAATACAGGGTCCATCTTTTGTATTTCTTGCTCCAACGCTTGCAATAATTAACTCCCCTGAGTTCACGAGATTAAATGGAAATGTATGTTTCTAGTCTAGGTGTTTCCCCCTTGTAAAATAAGTAAAATGCATATATTCCATACAATTAACTATGCATCAAATGGTACTATATTGTAGGCATGAACTTGAAAAGTTTTTTCAAAACATAAGAATACGTGAAAGTATCTTTTGTTACCCATACATTTGTTTACAAGAAAGACAATTAGATAGATTTGTGTGCATTTCCTAGGGTCATAATTTGTACAGAGCTTGTAGTGGGGATAAAAGATAAAGAAATTTTTGGGAAAAAAGCATGGTTCAGTGAAATAGCAATATTCTATAGTGGTAGCTCACACTATTCCTTTCTATATCATGCAGTTTAGGGTAGATCTCATCTATATTTTACCAGTCCTCTTTGAAACAATAAGCATTTTTTGGAAACTGAGATAATCTATATATGATGGCTAGAATGACAACCATGGTTATGGAAGTGATTGCTAATGGTTGAGAATGATGTGCTACTTGTTAACAGATTTGTTGATGTTTAGGTATTTTTACATATTCAATCCCCTCCCAATTTAGTTGCCATTCCTTTTCTCTCAGATTTCCCATACCTAAATGTCTTAGTTTCATTTTTAGTCATATATGCGATTTATTAGTTACCCATGTACGTGGATAAAATACTTTTGTTAGTGGCTAATTTTGTGTCCCACTTTAGTTACCCATGAGAAAATTTTGGGTTCTTTTTAATTAAAATGTTCTCTCTTCAACAACTAAAGTGGTGCCAAAATTAGTCACAATCAATAACATTTTATTCAGGTAAACAGTCAATTGGATAAATTCATTTAAGGCAAGCTTAGGTTGCTTAGGTTTTGGACATTTTACTAAGGCGAGATCTTTCTGTTGAACAAGATTTATTGACAGGAATTAGGGTCAGTGTTTTGGATGGAATGGTCTAAATAGGTATGTAGGAGTAGCCAATAATTATTTTTATCAAGTAGGTTGTTGGAACTTGTGAACTTTAGCAAATGTTGATAAGATTTTAATTTAGACGATAGTTATTTGGTATTAGGACAAGAACCTGTTCATGAATAGAAGTTGTTTAAGAAGATGATAATTCACCTTTCCTCATTCCTTGCTCAGAGGTTAGAGTATAGTTCGTCTCTGAAGAATCTGTTGTGCAAGGATTATGGAACTCCGACTCACTACAAAATTTATTTTGTGCAAGTGAATAAAGAATGATATATATATATATATATATTATACATATATATATGTGTGTGTTGTACCCTTAAACCATCTATGATAAAAGAAAATACGTTGTTCATTAACTGAATTATCAATGTCAAGGATGTGGATCCAATATCCAATTCAATCAGATCCTTGATATACTATATATGCTTAAGTAAATGCTTTGGTAAAACTTCATTGAACTGCATTATGGTGGAATAACTTATTCTTGTGGTGAATACCTTTCGCAATTCTGAAAAACATTTTACATTGCAGAATTTCAAGCATATTATGAAGGAACTGCAGGGGGCAATAATTATTGCTTCAGCTTTTCAAGCAATACTGGGATATAGTGGATTGATGACATTATTCTTAAGGTAGGGGTTTCTTTACTAAATTTTTATTTGAAAATGTACATAAGCTTGCATAGATAACAAAAAGTAGGAATAGAAAGCTTATCTCTTCTTTTTTTCTTTTGTTCTTAATGCCATTACTTTAGCCGCTTAGCACGCAATGCTATGATATATTCATCAACAAATTGTAGCTTGATTATAAAATTGAGCTATACCTTTTTGATTGTTTAAAGGCTTGTAGCTGCATGACTATCATACTTGCTAAGTTTATTCTTCTTCCCCCACTCTCCCCCCTCCCCCCCCCCCACCAAAAAAAATAAAATAAAAAATCAGTAACCTTTGAACTTATTCAATGTACCCAATAACTCCTTTTGATTTTATTCAATGTACTTTTGATTTGGACAATTGTGCTATTATAGCTGTGATGTCTTTTAGTAGTTCTTTTTATTTTCTATTTCTGTTTCCTCCCTTTATTTGGACCAGATTTCATTCAAGCACAATGGTGTAATGTAGCATGATGTTTAAAATGTAGGATTGGGTTTGGCTTTTGGCTAATCATCTCTTATCAATTTATATTGAAAAATGTTAGGTTGTGATAGAGTTGAAGCGGATAGTTTTTTACGTTAAAAACTCAGAAAGTCAAGCCATTCATTCTCTCTCCAAACCCATCCTTTTTTTATTTCTTCAATCAAATTTTAAAATTTAATAATTTTATTGTTACAAATTCAAAATTGTCGATCTATATATCGTTGGAAAGTTCTCGTCAAGATTTTCAAAATAAGATGCATGGTTGATATGTTTTAACTAAAACTATTGCGCGGGGATTGTGGTTGATGGGGACCACAAGTCCAAAGCCAAGAAGGAATCCTTGTATTATTATTTGGTTATTTTATTATATTTAACTGGGTGAAATTGATGTAATTGGTTACGAAATTTATTATCTAGTTTGGGTATTTTAAACTTTTAGTACTTTTATTGTTTCTCCAAATGAAATTAGGGTTTTGATTCTCTTTAACTAGCGAAGTAATTCCAAACTTAATCGTATTGATTTTCAACATGTCAAACAACTCATATTAAGATCATTTGCTCTTCCATTCCAGGTTGATTAATCCAGTGGTTGTCTCCCCAACTATTGCTGCTGTTGGACTTTCTTTCTATAGTTATGGCTTCTCACAAGTTGGCAAATGTCTTGAGATTGGTGTAGTGCAGATATTAGTCGTTATTATCTTTTCTCTTGTAAGTTCGGTGAAGTTCCTCACACTTTTTTTTACCCTTAAAATTTATACAAACATAACTTTTCTTTTTGGTGGAATGCCATCACCGAACTGTTTTTGCTGCTTTGAAATGTCAAAACAAGCTAAATATTTTTACATAACAGTAACACTACTTCTAACCAACTTGTCATTGTGCAGTACCTCAGAAAGATTTCTGTTTTTGGTCATCGTGTATTTCTAATATACGCGGTAAGTTTAAATAATTATTTTCAGCTTTTTATTTCAATGTGTATATGTTTGTTTTTCCTTTTTTGTCTCTGCCTCCAAACACTCCTGTCCAAATTAAGAGTCAAAATTTCCTTTTCTGAGGCTTCTTAAATAAATGAGTGCACTTTGAGAACCAAATTACCATATCTCATGAGATTAACATATCTCTTAATATTTATCTGTTGATTAAATTGAAGTCAAAGTTTTCTTAAAAAGTTTGACTTCAAATTTTGCTTTTATTTTTTATTTGGAATCGAGGGATTTATTTTTGAGTATAAGGTTTATTACTTTATTTTCCATCAGACCTTCTGTAAGCATAACTTGCAGAATTTAATTTGTCTCCAGGTACCATTGGGTCTGGCTATCACATGGGTTGCTGCTTTTCTACTGACTGAAGCAGGAGCCTATAGCTATAAAGGCTGTGATGTAAATGTACCAGCCTCAAATATAATAGCAGAGCATTGCAGAAAGCACATTTCTAGAATGAAGCACTGTCGGGTTGATACTTCTCAGGCATTAAAATCTTCTCCATGGTTTAGATTTCCTTATCCGTTACAATGGGGTACACCTGTCTTCAGCTGGAAAATGGGTCTTGTGATGTGTGCGGTGTCCATAATTTCATCTGTAGATTCGGTAAGCTGTCTTGCATTCATGTAAATTTCTTTATGTTTTGTGCAAAATGTTTGATTTTATATCATGGTGTCAACTCATTTTGGTGATTTTATTGTATGGAAGGCTGTGGGTACCAAAACTAAATAAAACCTGAAAGTTTCCTCACATCGTATAAATTCTAGGACAAGTGTTATAGCCTATAGGTTAATACATGATATTGGAAAGCAATTTATCTCTTATTATTTGGTGGTTTTACATTTTTTATTTTTTTATGAGAATCATACTGTTGAACTACATAATAATTGATATGAGCAGTTTCTTGAGCTTTCTTGAAGCCTATGACAGCTGAGTGTTAAGAATGGTGACCTGATTTTGGCGATTCAAGGTTGTTCTGGGTTCGAGTTTCTCCTAAGCTATGTAGTGATGCCCACCCTATTCCCTAAGCAATTGTCATTAGAGTAGCATCAATTTCTTACAAACTTGTTTTTCTATCAGATTATATCTTCTATGTCATCTGATTTTCTGTAATCTTCTAGATACACTTGTATATTTGGAGTTGTAAATTATTAGTTTAAAACAAATAGAGAACGCAAAAATTATTATATAGATAGAGAATGCAGTTTGGCGTTGGCCAAGAAAAAAGAGAGGAGAATGCAGCTTGGTAATAGTACCAACACTCTATTTCATAACAAGTTAAATTTAAAAGGTTTTAACTAATATAATCATTATTCTTAAAGTTTATTAACAACTTGTATGGAATGCTCATCTGTATTTTAAGTAATGTCAACATTTAATTTGTTTAAGTAGGGTGTATTATTTATAACGTGCATTGATTCCAATGAGTGTGAAAGCATATTTATTTCATTGGCAGTATGCCAGTTGACAACCTGGCCACTGGGCAAGGTCTATCTCCTAGGCCCGTTTGTACATTTTGGCTATTCTGCTTACTGCTAGTTCTAATGTAATATATTCCCAGTGTCTTGAATTTCGATTCACTGAAAAGTTACTAAAGAATGCTGTGTAAAGCTCTTATTTACCATGTATAGTAATGTTGGATGGTTAACAATTCCTCGCTGTTTGTTTCTAACTTATTAGGTTGGGTCATACCATGCATCATCATTGTTGGTTGCATCCAGACCTCCAACTCCAGGTGTTCTAAGTCGAGGAATTGGTCTTGAAGGTCTTACTAGCATCTTGGCTGGTCTATGGGGAACTGGAACTGGGTCCACGACTCTAACCGAAAATGTGCATACTATTGCTGTTACGAAAATGGGAAGCCGCAGATCAGTTGAGTTTGGTGCATGTGTCCTGATTGTCTTGTCTCTTATTGGTATGTGTTTGTGCTTTTGTGCTGAGGCTATTGTTTTGATTTGGTTGAATGTACATATTCATGTCATATTACTAGTTTTTATGAAAGATACTTGTACTTTTATTCAGAGTGTGATACATGCTTAAGCTTTTAGGTTTCAACTCACCCTCACAAGTGTAACCATTTTTTTATTTGGATGGTTAAATAACCCAAAGAGTAGTGAATTTGAAGGTTTGTGGCTTACTGCCTAATCTGCACATCATCTGGGTTGTGAAAATCGTTCACATGAGTTTTAGTCTGATATCTTTTTCTTCTTTTTTCTTTTTTGGGCTAAGATTTATTATTCATTATCTAATAGATCACAGCTGCCTTCGCTTTGGTAAAAAAATATATGTGAATCTATAAGAAAATTATTGTAATACAAAACGAGATTCTGAGGCTCCCCATGTACAATGCCTAACCATACTGAATTCAATTTCTGCCATGCTTATAGGTAAAGTTGGAGGGTTTATTGCTTCAATTCCTGATGTCATGGTTGCAGCTTTACTGTGCTTTATGTGGGCAATGCTTGCGGCATTGGGCTTGTCCAATCTACGTTACAGTGAGGCTGGAAGTTCCAGGAACATCATCATAGTAGGATTGTCTTTGTTTCTCTCTCTATCGGTGCCAGCTTACTTTCAGCAATACGGTGTCTCTCCAAATAGCAACTTGCCTGTTCCTAGTTACTTTCAACCGTACATTGTAGCTTCTCATGGTCCTTTCCACACCACCTCTGGACAGGTACGTGTTTTTTTTCCTTGTTTTTTGGTGAAACATAAAAAGCTTGTTTATATTTAATTAAAGTTGCTGAATTATTTTCTTTGCAGCTAAACTATGTCATGAATACGTTGTTCTCACTTCACATGGTGATAGCATTCCTAGTAGCAGTAGTCCTGGACAACAGTGTACCAGGCAGTCAGCAAGAACGTGGAGTTTATGTGTGGTCTGAACCCGATGCTGCAAGAAGGGAGCCTGCTGTTGTTAAAGACTACGAGTTACCATTCAGGGTTGGAAAGTTTTTCAAATGGGTCAAATGGGTTGGAGTTTGAGATGCGATATACCAAATTATAGTGTAACCATCATCAGATTATATTATCAAATTCATCAACATCCGGTTGTCGGGGATTTTATGTTTTTGCATCTTGATTCTAGATCAAGTCCAACAGTACAGGTACGACGAAATTGTAGTCTATAAAACTTTTTATTTTTTTTACTCTTTTCACAGTGCTGAGTTCTTGGGATTTATAGGTTTTGTAGAGATGAGTTATTTGTGTACATTGGAGAATCTCTGGGAGAATCTGCTGTGTTGTAATCTTAAAATGTATACCCACCCTGTATGTAATTTGTAAACATGGACTTTTTCTTCCCAATTATCATCCACTTAACCCAATTAGCTATCTTGATTTCATACCTCCTATTGATGGGGGCAAGAACTTCTGGATGGAATGGTGCTATTTTTCACTATTTGTATATTATTAAAACTTGGGTCTTTTATTATATTATAGGAAAATGTTATTCATTGTTTAAATGTGGTGGCCACAATTGAACAATGAAGATGGATAGTAGCCCAAAATGGTATGTAAATTGGGTTCTTTACATAAATATACAACAAAAAGAAAGTAATTACAAGAAAAGTGCATCAACTAATTAATTACAAAAAGAGAACTCATATTACAAAAATAGTACAATTCACATTAATAAGGAAACTTAAAATCAAGGACAAATAACTGTCATAATTAATAATTCAAATTCAAATATTTGGATCTAACAACAAATTTAAAATCAAAATAATAATTTAAATTTAAATATTCAAATTCAAATTCAAATCTTCATCTGTCTCACATACACTTTGAAATAATAGTCCACCGCTACACCGCCGTCACACCTCACATACTCCGTAGCTACACCGCCGCGAATCTCCGTTGTCCAAAACGTCAATGAGAATAAGAAGAAGATTCGCCCTACAAAAAGTTTAAAAATAAATAGATGTAATTAATAATGTTCTGAATTTTTTTTATAATTATTTTGTTTCTCATAAATAATAAAATGGTTACCTTTGTATGAATGGTTGGCTACTACAAAAAGTTTAAAAATAAATAGATGTAATTAATAATGTTCTGAATTTTTTTTTATAATTATTTTGTTTCTCATAAATAATAAAATGGTTACCTTTGTATGAATGGTTGGCTACTAACTATCACATTTAAATGAAATTAGTAACTTAATAAAATTGAATTGGTTACCTTGGTCTGAAAGTTTGGCAACTAACTGAATGAAGGTTTGGCTACCAACTGAATCACATTCAAAATAATTGGTAACTTAATAAAACTTAATTAGTTATCTTAGATACCCACTGCAATATGAAAAAACTGAAGGTGTAAAGGTGAAAAAACTGAAGGCCGTACCTTGGTCTGAAAGTTTGGCAACCAACTGAATGAATGTTTGGCTACCAACTGCATCACATTCAAAATAATTGGTAACTTAATAAAACTGAATTAGTTACCTTGGAACCCACTGCAATATAAAAAAATTGAAGGTTTATCGTGAATGAAGGTGAGATGGGGCATACCTTCAAAATTAAACTGCATTAAAAAAGAAAATATACATGATTGATGGGGCATACCTTATAGAGTGACCTTCACAGGATAGATCCTATGATGTCAACAGTAAGCCAAAACAAAATACAAAACAGATGGAACAATTAAATGTTACTTTATACATCACAATTTATAAATAAAATCATGCAGTACAATGAAGATTGTTCGACAGTAGCAGCACATCGTCCAGCCCGACATGGTTGTAGCAATACATCGCCCACATCGCCCAACAGCAGCAGGGCATTTTCATCCAAACCGAACCACCTCAAAGGAAGCATGCAGCCCAGACCTATTTAATCATCCAGCGAGGAGTTTTCCATTTTAGATTCAAGATTTGAGATTTCAATTTATTTTGTACTATCAAGTACTCCTATATATATATATATATATATATATATATATATATATATATATATATATATATATATATATATATATATATATATATATAATACGTTGAATGAAGAAGAAAGGTGATGACTAACTGCAGTTGTTATAGATGAGGAGATAGAAGAAGCATGTGTATAACTAATCCTAAATTAAAGAATTCTAATTGAATACTAATTACCTAAATTAAGGAATCCTAATTCTACTAGTATTGTAAATAAATATGTAAATAAATATGAAAGTGTATTAGTTGTGCAAAAATTTTATGAAGACACTATTGTTATAATTATTTTTAAAAATATAATAGAATATGTAATCCTTATTTATTTTGTTACCCTATTTTTGTTTCTTTTATTTGTTTTTACATATGTTAAGGTTTGCATAGAATATAAAATATAGGGATAATGATGGAATAAAATATAGTTTATAAATTTTACACTTGAAACTCTTTATGCTGCGTCGTCCTGAAAAAGTTGATGATGCAAAATTACTTAATTTATACGTTTCCAAAGTTTATACGTGCATACATGTGATTGGTAGAAATTAAAAAAAAAATTATTTTATTTTTTCTTATTACATATACTTAAAATGATAATTTCTTAAGTTTGTCGTTATAATTTCATCAACACTTTATTACTAGTAACTTAAGTATTATTTCTTTCGTTCAAAAAAAAAATTCTTATTTGAAAAAAATTATAAATACTAAGAATATATTATTGTTTCATGTAAACCCCTATAAAATATGTTTAGTACCCAAAAATATACTTTTTCAGTAATTATTAATATTATTACTTTAAATAGTTTAATTATATTGTGGATGCAAATCCACATAATCAAATGAGTTAATAAAATAGGGTTTTAGAATGAGTTAATAAACCTTAAACCCTATTTAATAAATCTCAAATCTTAATTAATAAATCAATTGAAATATATATAGGAGGTCAAACCCTAAATAATAAATCGAGCGGAAGAGATGAAGAAGACAAACTATTATGATTAGCGTATGCAACTATTAATAGCTAACATATTAAAATTTTGAACCACGTTCGTTATTAATAGTAACGACGGACGATTTTTTATTGGCCGTTCTTATTTTGTACGGTAATGATGATGTATGTGTGCTCATTTTTTATTCATATAGTATCTACGTGTTATGTATCATTTCCTATAATGTGTGTGTGAAAATATTGCAAATTAAACTCTATATTTAACTTTAAATAAAAGTTACAGTTGAAAATGACTTATAATTCAGTTTAAGTTTTAACTCCATTTTAAAATAAGTCATTGCCAAACGAACCTTAAATATTAATCCTTCCGTTCTTTTTTAATTGATATTTTAGAAGAAAACACAAATATTAAGAAATGAAATTAGAACTTTGTCTGTTGACCAAAATGGTTATAAAATCTTAATATCAGTCTTCTTGAAAAAAGCTGAAAGTGAAACAAGTT
The DNA here is from genome assembly GCA_016801055.1 of Panax notoginseng. Taxonomy (NCBI): domain Eukaryota; kingdom Viridiplantae; phylum Streptophyta; class Magnoliopsida; order Apiales; family Araliaceae; genus Panax; species Panax notoginseng. Next base: position 216,207,005 of record CM029015.1, on the reverse strand, counting down.
ACTCCCTCCGTCCCAAATCAATTACTCAGTTTTGACTTTTTAAAGTTAAATTGACCATTTTTAAAATTAATATTTTTACTATTTTTGCTAAAATATAGGTGAAGAGATTATAACCAAAAGAAAATATATACAATTTATTACTAACCCCAATTTTTATAATTTTAGAAATATATTTATATATGCTTAATTATTAATTTTAAAAATAATCAATTTGACTTTAAAAAGTCAAAACTGAGCAATTAATTTGGGACGGAGGGAGTAGTATTTAATGTAGGTATAATATGAAAAATTAATAAGAGTTTAAAGTTTACTAACTAGGGTTTAAATTTATTAATCAGGGCTTAGAATTTATTAATCAGGACTATTAATAAACCCTAAACTCTAGTTAATATACCCTAAATCATAGTTAATATACCCAAAACCTAGTTAATAAAGTTAAAACACTTATTATGAGATTAGTAAAAATACTAATCTCATAATTACGAGTATAATGGTCTAAATTGTTTATGTAACCCGTCCACTAGTATTACTAGCGCCCAGCGAAAGTCATGCCCTTCCTTCTAATAGCCTATTGTGTACTAGACAGCTGTGTACATATATTTTTTCCATATATATATATATTGTAATCTTAATTAGACGGTGAAAGCGTTACTATATTTTGTATTGGGATGTGATTATTTTGGGCTTGTGGCCTACCTCTGCCTCTAGATTCGGGCCTGTATCACGTGGTAGATAAATTATTTGGCGACTTGATATATATTATGAAAGGATTAAAGTCTACGCCCAAGTATGGATTGATACACTGAATTTTATTTTATTTTTAGCTTTAGAATTGTCATTTCAGTTTTTTTTTAATTAGGGGATTAAATTTTTAATTTTTTTATTTTGGAGATTGTCTAATCACTTTTTTCAACTAGTGGATTAAATTTTTAATTTTTTCTAATTACGTTTAATTGATTGTACTACGTCAGAAATTGATGACATGACATCGACATGCAGCTAAAAAATACTTATGCGTAATATTGAGTCTCATTTTAACAGTTATTCCATTAATTTTTTATACCAAAAAATGTAAATATAAGACCATTATTAATTTTTTAAAATAAATTTAATACATTACAAACTGAACTTAAAAATAATCATCAATAATCAATATAATGATAAATATTTTAAAGTATATAAATGTACTACTAATTAAAATCTTGTTATTTCATAGTCATTAATAATCAATACAATTATTTTTTTATACTAAAAAGAGTAAAATTTTCATTAAAAACATCTACTTAATTAATTAATTAATTAAGCTCCTACAAAAACTTTAGGAGAAATTAACGTTCTCATGTTTTTTAAGAATCACAAATACGACTAAATACCCCATGCCTCTCATGCATGCTCGTTAGTTCTAGCAACTTTGTTATAGTTAAGTTCTATATAATCTAAGCTAATTAACAAGTTAATATCAATTTCCTATATTTGACCTTTGAACTATTCAATGGGGATGAGTACAATAAGCCGGTCTCATAATATACACACACACACACACACACACACACACACACACATATATATATATATATATATATATATATATATATATATATATATATATATATATATATCAATTTTCTCCAGTGAATTGAAGAAAGCGAACTAAGAACGAATTGGCTATAGCGATAGTTTTTTTTGTCGCAATAACATAAAAAACTAACTTTCTATACTACATCGACCAAAAAAACCGTCGCTATAGTCGATTTGTTCTTAATTTATTCCTTTTAATACGCTGAAGAAGCGGATTAATATATATATATATATATATATATATATATATATATATATATATATATATATATATATATCTTATTCGAAATGATAGTTGAACATTGTGCTAGGGGAGGTTTTCTTTCTCTCACCAACCTTTTCAGCTACCTAGGTTTTTTTCTGTCTCAACAACCTTTTCTATTGTCGTATCTGTGAACCCAACTAAGGATATATATATTAAACAGAAGCGGTTAGTATGAAGTTTATTTTTAGATAAATTGATCAAATAAAATATTGATACGCAAGTGAGGCTCAATATGTGTCAATATCCTATTAATCAATTGACCAACTTACTAAAAAATAAACTTCATGCTAATCGAATCTATATTAAATCCTTTAATATTAATTAAAAGTAAAAATATGGTTAAAGTAAATTTATAATGCATTGAAAAAATGAGCTTATTCATTAAGAAAAAGAGATGAGAGAGATGGAAGGACCAACTTTTATACACTTTCTTTACAGTCTAGGTCAAAGAGTTATCTAGAAACGAACTTTAAAAGGAATTGAAGACCAATCCACACGGTTGGATTGACTCTCTTTTTATTATTTCTTTTGATTTATTTAAATTTAACAGAGTCATCAAGTCATCATGCATGAGGCCAAAAAGATTATATTAGAAAAAAAAAATTATAATTTAAATTTATACTAGAAATGTTACCGAAATATTATATCTAAATATGTGAACTACTGCAAACCTTAACTTAATATTTATAATTATATATATTAACTTTAAATCTAAATTTGTTCATTTAAATTATAAATTAAAAGAATAATGTTAGAGACACAAATTATTTTATAAATATTTTATAAATTATTGATGTAGCATACTCCAACTCAACATATTGTGTGGGGCCGAAGACTACATTGAAAAAATTTGTTGAACAATATGCTAAGGTAGAGTATGCCACATCAGTAATTTATAAAATAGTTTGTGTCTGTAGTACTACTCAATTTTAAATGCCTCAAATTGATTAAAGTAGGATAGCCAATATTTTGATACTTTGTTGGAAAAAATCACCTCCCAAGTACTGTTGTCTTTGATAAATTAGACGAATAAAATATCAGTATATGTCAAACAGATTAAATTTGTAATTCCACCAAAATAATAACCACTGCAGAAAATAAGTAGAAAATATCCAACCACGAGACACCAAGATTTTTGCGTGGAAAACCCTCAAAAACTAAGAGGTAAAAACCACGGGACAAACTCCGAACAATTTACTAGAATAATATGAGAGAATACAAAGATATTCTAATTTGAGTACAAACCCAAATTACTTCATCACAATAACTATGTGATGGAACCCAAATAAAACACCATTTTATTTGAACTATCTTTCTTCCTCTATTTTTCTAAAGCTTCACAAAAGCTTCTTTCTCTCACTCTCTATTTCTTCCAACTCTCTCGGATGGAGTATATTGTTTTGTGTTGGTGTATATAATCCCTTTCCTTAGCCTTTCTTTTATAGCCGAATGGAGAAGGAGAGGAGTAAATGAGGTTGGCAATTTTTTCAAAGGTTGTTGGACGGTAGGAATTTGAAGGGGCTGCGCATTAAATGGAGTGAGGACTTGACTAACAATCTTCCCCTCCGAACCCATTAGATGAGGTAATCTCTGTGACCTCGTCACTTCGAGTCCATCCCGACCAATTCCTTGCAAAATTTTTGCTTGTCGCGAGTGACAACTTTTGTCAACATGTCAGAGGGATTCTCGTCGGTATGAACTTTCTTCACTTTCATTAATTCCTTTTCCATCACTTCTCGAAGCCAGTGATAACGAACATAAATATGCTTGGTTCGATTATGAAATGTGGCATTCTTGGTCAAGTCAATTGCACTCTGACTATCACAATAAACCACATACTCATCTTGTTTTAAACCCAACTCTTGGAGAAACCGTTTTAACCACAACATCTCCTTGCCTGCTTCAGTAGCAGCGATGTATTCTGACTTAGTTGTAGACAAAGCAACACACTTTTATAATTTGGACTGCCATGATACTGCTCCCCCTGCAAAAGTAAACAAATACCCCGAAGTAGACTTCTTCTCTTTAGAACCTGCCATGTCTGCATTTGTAAAACCCTCAAAGACTAGACTCGTACTGTAAGACCCCAACTTATTAATAAATAAAATTAAATTTCCTCTATATATTATTTTGAAATAGAAAGGGTTGATTTGATTAATGTGGTTAGTTATGGGTAAAATGCGCAAATATTTCAAATAAGCAAGTGGTTATAAAATATTCATTTCTGTCGGGGAATATTCGTTTGGTCGTGGAATATTCTTTCTGTCGGGAAATATTCGTACTACGGCGCATCCTTGTGTGGGCCCCATAACGGAAAGCGATTGGATGAAGAAAACGACAAGTATAAGTTGTTTATAATTAACGGCGTAGTTGTTACCGTTAACACTGTTGGAATACCAGGTGGTTAAAATATATTAATACGCGTGGTTGCACAGTAGCACACGGATTGCACATTATTTTAGAATTATTGATTCTTACGAAGGAAGGCACTACTCAATAATTGTTACAGTAGTTATTGTTCAATATTTTATTTTATTGATTCAATAATTACTGCGTTGATATTTTGTATTATTGTTGTTTCAATAATTGTTGCTGCACAGTATTTTTCTTTATCAGATCAATAATTCATATTATTTGAATAATATTATTAGATAACATTATTGATAATGTCTAGAAAGTTCTGTTTAAGGAGAGGTTTGGTCATCTAATTGTGCGCCAGTAAGGAGAAATTCTTATTGGAAAGCCCCCTCTTTCCTGGGAACGACCTGGTTGTCATCAATGTGATTCTGTAATATTATTTGTGAATAATTAATTATTGATTCATATGATAAGGAAATATTTATTTTATGTGGATATAAATGAGGGATATATTTTTGTGGTTAAAAATGAAGGAGTTAATTTTGAGGTTTTTATCAGTATTTTTGTCGGAATGGAGGTATTAAAAATCAGGGTTTTTGAGATATTTTGCGGGGGTTATAATTTTTAATCCGACCGTTGGATCGTGGTAATTTTGGGATATGTTATACATACATAAATTGAGCATATGTCCACAAATTTTGAACCGTTAAAAATGAACGTATGATTTATTATGAATTTTACGAGATCACTGGTTCAGAAATTGTTGAATTTTCAGAGTTTATCATTTTAGTGGAAAATTCTAGAATTGTTGGGCCCGACTCTTGGTTGGTAAAGAAATGTGCTGGGATTTTTATTCAAATGTGGTGGGTGAGAATAGTAGCTGGTAAAGCCATCAAGTTGCAGGTTAAGTCTGCTTCGGCGTGCTAACATTTTCCTATAAATAGAGGGCTAAGTTAGAATTGAAAATCACACCAGAATTCATAAGTTTTCTCTCTTTCTTTCTCTAGATTATTGAGTGTATTTTGTGAGTATTTAGATACTTTGAGAGTTGCTATTCAGCACAAGTTTCATTCAGCCTCATATCCGATATTCAGTCAGAAGTACGGTTATTTTGAGGTAAGGGATATTATTTTCTTCTTAAATGTTATTATTTTCTTCAATATCATTATGCTGAAATATTGATATAAGTTTTTTTTATCAAATTTGGAACTTTTTGTGTCGGGGTTACTATTCACGTATACGGCACTATTCACGTATACGGCACTATTCACGAATACGGCACTATTCACCGAAAAATAAAATTTTTCCTTTTTGTCCAAGATATCTATTATGGTTACTATCTTTGATTGTATCCATGTTTTGATCTTTATTTTTGAATTTTGCTTCACAATTGATTATTATGAAGTATTATTGATCTTGGATAAACTGTTATACGAATCCCTACTATTTGTCCTCCTGTCTCACTAGATTCGTTTTTTTAAGATATTTTTTATCATCCTCAGTCCTAAATGATGATATTACTGAATATCTTTGGCCTATAGTGCAAAGATGTATGATTACCTGATGAATATCTTTGGCCTGTAGTGCAAAGATGAACAGGTGTTGAGATGAACATGACTGACTGGTGATACAAATGAATATATTTGGCCTGTAGTGCAAAGAAGAATATTTGATTAAAGATGGTTATTGATTATTGTTACAGGGATAAAATATTGATGATGGACTTTTAAATCTTAGAAGATAGTAGAACTCATTCTCTACTTGACTCTTCTAATGGTTTGTTGTTTCCGCTGCAGTTATTGATCTAAAACTTGTTGTCGATTATATTCTATCAGATTTTTTCCTGTTGAATACTAATGATAATTTGTTGTATATTATCTTAATCATAATATTCTTTACTGGGCTAGTTGAGCTCGCCCTTTTTCTTTTTGTTCCATTTTTCTTCTCAGGAGGTGAGAACATAGCAGGATCTAGTCGGGGTATGGAGTGATAGTTTTAGAAAGATGTTTTAGCTATCCTCACTATTTCTGTAAAATAATGTTTGAATAATTGTAATGAGGACTTATTTGAGTGTGGATATTGTCTAGAAGATAATATTTGTATTTAAACTCACAGTATGTGTTGTCGTATTTTGCACGACAATTGTATTATTGAAGTTGTAGTTTACTTTTTGTACCATGTATTTGGCGACTCAGAATGGGTGTTGTATACCTATTTTGGGGGCGTCACACGTACTACCAAAAATCAAACATAAACTGGAAGTAGCTTTCAAGTATCTGAGAATCTACTTAACTGCTTCCCAATGTTCTCTACCAGGATTTGACAAATACCTGCTCACAACGCCAACTGCATGAGCAATATCTGGCCGCGTACAAACCATTGCATACATAAGACTCCCTACAGCAGAGGAGTATTGTAAGACCCCAACTTTTATAAATAAAGATGAATTTTCTATAAATATCATTTTTGAATATTATGGAGTTAATTTGATATAATGTTATAGTTGTGGGTAATATTTATAAATTTTGCAAAGTACGCAAGTTGTTATATAATATTCGATTGGTTGGGAAATATTCGTTTTAACAGGGAATATTCGTACAACGATACAATCATTGGTGGACCCCACAACGGAATTATTGTCGGATTGAGAAAACGACAAAAATATTTTATTAAAAATAACGGCGGAAATTTTATCATTGTTACTGTTGAACTACTCGGTAGTAAAAGTACAGTAATACGTGTGGTTGCATAGTAGCACACGGTATTGATTATTAATGCTTATGTGAGAAGTCACTCAGTTTGATTCAATTATTGTCAGTTAATAATATGAATTATTTAGCGATAATGACGTTTTGTTTTATTCGTATTATTAACGTAATAAAACAGAAACATCTTTTTATATAAAACAGAATACTTTATTAAAGTTATTCTATAAATAGAATATATTATATTTTATTTAAAAGATTTTTCTTTAAATATGGACCGTCAGATTAAAGTAATCAATCTGGACCGTTCATGGATTAGTTACTATGCATTCTATTTTTCTACAAATAGCAGCTCATTCCTTCATTATTTCTTACGAATTCACTGAACTCTAGAAAGAGAAACTATAGAGAGAAACTATAGAGAGAGAGAAGAAGAGTATTCTGCTACTTAACTACTTCCTTATTTCAGTTCGTCTTCAAAATGGTAGGGAATATTATTTCTTTTATATTCATGAAGAGAACTTCTGTTATTCTATTCTTTATTATTCTGTTGGAATAACCAGTATATGCGGTCTACCCTATACTTGGTGACATTCTTCTATTATTCTGTTGGAACATCCTGTCTGTGTGTTTTTCACCGGACCTGGTTCCGTTTTTATTATTATTCTGTTGGAACATCCTGTCTGTGTGTTTTACACCGGACCTGGTTCCATTATTTATTATTCTGTCGGAATATCCTGTCTGTGCGTTTACGCCGGACCTGGTTCCATTATTTATTATTCTGTTGGAATAACTTGTCTATGCGGTCTATCGCATGCATGGTGATTTCTTTTGTTATTCCATTCTTTATTATACTCAGTTGGTTAAGTTTTGACTTCTATACTCCATGAAATTTGTGGAATATCCTTGACATTTGCGCTTCATCTAGTATCTATTCATGAAAATATTCTCCTGATCATTCTTGAATTTTACTCCACAAAGTAGTATCATGTTGACAATTTGGACGTTGTTAATTCTTGGATAAATTAATTCTTGAACTTGTTTTATTGAATTCTTATATCATTGTCATCATCCTCATGTTTATATTCTGTTGAAAGTCATCTGTGGCCTGTAGTGCATAGATGGACTTGGTATGATTATGACCAGGGATTATTCGGTGTAATCATAACCGTAATGTTACGAATGATGTGGTAAAAGTTCTCATTGGCCCGTAGTGCATTGATGGACAGTTGTTGGCATGATCATGACCATTAATGAATATACGAATATCCTTGGCCGTAGTGCAGGGGTGATTCGATGATGTGAATTATTTTATTAAGCTGAGTCTCAGCGATCACAGTGTTGGAAAATCTTTTAAATCATAAAAGATAGTAGAGTTTATTTTCTACTTGACTCTTTTAATGGATTGCTTGTTCCGCTGCAGTTAAACTTGATGTCTATTATATTTTATCAGTTTAACACTGTTGAAGGCTAATGATAATTTATTCTGCATTATCTTAGTCATAATATTTCTTACTGGGCTAGTTGAGCTCACCCTTTCTTTCACTGTTCTCTTCAGGAAATGAGAACGTAGCTGGGGCAAGTCAGGGAACGGAGTGATGGTCCGAATGATAGTATTAGTTAGTAGTCATCACTATTCTATGTAATGGTGTGTTAATAAATGTAATAAGGACTCCTTTTGAGTATGAATACTCTTTAGAAGATAATATTTGTATTCAAACTCACAGTTTATGTTTTGTCATATTGTACACTACAGTTGTATTAGTAAGTTGTATTTGTATTCTGTACTATGTATCTGACGACCCAAGATGGGTGATGTATACCTAATTTTGGGGGCGTCACAGTTGGTATCAGAGCTTAGGGATATGATCCCTGGCTAAGATGTGAGAATAGAACTAGAAGGTGAGAGACAGGGAATTCCTTCGCTAGTATGACCTACCTAAGTTTATTTGCATGATATTTAATTGGTCGGTCATAATATAAGGATAAAATATGACATATCAATTAATTTTTATTTTGTGGCAGTATCTGAAAATGGCATCTGAGAATGTTGAGAATAGCAATGGAGCACAGGCGACTGTTGATTCACCACATATCAATAATCAGGATAATGTGCATCAGGAAGGTGACAATCCTCATGCAAACAACAACACTGACCAAATGATGAATGATCAAATGTTCAGAGGCTTTATGCAATTCATGCAACAACAGGTGAAAGCGGCTCTTGTCCACAATGTAGGTGAAAATACTGGAAACTCTCTGGCGGTCACCGCTAAACAGTTTAAGGAGCTGGGACCACCGGAGTTTAAGGGAGAACCCAAACCACTTGTAGCTGAAACATGGATAAAGCAGATCACCAAGATATTTGATGTCTTGGGTTGCTCCTGTAGGGTTTCGGCACAGAAACGCACAGCGGAAATTAAAATTTTAAAGCAATTTCCGAAACCCTAAAACAGGATCCATGCGAAAAATCAATTAATTAAGAGGTTTAGAGATTATACCGATTATGAAAACGAGAGTCTGAAATCGACTGCGCCTCGAATCTCCAACGCAATACAAACCGACTGCGTCTCTACGGTATCCACACGAACGCTCCGCGAATCGTCTTACGATCTGCAGAAGAAGGAATCGCGGTACTAGCCACCAAGGATGAGGATTTTCGGAACTATTTTCTCTAGTCTCTCTCTAAGAGCGGCTAGGGTTTTGTTTTGACGTAAAAACCTAAAGTCTGATATACATCATATATATAGCAGTCAGGAGGAATTAATCAAAACCTAATATTATTAAAATCCGAATTTATATATATCTTAATTAAGTCTTACTTAATTAATATGCATATATATAAATTATCCTATTAATTTAAATTCGTAATTTAAAATTATATCAATCATATTGACATATTTAAATCTTTACAATTTAAATTAATTTCCTTTTAATTACGTTCTTTGTGTGTGACCCTATAGGTTATTATTACGTTGGCAATAACCTTAAAATCATATTATAAAGTTATAAACAGTGAGCGGCATCTAGTAATGCATCACTGCTACCCAAGTAATAATAAGATCGATGATTCGATGCAACCTTTTCGTGACCAATGTTTCAATGTAATTTAATCCTTTTAACCTTAATATCCTAGATTAAACTCGAGTCATGGAATGTGTCATACTCTTCATAATTTAATCTGAGTTTTCTTGATCAATGAGTAGACTATATGAAACAAATCACTATTTGAGCATGGCCATGCATTTCATAGTCCTACTCAATCAAGAGGCCCATGGATATCACCTATAAAATATAGGATGGTTAAATTCCATCTAGATCACTCATATTACTCACACGATTCATAATGAACCCAATAATCACCTTTATAGTCCACCCTATTAAAGGTGACATTTGATGATATCAAAGTACATAAATTCTCGTGTAGTAATATAGCGGTTTCAGGTCGGAGGACCATTACATCATTGTCACTATGAGAATTACTAATGACACTTCGCATAATGCTCCATATAGAATTCTCATGGTGGGTCTGTCCAGTACATTGTTCTCTAACATGTACCTATGCATTGACTTAATATCTCATATATTTATGACCAATGAGATTTGGTCATCAGTCAATCCACATACTAGTCTCAATGCATCATTGTTGTCCCATCAACAATGATACTCGACTAGGGACATTTAAGAACAATGATACTAATTATAATTATATAATCTCATGTTCAAGTCACATACTTGAAACTATATAATTTGTATCATTATTCTAAGGAATTTTATTATGTTAACAATTATATTACGCAGTAATTAAAACCATAATAAAATCATTTATTTATTCAATCAACAATAATATCAAATGTTAAGCAATTACATCAAATAATTGGCCTCTAGGGCATAAACTCTAACAGTCTCCCACTTGCACTAGAGCCAATCACTCATGTATCTAATACCCATGGAACTAATGTGACCGTCGTGCTTCTGCTGCGACAAAGCCTTGGTCAGTGGATCTGCAACATTATCATCTGTTGGCACTCTTCCTATATGTACATCTCCTCTGTCAATGATTTCACGGATGAGATGGTACCGCCTAAGTATATGCTTGGATCGTTGGTGAGATCTGGGTTCCTTAGCCTGTGCAATGGCTCCATTATTATCACAGTATAGAGCAACCGGATCAACAATGGTTGGAACAACACCAAGTTCAGTGATGAACTTTTTAATCCATACAGCCTCCTTGGCTGCACTAGAAGCAGCAATATACTCAGCCTCTGTTGTAGAATCAGCGACTGTCTCTTGCTTTGAACTTTTCCAGCTAACAGCACCACCATTAAGGCAAAACACAAAACCTGACTGAGACTTATAGTCATCATTGTCAGTTTGGAAACTAGCATCTGTGTAACCCTTTACTGCCAGTTCGTCTTCACATCCATATACCAAGAATGAATCCTTAGTCCTTTTCAGGTACTTGAGGATATTCTTGACTGCTGTCCAGTGACCTTCACCTGGATTCGACTGGTATCTGCTCGTCATGCTCAAAGCATACGAGACATCCGGACGAGTACATATCATTGCATACATGATAGATCCAATTGCCGAAGCATAAGGGATCTTTCTCATACGCTCCTCATCATCTTGTGATTTAGGACATTGGGCCTTAGAGATCTTTATACCATGAGTCACGGGTAAATTTCCTCTTTTCGCCTCTTGCATGTTGAACCGTTTCAACACTTTATCAATATATGTACTTTGACTTAGGCCGAGCATTTTTCTCGATCTATCTCTATAGATTTTGATACCTAAAATATAGGCAGCATCGCCCAAATCTTTCATGGAGAAACATTTTCCTAACCATGTTTTTACAGCCTGTAAGGAAGGAATGTCATTCCCAATAATTAATATGTCATCAACATATAATACTAGGAATACAATGTGACTCCCACTAACCTTCTTATATACACAAGGTTCATCTTCATTTTTAATAAAGCCAAATTCTTTGACTGCTTCATCAAATCGAAGATTCCAACTCCGAGAGGCTTGCTTTAATCCATAAATGGATCGCTGCAGCTTACATACCTTTCCAGCATCCTTTGGAATGACAAAACCCTCAGGTTGTGTCATATACACATCCTCAAGTAGATTTCCGTTAAGGAAAGCAGTTTTGACATCCATCTGCCAGATTTCGTAATCATAAAAAGCTGCAATAGCAAGTAAGATCCTGATGGATTTAACCATTGCCACTGGAGAAAATGTTTCATCATAGTCAACACCTTGAATTTGTTTGAAACCTTTTGCTACCAGTCGGCCTTTATAGGTTTGTACATTACCATCCATGTCGGTTTTCTTCTTGAAAACCCACTTGCACCCGATTGGTTTTACCCCTTCGGGTGGATCAACCAAGGTCCATACTTGGTTAGTATACATGGAATCCATTTCAGATCTCATGGCTTCAAGCCATCTCTCAGAATCTGGTCCATTCATAGCTTCTTGGTAGGAAGTAGGCTCATCCTGATCTATGAGCATCACATCACCGTTTTGAGTCACAAGATATCCATAATATCTCTCAGGCTCTTGGCGTGTCCTACCAGATCTACGAATTCCTTGTGTAATTTGAGCAGGTTCACTTTCCACAATTTCTTGTGGTTCCTGCTCACGTTCCAACTCAGGTTCAATGATATTTTGTGGTTCTCGAATTTCTTCGAGTTCTACTTTCCTCCCACTGTTTCCTTTAGAGACAAATTCTCTTTCTAGAAAAATACCAGTTCGAGCAACAAACACTTTATTCTCAGAAGGTTTGTAGAAATAATACCCTTTTGTTTCTTTTGGGTATCCCACAAAATTACATTTGTCAGATTTGGGTCCGAGCTTATCAGAATCTAGACGTTTTACAAACGCCTCGCATCCCCAAATCTTCATGAACGACATACTAGGACGTTTCCCAGTCCACATCTCATATGGTGTCTTCTGAACCGTCTTTGTAGGAACACGGTTAAGTGTGAATGCAGCTGTCTCTAGGGCATGACCCCAGAAGCTTATTGGAAGATCTGCATGACTCATCATTGATCGTACCATGTCCAACAAGGTTCGATTCCTCCTCTCAGACACACCATTCCATTGTGGTGTTCCAGGTGGAGTGAGCTGTGATATAATACCACACTCCTTTAGAAGGTCATCAAAGTCTTGGCTTAAGTATTCACCTCCTCGATCGGATCGAAGGGCTTTTATGCTTTTGCCAAATTGGTTTTGAACTTCATTCTTGAATTCCTTAAACTTTTCAAAGGATTCGGATTTGTGTCTCATTAGATACACATATCCATATCTACTGAAGTCGTCAGTAAATGTAATGAAGTAATAAAACCTACCTCTTGCTAACGAACTCATGGGTCCACATACATCACTATGTATAAGTCCCAATATATCGCTAGCCCGTTCACTGTGTCCAGTGAAAGGGGCTTTAGTCATCTTGCCTAATAAACAAGATTCGCATTTTTCATATGATTCAAAATCAAATGAATCCAAAAATCCATCTTTATGGAGTTTTGATATGCGTTTCTCATTTATATGGCCCAAACGACAGTGCCAGAGATATGTCGGATTTGAATCATTTGATTTAAATCGTTTTGTGTTTATGTTATAGATAGGCATTTCTAAATCAAGAATATAAAGACCGTTAAATAATTGTGCAACACCATAGCAAATATCATTTAAGTAAAACGAACAACCATTGTTCTTAATTATAAATGAAAACCCTTTCTTGTCCAAACAAGAAACAGAAATAATATTTTTGTTTATAGCAGGCACAAAATAACAATCTTCTAATTCTAAAACTAGCCCAGTGGGCAAAGATAAATGATAAGTTCCTACGGCCAGTGCAGCAACTTTTGCTCCATTCCCAACTCGTAGGTCAACCTCTCCTTTCGCCAAAGTCCTACTCCTTCGGAGTCCCTGCACATTAACACAAATGTGAGAACCACATCCAGTATCCAATACCCATGATGTAGAAGTAGACAAATTGACTTCTATAACATATATACCTGAATCAGAAGTCGTACTTCCTTTTCTTTTCTTCACTTCTTCCAAATAAGCATGACAGTTCCTTTTCCAGTGTCCAGGTTTTCCACAGAAGTGACATTCACCTTCTTTAGCCACCCCACCTTTAGGTTTTAAAGCCTGTTTGGTTTTGGAATTGGGTTTGGCAACAGACTTAGATCCTATCTTCTTTTTGCCTTTCCAATTTCCCTTAGCATTCCCCTTTTGCACCATCATTATGGGAGCGGGTCCTGCCTTTTTCATGTTGTTCTCGGCAGTTCTTAACATGCTCAACAACTCAGTAAGGGGTTTCTCAATTTCATTCATAAGATAGTTCATAACAAATTGAGAGTAGCTGCTGTTCAAAGATTGTAAAACAAGATCAGTTTGGGCTTCCGGAGTGATTGGAAAACCCAACCTATCCAGGTACTCAATATACCCAATCATTTTCAGCACATGTGGACCAACTGGATCACGTTCACCCATCTTGCAGTGATACAACGCTTTGCTTGTATCATACCTCTCCTGTCGAGCATGCCCTTCGAACAATTTCTTGAGATGCTCGATCATCTCATAAGCATCCATTAACTCATGTTGCTTCTGAAGCTCAGCGTTCATGGTTGCTAGCATGAGACAACTCACGTCCAGAGCATCATCTTGATGCTTCTTGTAAGCATTATGCTCCGCACGTGGTGCAGTGACAGCCGGTGCTGCAGGAATGGGCCCATCAAGGACATATAGCTTACGCTCTTGTTTAAGGACAATCCTCAAGTTCCTGTGCCAGTCAAGGAAATTAATCCCACTCAGCTTGTCCTTCTCAAGGACTGATCGTAGTGAAAGACTACTTGTGTTGTTGTTGTTGTTTGCCATTGATATCTACAATTTATAAGTGCCAAAATAATAAGTCAAATTGCAGAGTTGATATTATGTAATTGATAATAGTACATTCAAAATATACCTCCCACTATTTTATTCAAATTAATAGCCCTCACCATTAATTCGGAAAGCATTTTCTATTAAATCTTTCTAGTGAGCCAAGATCCATATTTCATTATGACTTAAGTTAGCTTTGGCTAATCTCTTAAAACATAATTATTTAGGTAGACAACCCTTTGTCAATTATATCATATATAACTCCTGGATAGTTTGGTAAACAACAATTGTTTTAGTCCATCTAATGGTACCTACCAAACTCTATGCCTCTAAGTCCACAATCCTATTGAGATAACTTAGTTAAGTCGGCCCCAATGATTTTAACAGTTTGGATATCACAATTATCCTATCGCATCTTACCTAGATAAATAGGGTACTTTGCTTTGGCAAACCTACATCTATTGATCAAGGTCTTGATGAGTGTTATTCATTGGAAGGCATCTGATTTAGACTTAATAATTTAATGAGGGATTAATTTAGATCTCACCAATTTTAATCTTATTAAGCATGCACATTATTTATCATATCATATCGCATACAAGCATAAATAAAGTGCAAAATTAAATGTGTCACAGTTATGGCCCAATCCACTGTCAATCTTTTCAAGCTAATGAAAGATTGAAGGTCAATCTAAGGTGGTAAAAGATCTTAAAATAAATAGCCTCCTTGGATCTTCCTCAAGCATGTGCCTCCTCTCCATCTTGACATCTTCATCAATTACAGATTATTACATGACATAAAGAAACCTCGAGTTACATTCGAGGGGATTTAGATGAGAAGAGAATATTACATCAGAATTTATAGAAAGGCACGACATGCAAGCCGTATTTCAAAACCAAAAACCACTAACCTATGGGTCAAAAGGCCATAACTGTGCACCATGCATATCACAATAAGCACATAACAATTTATATATAATTAAAGAAAACAATATATAACATATAGGGGACACGACCATCGTGCGCTACGACGGGGGGGTCCAAGGGGGGGTCTCCCCCCTGGCGGTGGTCCGGCTGACCGATCAGCCGGCGGGTGGTCTCGCTGACCGGTCAGCGAGCGGGGTCGGGGGCAGCGCCCCTGGAAAAAATTTTCGAACTACAATCTGTATTGCAGAATTTTTCCATAAAATCTCTGAAACAGTTTCAGAATCATAGATTTTAATCCACCAAAACACCCATAATAACAAATCATATAATACCAGTTTCGATTTAATCATATTAAAACGAATAACAGTACACCCAGAATTTATCATATATTTCCAGTTTCGATTAATCATATTAAAACGATTCTTCATGTTTCTAATCCGATTAGAACAGTTATATTGTTATTCCATCGATTAAAGATACGATTAACATTATCATCATATATATTACCAGAATATACATACAACGGAATATCATATATTCAATTTCATATCGGTAAACATGCATCATCATATATCATATATATCGAATACAAGTAAAACACGTAATCTAAATTAATCGTTTCGCAAGTAGCTCTGATACCACTGTTGGGTTTCGGCACAGAAACGCACAGCGGAAATTAAAATTTTAAAGCAATTTCCGAAACCCTAAAACAGGATCCATGCGAAAAATCAATTAATTAAGAGGTTTAGAGATTATACCGATTATGAAAACGAGAGTCTGAAATCGACTGCGCCTCGAATCTCCAACGCAATACAAACCGACTGCGTCTCTACGGTATCCACACGAACGCTCCGCGAATCGTCTTACGATCTGCAGAAGAAGGAATCGCGGTACTAGCCACCAAGGATGAGGATTTTCGGAACTATTTTCTCTAGTCTCTCTCTAAGAGCGGCTAGGGTTTTGTTTTGACGTAAAAACCTAAAGTCTGATATACATCATATATATAGCAGTCAGGAGGAATTAATCAAAACCTAATATTATTAAAATCCGAATTTATATATATCTTAATTAAGTCTTACTTAATTAATATGCATATATATAAATTATCCTATTAATTTAAATTCGTAATTTAAAATTATATCAATCATATTGACATATTTAAATCTTTACAATTTAAATTAATTTCCTTTTAATTACGTTCTTTGTGTGTGACCCTATAGGTTATTATTACGTTGGCAATAACCTTAAAATCATATTATAAAGTTATAAACAGTGAGCGGCATCTAGTAATGCATCACTGCTACCCAAGTAATAATAAGATCGATGATTCGATGCAACCTTTTCGTGACCAATGTTTCAATGTAATTTAATCCTTTTAACCTTAATATCCTAGATTAAACTCGAGTCATGGAATGTGTCATACTCTTCATAATTTAATCTGAGTTTTCTTGATCAATGAGTAGACTATATGAAACAAATCACTATTTGAGCATGGCCATGCATTTCATAGTCCTACTCAATCAAGAGGCCCATGGATATCACCTATAAAATATAGGATGGTTAAATTCCATCTAGATCACTCATATTACTCACACGATTCATAATGAACCCAATAATCACCTTTATAGTCCACCCTATTAAAGGTGACATTTGATGATATCAAAGTACATAAATTCTCGTGTAGTAATATAGCGGTTTCAGGTCGGAGGACCATTACATCATTGTCACTATGAGAATTACTAATGACACTTCGCATAATGCTCCATATAGAATTCTCATGGTGGGTCTGTCCAGTACATTGTTCTCTAACATGTACCTATGCATTGACTTAATATCTCATATATTTATGACCAATGAGATTTGGTCATCAGTCAATCCACATACTAGTCTCAATGCATCATTGTTGTCCCATCAACAATGATACTCGACTAGGGACATTTAAGAACAATGATACTAATTATAATTATATAATCTCATGTTCAAGTCACATACTTGAAACTATATAATTTGTATCATTATTCTAAGGAATTTTATTATGTTAACAATTATATTACGCAGTAATTAAAACCATAATAAAATCATTTATTTATTCAATCAACAATAATATCAAATGTTAAGCAATTACATCAAATAATTGGCCTCTAGGGCATAAACTCTAACAGCTCCGAGGAACAAAAGGTTCCCTTTGCCGCCTTTATGTTGCGAGGAGAGGTAGATTACTGGTGGGAATCGATAAAACGTACTCAACCTGCCGCACTGAAGATGTCTTGGGAGAAGTTCCAAGAGCTGTTTAACGACAAATACTTTCCCGAGAGTATTCGTCACATGAAGGAGGTGGAGTTCATCAAATTGGAGCAGAATAATATGACCGTGTCGCAGTACGAGGCAAAATTTGCGGAGTTATCCCGGTTTGCGTCCCACCTGGTGGATAATGAAGAAAGAATGACGCGGATGTTTTTAAGAGGTTTGAAGCCGGAGGTACGTCAACATCTTGTTTCTCATAAATTATGTTTGTATTCAGATGTTGTAAATAGGGCTCAGTTGGTGGAGCGCGATAACGAGACAACGCAATCAAAAGAGAGCAGCCGGTAAAATGATAATACCAGTGAAAGCAGTCATCGAAGCGGTGACAACAAGCGTGGAGGGAATCAACAGGCCAGAAATGGTAACCACTTCGGTGGTAATCAGGGCCAAAACAATAAGAATGGGCATTTCAAGAAGAGGAGATTCAACAATGATGGAAAGACGTCAGCACCAGCACCTGTCGTTAAGGAAGGAGAACGACCACCTATCATATGTTTTAAATGCGTAGGGGAGGGGCACATCAGTCCAAACTGCGCGATGCCGTCCAAAGCATGTTATAATTGTGGAAGAGAAGGTCATTTAGCCTGATTTTATCGTTTACCGAAGACAAATTCAGCTAGGATGGAGGCACCAAAGGCCGTCCCAGAAAAGTCAAAACCGGTTGTGCAAGGGAGAGCGTTTGTTGTGAACTCCCAGAGAGCAAGGAACCCGAATGAGGTCATCACGGGTAAGCTTATCATAAACTCTAACGAAATCTATACTTTATTTGATACCGGTTCTACCCATTCTTTTATTTCTCCTACTTGCGCTCATCGATTAAATTTGATTCCGGAGAAATTAGACTTTGACTTAGCAGTTGAAACTCCATCGGGAGAAACCTTCATTACATCCACGGTTTATAAGTCTTGTTTGGTTCAAGTTGGTACCCACACATTACCTGTCGATCTGATTTCGTTAAAAATACTTGCATTTGACGTGATTCTAGGGATTGATTGGTTAACTACTCATCATGCAAAAATTGATTGTTTTCGTAAGGTTGTTAGCTTTCATATTCCTAATCGACCTATTATGCGAATTCAAGCAACCAAACCATTAAAATCAATCGCTGTCATCTCAAGCCATAAAGCTATTCATTTATTGAAAAACGGATGTCAAGCTTTCTTAGCTCATGTCACAGATCTAAATAAAAATACGTCAGCTTTGAATGATATTTCTGTTGTTAATAAATTTCCTGACGTATTTCCCGAAGAACTTCCTGGCCTACCCCTAGAGCGTGAAATTGAATTTTGTATCGACCTTGAACCCGGTACAAAACCCATTTCCAAAGCCCCATATCGAATGGCTCCTATTGAACTTCAGGAGTTAAAGACCCAACTGCAGGAATTGTTAGACATTGGTTTTATTCGTCCTAGTACTTCTCCTTGGGGTGCTCCTGTTCTGTTCGTGAAGGAGAAAGATGGGAGTATGTGACTTTGTATTGATTATCGGGAGTTGAATCATGTCACCATCAAAAATAGGTACCCATTGCCACGTATTGATGACCTATTTGACCAGTTGCAAGGAGCACAATTCTTTTCAAAGATCGATCTTCGTTCTGGATATCATCAGCTGAAGGTTAGAAATGAGGATATTCCAAAGACTGCCTTCAGAACTCGGTATGGGCATTATGAATTCTTAGTTATGTCTTTTGGATTGACTAATGCTCCTGCTACCTTCATGGATATGATGAACAGGGTATTTAAGGAATATTTGGATCACTTTGTGGTCATCTTTATCGATGACATCCTTGTTTATTCCAAAAGCCGTGAAGATCATGAGCAACACTTGAGGCTGGTACTCCAAAAGCTTCGTGAATACAAACTTTATGCCAGGTTGAAGAAATGCGAGTTCTGGCTGGAAGAGGTAGCATTCCTTGGGCACGTAGTATCAAGTCGTGGAATATATGTTGACCCGACAAAGATTGAAGCTATTCAAAGCTGGGAGCAACCTAAATCAGTAACCGAAGTACGTAGCTTTCTCGGTCTAGCTGGTTATTATCGGAGATTCGTGGAAGGATTTTCTCGAATCGCTACTCCATTAACTCAGCTGACTCGGAAAGATACAAAGTTCGGTTGGAGCGAAGAATGTGAGCAGAGTTTTCAAGAACTCAAGAGGAGACTCATTTCAGCACCTGTTCTAACAATACCATCTGTCTCGGAGGGATTTGTCATCTACAGTGATGCTTCGAGCAAAGGGTTGGGATGCGTTCTCATGCAACATGGAAAAGTCATAGCCTATGCATCAAGACAACTCAAGGAATATGAGAGGAATTATCCTACTCATGATCTAGAGTTGGCAGCTGTTGTCTTTGCACTTAAAATTTGGAGGCATTACTTGTATGGGGAGAAGGTGAAGATCTTTACGGATCATAAAAGCCTCAAATATTTCTTCACTCAAAAGGAACTCAACATGCGACAACGACGTTGGCTTGAACTGTTGAAAGATTATGATCATACCACTCAATATCATCCTGGAAAAGCGAACGTGGTAGCTGACGCATTGAGTAGAAGATCATATGCAAGTACGAGTGCGATATTGTCAACACAAAGACCCATTTTGTGTGATTTGCAAAGGATGGAGATAGAGTTAAAGACTCTAGGGACCCATGTGATGATGACGAATATACGAGTAGAACCGACTTTAATCAATAAAGTTAAAGCTGCTCAAGCTACAGACCTGGAGCTGATGCATATGAGGAAGAAAGTACAAGAAGGTGCTATGCCGGAAGCAAGAATCGATGAAGAAGGAATACTTCGAGTCAACTCCAGACTTTGTGTTCCTAACAACCCTGATTTAAAGTATGAAATCATGATAGAGGCGCACAACACACCGTTTGCAATCCATCCTGGAAGTACCAAAATGTATCATGATCTTCGTCATACATTTTGGTGGAGCAATATGAAGAGAGAGATAGCGTTGTTTATCTCAAGGTGTCTAACTTGTCAACGAGTCAAAGCGGAGCATCAAGTACCAAAAGGTCCATTGCAACCACTTGAAATTCCAGAATGGAAGTGGGAGCACATTACCATGGATTTCGTTACCGGTCTTCCAAGGATTTCTCAAGGTATTGATGCGATTTGGGTCATTGTTGATAGATTGACCAAGTCTGCTCATTTCTTACCGATACGAGAAACTTATACACTTGAACGTCTTGCTCGTATGTACATAAACGAGATTGTAAGACTGCATGGTATGCCAGTATCCATAGTTTCTGACCGAGACCCAAGATTCACTTCACGATTTTGGGTTAGTTTACAAAAAGCTTTGGGCACGGAGTTACGATTTAGTTCAGCATATCATCCTCAGACGGACGGACAATCAGAGAGGACTATTCAAACTCTTGAAGATCTATTAAGACTCTGTGTCTTTGACTTCAAGGGAAGTTGGGACAAGTTCTTACCATTGGTGGAGTTTTCCTACAACAACAGTTATCAAGCAAGTATTGGCATGGCTCCATTCGAAGCATTGTATGGAAGAAAATGTCGTTCTCCAGTATGCTGGGATGAGGTGGGTGAAGCAACGTTGTTGGGACCGGAGTTGGTACGTATGACTACAGAAAAGATTCAAACAATCCGACAACGTATAAAAACCTCACAAGATCGACAAAAGAGTTATGCTGATCTTCATCGAAAGGACGTGGAATTTGATGTAGGAGATCATGTGTTCTTACGTATTGCTCCATAGAAAGGAGTTACGAGATTTGGAAAGAGAGGAAAGCTCAATCCTCGATTCATCGGTCCATTTTTAATCCTCGATCGAGTAGGAACTGTGGCTTATAGACTCGCTTTACCGCCAAGTATGTCTCGTGTTCATAACGTTTTTCACATATCCATGTTACGCAAATATGTGGAAGACCCGAACCACATTATTGAGTTAGAACCGGACGAAATAGCGGAAGATTTGACGTATGAAGAAGTTCCTGTTCAAATCTTGGATAAGAAGGAACATATTCTACGCTCCAAGGTTATACCTCAAGTCAAAGTTTTGTGGAGAAACCACGATGTTGAGGAAATGACTTGGGAGTTAGAATCTGAAATGAAATCAAGGTATCCTTACCTCTTCGACATACCAGGTACGTACCCTAATTTCGAGGGCGAAATTTCATAAGAAGGGGAGGTTGTAAGACCCCAACTTTTATAAATAAAGATGAATTTTCTATAAATATCATTTTTGAATATTATGGAGTTAATTTGATATAATGTTATAGTTGTGGGTAATATTTATAAATTTTGTAAAGTACGCAAGTTGTTATATAATATTCGATTGGTCGGGGAATATTCGTTTTAACAGGGAATATTCGTACAACGACACAATCATTGGTGGACCCCACAACAGAATTATTGTCGGATTGAGAAAACGACAAAAATATTTTATTAAAAATAACGGCGAAAATTTTACCATTGTTACTGTTGAACTACTCGGTAGTAAAAGTACAGTAATACGTGTGGTTGCATAGTAGCACACGGTATTGATTATTAATGCTTATGTGAGAAGTCACTCAGTTTGATTCAATTATTGTCAGTTAATAATATGAATTATTTAGCGATAATGACGTTTTGTTTTATTCGTATTATTAACGTAATAAAACAGAAACATCTTTTTATATAAAACAGAATACTTTATTAAAGTTATTCTATAAATAGAATATATTATATTTTATTTAAAAGATTTTTCTTTAAATATGGACCGTCAGATTAAAGTAATCAATCTGGACCGTTCATGGATTAGTTACTATGCATTCTATTTTTCTACAAATAGCAGCTCATTCCTTCATTATTTCTTACGAATTCACTGAACTCTAGAGAGAGAAACTATAGAGAGAAACTATAGAGAGAGAGAAGAAGAGTATTCTGCTACTTAACTACTTCCTTATTTCAGTTCGTCTTCAAAATGGTAGGGAATATTATTTCTTTTATATTCATGAAGAGAACTTCTGTTATTCCATTCTTTATTATTCTGTTGGAATAACCAGTATATGCGGTCTACCCTATACTTGGTGACATTCTTCTATTATTCTGTTGGAACATCCTGTCTGTGTGTTTTTCACCGGACCTGGTTCCGTTTTTATTATTATTCTGTTGGAACATCCTGTCTGTGTGTTTTACACCGGACCTGGTTCCGTTTTTATTATTATTCTGTTGGAACATCCTGTCTGTGTGTTTTACACCGGACCTGGTTCCATTATTTATTATTCTGTCGGAATATCCTGTCTGTGCGTTTACGCCGGACCTGGTTCCATTATTTATTATTCTGTTGGAATAACTTGTCTATGCGGTCTATCGCATGCATGGTGATTTCTTTTGTTATTCCATTCTTTATTATACTCAGTTGGTTAAGTTTTGACTTCTATACTCCATGAAATTTGTGGAATATCCTTGACATTTGCGCTTCATCTAGTATCTATTCATGAAAATATTCTCCTGATCATTCTTGAATTTTACTCCACAAAGTAGTATCATGTTGACAATTTGGACGTTGTTAATTCTTGGATAAATTAATTCTTGAACTTGTTTTATTGAATTCTTATATCATTGTCATCATCCTCATGTTTATATTCTGTTGAAAGTCATCTGTGGCCTGTAGTGCATAGATGGACTTGGTATGATTATGACCAGGGATTATTCGGTGTAATCATAACCGTAATGTTACGAATGATGTGGTAAAAGTCCTCATTGGCCCGTAGTGCATTGATGGACAGTTGTTGGCATGATCATGACCATTAATGAATATACGAATATCCTTGGCCGTAGTGCAGGGGTGATTCGATGATGTGAATTATTTTATTAAGCTGAGTCTCAGCGATCACAGTGTTGGAAAATCTTTTAAATCATAAAAGATAGTAGAGTTTATTTTCTACTTGACTCTTTTAATGGATTGCTTGTTCCGCTGCAGTTAAACTTGATGTCTATTATATTTTATCAGTTTAACACTGTTGAAGGCTAATGATAATTTATTCTGCATTATCTTAGTCATAATATTTCTTACTGGGCTAGTTGAGCTCACCCTTTCTTTCACTGTTCTCTTCAGGAAATGAGAACGTAGCTGGGGCAAGTCAGGGAACGGAGTGATAGTCCGAATGATAGTATTAGTTAGTAGTCCTCACTATTCTATGTAATGGTGTGTTAATAAATATAATGAGGACTCCTTTTGAGTATGAATACTCTCTAGAAGATAATATTTGTATTCAAACTCACAGTTTATATTTTGTCGTATTGTACACGACAGTTGTATTAGTAAGTTATATTTGTATTCTGTACTATGTATCTGACGACCCAAGATGGGTGATGTATACCTAATTTTGGGGGCATCACAAGTATGGAACTGCTGCTATATCATCTCTCCCTTCCTTGGTAGAAGGACACATGCATTTTGTCAACTTAATATGACTAGCCAGTGGTGTGCTAACTGGTTTAGCATTACTCATGTTGAACCTTGCAAGCACCCGCTCAACATACTTCTCATGTGACAACGACAACCTCTTGGCTTTCCTGTCACGAACAATCTTCATACCCAAAATCTGTTTAGCTGGACCTAAGTCCTTCATATCAAAGGACATGAACAACTCACCCTTGAGCCTGCGAATCATATAAGCATTCTGCCCAACTATCAACATATCATCTACATATAGCAACAGAATAACGAAGTTACCATCCGGGAACGTTTTAACATACACACAATGATCTGCAACTGTTTTACTGTAACCTTGATCCACCATAAATGAATCAAATTTCATGTACCACTGCCTTGGAGCTTGTTTCAGGCCGTACAAACTTTTCTTTAACTTGCAAACCAAGTGTTCTTTCCCTTTAACTTCAAATCTCTCTGGCTGTTCCATGTAGATTTCTTCCTTCAAATCACCATGAAGAAAAACAGTCTTCACATCTAACTGCTCAAGCTCAAGATCCATACTAGCTACTAATCACAGCACTACTCGAATAGAATTCATTTTCACAACTAGAGAAAAAATCTCATCGAAGTCAATACCTTGCTTTTGAGCAAAGCCCTTGACGACTAATCGAGCCTTGTACTTCACTAGTTTTTCAACATCCTTCTTAAGCTTAAACAACCATTTGTTCTTCAATGTTTTCCTGCCCTTCGGAAGTGTAGTCAACTCATAGGTGTGATTCTTGTGCAAAGAATCCATCTCATCCTGCATAGCTCTCAGCCAATTGCCCTTCTCCTTATGAGTCTTGACTTCCTGAAAATCCTCTGGCTCCCCCTCCTCAGCAACTAAAAGATATTCAGATGAAGGATATCTGATTGATGGAACATGCTCTCTAGTGAATCTTCTAAGCTGATGTTCTTCAATGTCAGGTTGCTCCCCCTGATCAACACTCTCTGCATCTGACCCATCACCATCGTGCAAATCTGTATCAGTCATATCATCATTCTGACCTCCTTCTCCAGCTGTGGCATTCTGTACTGGAGATGGAACTTCGCTGAGGTCTGGAACTCTATTATCTCTGGGCTGTGTAGCATTATCAAAATGCTCATAATTCTGGTGCTCATGAAACACCACATCTCTGCTCCTGAATAATTTTCTCTGCACTGGATCCCATAACCGGTATCCAAACTCTGCATCTCCATAGCCAACAAATACACATGGAGTAGACTTGTCAACAAGTTTTGATCTTTGTTCCTTGGGGATATGTGCAAAAGCCTTGCACCCAAATACCCTCAAATAAGAATAAGACAAATCTTTACCACTCCAAATCTTTTCTGGAATCTGAAAATCCAACGGTGCTGATGGAGATCTATTAATCAGGTAACAAGCAGTACGAACCGCTTCACCCCAGAATGACTTAGGCAGTTTAGTCATTCTCAACATGCATCGCACTCTCTCAATAATAGTGCGGTTCATTCTCTCAGGCACACCATTATGCTGTGGGGTACCAGGAACAGTCTGCTCATGCCGTATGCCATGTTTACTGCAGTATTCAGCAAACTCCTTTGAAGTGTATTCCATTCCGTTGTCTGTACGAAGACACTTCGACGATTTTCCAGTCTCCCTTTCAACCATAGCATGAAAACTCTGAAAATGCTGGAATACCTGGTCTTTTGTTCTCAACAAAAATACCAACACCTTCCGCGAAGTATCATCAATAAAGGTAACAAAGTACCTATTTCCACCCAAAGACTCAACCTCAATGGGTCCACATACATCAGAATATACTCTCTCTAATAGCTCTGATTTTCTTTTAGCTGAACTACTAAAAGAAACTCTATGTTGTTTCCCAAACAAACAATAATCACAAGGGCTAGAACAGTACCTTTAGCAAAAGGAATGAGTGACCTTTTTGCTAATAACTGCAACCCTTTCTCACTCATGTGGCCAAGCCTCTTATGTCATAAGTTTGGTGAAGAGTCGTCCTCAACTGCATTCAATTCACTAGAACACACTTTCACATGAGTCTTGTACAACGAACAACAAGCAACTCCTCTTGCAATCACCATAGAGCCCTTGGTAAGCTTCCACTTTTCACTGCCAAAGTGATTCTCATAGCCTTATTTGTCCAAGGCCATGCCAGAAATCAAGTTGAAACGCAAATCTGGAATGTGTCTAACTTCCCTCAAGGTAACAGTGAAACCAACACCTGTCTGAATGCAAACATCACCAATTCCAATAATCTTGGACGGATCAGTATTTCCCATTCTCACATACCCAAAGTCTCCAGCTTTGTAAGTTGTGAAAAATTCTCTCTTAGGTGTAGCATGATACGAGGCACCAGTATCAACCACCCAATCAACTTTCTGATCATCAACATGTAAGCATTCTTCTTCCCCAAATGAAAGATTAACAACATCTTCGATAACTGTGGCTGTAATATTCTTCTCCTCAACCTTTCCCTGCTCACCATTTTTCTGCTTGTCTAACCAGATTCTGCAATTTTTCTTGTAATGACATTCCTTATTACAATGGAAGCATCTATACGTTTCGCCTTGTCTGGTTTTTGACTTGCTCATGTGATTTTTACTTTTGCTGCAACTTATATCTCCTTTGTGAGATCCCCTAAAATTGCTTCTGCCCTGTTCTCTGTGACAAGAGCATGTGTCTCAAAATTTTTGCCTTGCTCCTTTCGCCTTGTCTCCTCATTATGAAGACTGTCATTGACCATCTGCATAGTCATTTTTCCTTCTGGAGCTGAATTGCTTAGAGACACCACCAAAGTCTCCCAACTGTTTGGCAACGAACTGAGAAGCAAAAGAGCCTGAA
The DNA here is from genome assembly GCA_016801055.1 of Panax notoginseng. Lineage (NCBI taxonomy): Eukaryota > Viridiplantae > Streptophyta > Magnoliopsida > Apiales > Araliaceae > Panax > Panax notoginseng. Next base: position 216,179,720 of record CM029015.1, on the reverse strand, counting down.
TCTCATCATCAAGATTCAACTTCATGGTGGACAGCTGGTTCACCAAACCTTGGAACTCACTCATATGCTCCGACACACTGCTCCCGTCCTTGTACTTTAAATTCATAATTTTTCGAATGACAAAAGTTTTATTTTGTGCATTCTTCTTCTCGTACATAGACTCTAGTGTTGTCCATAGAGTGTGAGCATTCGTCTCCTGCGAAACATGGTGGAACACACTTTGATCAATCCACTGCTGGATGTGACCAATAGTCTTCCTATTCATTTTATTCCAATCAGCCTTAGACTTATCCACGGGCTTCTTTCCCTTGAGCTCCAACGGATCATACAAATCATTGCAATAAAGGATATCCTCCATTCTGGGCTTTCAGATCGAAAAATTTGAAGAGGTCAATTTTATCATGGCTCCGATTGATTCCTCCATAAAATATATCAAAAATAACCGAGCAAATAACCTTAGCTCTTATACCAGTTGTTGGAAAAAATCACCTCCCAAATATTGTAGTCTTTGATAAATTAGACGAATAAAATATCAGTATATGCCAAACAGATTAAATTCGTAATTCCGCCAAAATAATAACCACTGCAGAAAATAAGTAGAAAATATCCAACCACGAGACACCAAGATTTTTACGTGGAAAACCCTCTAAAACTAAGAGGTAAAAACCACGGGACAAACTCCGAACAATTCACTAGAATAATATGAGAGAATATAAAGATATTCTAATTTGAGTACAAACCTAAATTACTTCACCACAATAACTATGTGATGGAACCCAAATAAAATACCATTTTATTTGAACTATCTTTCTCCCTCTATTTTTCTAAAGCTTCACAAAAGCTTCTTTCTCTCACTCTCTATTTCTTCCAACTCTCTCGGATGGAGTATATTATTTTGTGTTGGTGTATATAATCTCTTTCCTTAGCCTTCCTTTTATAGCCGAATGGAGAAGGAGAGGAGTAAATGAAGTTGGCATTTTTTTCAAAGGTTGTTAGACGGTAGGAATTTGAAGGGGCTGGGCATTAAATGGAGTGAAGACTTGACTAACATGATTTACTCAAAGTCTACCATTTGAGACTAAAAATCTGTATATAAAAGTAATTTTTAGTTTTATTTAAAAAAATTGATGTATTTTATCCTATTTATCTATATTTAAGGTTGTGTTTGTTTGCAAGTATTATACTTGGGATATGAATATTAATCTCAAATGTCTTGGTTGATTTTAAATTTAGACTTCAGACTATTAGTCTATGAATTATAAAATAACTTAATAGTCTCGAGATTATAATTATAATATCAGAATTATAATTCTAGGATTAATAGTTATCCCATGAATAGTTTTATAAAAAACAAACATGTGACTAAGATTATTTAATCGATTACAATCTATGAAAATATAGTCTGAGATTATAATTATTACAAACAAACATGGTGAAAGGGATTGTGGTATTTAAAAGCTCGTAAGGTTTTTTTAGTGTTAAAATAAAATGGCAAAATACTCTTAAATTTTTTACTCTCCACCCTAGTATAATAATCTTGGTTGATTTTTTGCGCATATTAAGAAAGAGAATAAAATGACAAAATTTTTCATAATTAAATGATTATAGTTTTCTACACATGACTAATAATGTTTCATAAATATGCATATAGAAAATAAATATGACAATTAATAGTAAGGAATTATAGAGAAATTATTATAAAAAATAGATTATTTAAAGTAAGTAGATACTTAACTTTGAAGTACCTAAAATAACAAAATTTAAAATTTAAAATTGGCATAGATTTTTTTGTAAACTATTTAAAAAGTAACAATTAATTATTGTAAGTCTTATTGTTTCATTCAATTTTGAGTTTAAAATTAATATCTTAAATGGATAACTTTCAAAAATCAATAATGATCATATAATTTGAAACTGAGAGAGTATATCACAATTAAATCTTGTACCGTTTATAGTGGTAATATTTCGCAATTAAAAAAAACACGAATACATATATATGTATACGGACAATTTCTTTTTAATTTTTTTAAAAGAAAAATTTTCGTGATCAAATCTTGCAATGTTTATAATTAACAACATCTAGTGGCCGACCATATAAACTCTCATACCCAAATATGCATATGGGAAACATTATTATAATTGTCAAAATTATTTAAACGTGACAAATTGAAAACCCAAAACAACGTAGGACCAAAATTATTTAAACGTTTTAAAATTTTCCATAGAACCAAACATATCCTCAAAATTCGGACTATTTCAACTGATTTTAATTTTGCATTAGACTAATTTTATTTCGAAAATTTTCTACTACCAACTTTTTTGTGGCCAAAAAGAGTTACTTATATTCTTTTATAGCAACCGATATTATATATATATATATATATATATATATATATATATATATATATATATATATATATATATATATATATATATATATATATGGTTTTACCAAACTTTCAAAGTTTGCACATGTTCAAAAATGGACCTTCCATCACAATCAGTTGGTTGAGTGGGTTGGGGGGTGCATGGGGGTGGGGGTGGGGGTGGGAGGGTAATTAAGATAAAATTGTTTACAAAAAATACACTTGTATTTTACATCTATATATAAGAAGGTAATAAGAGATTTTATCTAAATTGACCAAGTTATTTTTGTTGGTCATCGAGTTAATACTGAGTTAGTTCTGAGTTCATCATCTCTACTGATACAATGAATGCCATACTCATAATTATATTAAATTTTTTGTATATATCCTTTATTGTATTATTTCAAGGATGTTGATGCATGTATTAAATAACCTATATAATAATTTTGTTATAAATTATGAAATGAATAAAGTGCATTTTAATCTCCAATAGATTTTTTCATGCAATTTAATTGAAGGAGCAAAGAAATAATAAAGAAAATAAAAGAGAGAATATGGAGAGTTTGTGAATAGACGAGTGAGTTATAAAGAAGAAACATAGAAAGGAGTTTTGGGAATTGGGACCCAATTGAGTGAAGATATTGACCTGGTGGTCCTCAAAATGGTCCAAGCCACCGGCCATCCACCATTTTAATTTTTCAATATGTTACGCTGCGTATCATATATACATACCTACATATTTAAATATCTACATGACTACATGTATGAAAAATTACTACAAGTTAAATAAATGAACTTTCGTGCATTTGTTCTTAGTCCTTTTGTAATTTACCTGGCCCCTTGGTGAAAAATAGAGTTTAACATACATACATACATATATATATTGTGACGCCCCCAAAATTAGGTATACATCACCCATCTTGGGTCGTCAGATACATAGTACAGAATACAAATACAACTGATTAATACATCTGTCGTGTACAATACGACAAAACATAAACTGTGAGTTTGAATACAAATATTATCTTCTAGAGAGTATTCATACTCAAAAGGAGTCCTCATTACATTTATTAACACACCATTACATAGAATAGTGAGGACTACTAACTAATACTATCATTCGGACCATCACTCCGTACCCCGACTTGTCCCAGCTACGTTCTCATTTCCTGAAGAGAACAGTGAAAGAAAGGGTGAGCTCAACTAGCCCAGTAAGAAATATTATGACTAAGATAATGCAGAATAAATTATCATTAGCCTTCAACAATGTTAAACTGATAAAATATAATAGACATCAAGTTTAACTGTAGCGGAACAAGCAATCCATTAAAAGAGTCAAGTAGAAAATAAACTCTACTATCTTTTATGATTTAAAAAGTTTTTCAACACTGTGATCGCTGGGACTCAGCTTAATAAAATAATCCACATCATCGAATCACCCCTGCACTACGGCCAAGGATATTCGTATATTCATTAATGGTCATGATCATGCCAACAACTGTCCATCAATGCACTACGGGCCAATGAGGACTTTTACCACATCATTTGCAACATTACGGTCATGATTATACCGAATAATCCCTGGTCATAATCATACCAAGTCCATCTATGCACTACATGCCACAGATGACTTTCAACATTTTATAAACATGAGGATGATGACAATGATATAAGAATTCAATAAAACAAGTTCAAGAATTAATTTATCCAGGAATTAACAACGTCCAAATTGTCAACATGATACTGCATTGTGGAGTAAAATTCAAGAATGCTTAGAAGAATATTTTCTTGAAAAGATACTGGATGAAACGCAACTATCAAGGATATTCCACAAATTTCATGGAGTATAGAAGTCAAAACTTAACCAACTGAGTACAATAAAGAATGGAATAACAAAAGAAATCACCATGCATGCGATAGACCGCACAGACAGGTTATTCCAATAGAATAATAAATAATGGAACCAGGTCCGGCGTAAACGCACAGACAGGATATTCCGACAGAATAATAAATAATGGAACCAGGTCCGGTGTAAAACACACAGACAGGATATTCCAACAGAATAATAATAAAACGGAACCAGGTCCGGTGTAAAACACACAGACAGGATGTTCCAACAGAATAATAAACGGAACCAGGTCCGGTGTAAAACACACAGACAGGATGTTCCAACAGAATAATAGAAGAATGTCACCAAGTATAGGGTAGACCGCGTATACTGGTTATTCCAACAGAATAATAACAAATGGAATAACAGAAGTTCTCTTCATGAATATAAAAGAAATAATATTCCCTACCTTAAAAGAACTGGATATTGGAAAAGTGATGTAGTAGAATACTTTTATTCTCTCTCTCTTATTCTCTCTATACTTTCTCTCTCTATAGCTTGAATGAATTCGTGAAAAATAATGAAGCCCTAGGCCTCTATTTATAGAAAAACTGAGGGTGGCTCTTGGTCTTAACGAAGGGTCAAATGACTCTTGGTCTTAACGAAGGGTCAAATGACTCTTGGTAATATTGAAGGGACAACTACTATTGACGAAAGTAATTACTATTGACCAAGGTAAATACTATTGACGAAGGTAATTACTATTGACCAAGGTAAATACTATTGACGAAGGTAATTACTATTGACTAAGGTAAATACTATTGACGACGGTAATTACTATTGACGACGGTAATTACTATTGACGACGGTAATTACTATTGACGAAGAGACTCTTAGATGATGACATATGGCCCCCCATAAAATAACCAAACTTACCACAACGTCTCAATAATATAACATATTATACAGATGATACTATGACAATAATTTAAGAGATATGATGCAGCAATTACTGTAGCAATAATTGAGTATAGCTGAGTGACTTCTCACGTAAGCATCAATAATCAATACCGTGTGCTACTATGCAACCACGCGTATTACTGTACTTTTACTACCGAGTAGTTCAACAGTTTTAACGGTTTTAACGGTAACACCTCAGCCGTTATTTTTATAGAAAGATAATTCTGTCGTTTTCTCAATCCGACAATAATTCCGTTGTGGGGTCCACCAATGATTGTGCCGTCGTACGAATATTCCCGACAAAAAGAATATTCTCCGACCAAACGAATATTTTATAACAACTTGCTTACTTTGCAAAATTTATAAATATTACCCACAACTATAACATTATATCAAATTAACTCCATAATATTCAAAAATGATATTTATAGAAAATTCATCTTTATTTATAAAAATTGGGGTCTTACAACCTCCCCTTCTTATGAAATTTCGCCCTCGAAATTAGGGTACGTACCTGGTATGTCGAAGAGGTAAGGATACCTTGATTTCATTTCTGATTCTAACTCCCAAGTCATTTCCTCAACATCGTGGTTTCTCCACAAAACTTTAACTTGAGGTATAACCTTGGAGCGTAGAATATGTTCCTTCTTATCCAAGATTTGAACAGGAACTTCTTCATACGTCAAATCCTCCGCTATTTCGTCCGGTTCTAACTCAATAATGTGGTTCGGGTCTTCCACATATTTGCGTAACATGGATATGTGGAAAACGTTATGAACACGAGACATACTTGGCGGTAAAGCGAGTCTATAAGCCACAGTTCCTACTCGATCGAGGATTAAAAATGGACCGATGAATCGAGGATTTAGCTTTCCTCTCTTTCCAAATCTCGTAACTCCTTTCCATGGAGCAACACGTAAGAACACATGATCTCCTACATCAAATTCCACGTCCTTTCGATGAAGATCAGCATAACTCTTTTGTCGATCTTGTGAGGTTTTTATACGTTGTCGGATCGTTTGAATCTTTTCTGTAGTCATACGTACCAACTCCGGTCCCAACAACGTTGCTTCGCCCACCTCATCCCAGCATACTGGAGAACGACATTTTCTTCCATACAATGCTTCGAATGGAGCCATGCCAATACTTGCTTGATAACTGTTGTTGTAGGAAAACTCCACCAATGGTAAGAACTTGTCCCAACTTCCTTTGAAGTCAAAGACACAGAGTCTTAATAGATCTTCAAGAGTTTGAATAGTCCTCTCTGATTGTCCGTCCGTCTGAGGATGATATGCTGAACTAAATCGTAACTCCGTGCCCATAGCTTTTTGTAAACTAACCCAAAATCGTGAAGTGAATCTTGGGTCTCGGTCAGAAACTATGGATACTGGCATACCATGCAGTCTTACAATCTCGTTTATGTACATACGAGCAAGACGTTCAAGTGTATAAGTTTCTCGTATCGGTAAGAAATGAGCAGACTTGGTCAATCTATCAACAATGACCCAAATCGCATCAATACCTTGAGAAACCCTAGGAAGACCGGTAACGAAATCCATGGTAATGTGCTCCCACTTCCATTCTGGAATTTCAAGTGGTTGCAATGGACCTTTTGGTACTTGATGCTCCGCTTTGACTCGTTGACAAGTTAGACACCTTGAGATAAACAACGCTATCTCTCTCTTCATATTGCTCCACCAAAATGTATGACGAAGATCATGATACATTTTGGTACTTCCAGGATGGATTGCAAACGGTGTGTTGTGCGCCTCCATCATGATTTCATACTTTAAATCAGGGTTGTTAGGAACACAAAGTCTGGAGTTGACTCGAAGTATTCCTTCTTCATCGATTCTTGCTTCCAATATAGCACCTTCTTGCACTTTCTTTTTCATACGCATCAGCTCCAGGTCTGTAGCTTGAGCAGCTTTAACTTTATCGATTAAAGTCGGTTCTACTCGTATTTTCGCCATCATCACATGGGTCCCTGGAGTCTTCAACTCTATCTCCATCCTTTGCAAGTCACACAAAATGGGCCTTTGCGTTGTTAATATTGCACTTGTACCCGCATATGATCTTCTACTCAATGCGTCAGCTACCACGTTCGCTTTTCCAGGATGGTATTGAATGGTATGATCATAATCTTTCAACAGTTCAAGCCAACGTCGTTGTCGCATGTTGAGTTCCTTTTGAGTGAAGAAATATTTGAGGCTTTTATGATCCGTAAAGATCTCCACTTTCTCCCCATACAAGTAATGCCTCCAAATTTTAAGTGCAAAGACAACAGCTGCCAACTCTAGATCATGAGTAGGATAATTCCTCTCATATTCCTTGAGTTGTCTTGATGCATAGGCTATGACTTTTCCATGTTGCATGAGAACGCATCCCAACCCTTTGCTCGAAGCATCACTGTAGATGACAAATCCCTCCGAGCCAGATGGTATTGTTAGAACAGGTGCTGAAATGAGTCTCCTCTTGAGTTCTTGAAAACTCTGCTCACATTCTTCGCTCCAACCAAACTTTGTATCTTTCCGAGTCAGCTGAGTTAATGGAGTAGCGATTCGAGAAAATCCTTCCACGAATCTCCGATAATAACCAGCTAAACCAAGAAAGCTACGTACCTCGGTCACTGATTTAGGTTGCTCCCAGCTTTGAATAGCTTCAATCTTTGCCGGGTCAACCGATATTCCACGACTTGATACTACGTGCCCAAGGAATGCTACCTCCTCCAGCCAGAACTCGCATTTCTTCAACTTGGCATAAAGCTTGTATTCACGAAGCTTTTGGAGTACCAGCCTCAAGTGTTGCTCATGATCTTCACGGCTTTTGGAATAAATAAGGATGTCATCAATAAAGACGACCACAAAGTGATCCAAATATTCCTTGAATACCCGGTTCATCATATCCATGAAGGCAGCAGGAGCATTAGTCAATCCAAAGGACATGACTAGGAATTCATAATGCCCGTACCGAGTTCTAAAAGCCGTCTTTGGAATATCCTCAGTTCTAACCTTCAGCTGATGATATCCAGAACGAAGATCGATCTTTGAAAAGAATTGTGCTCCTTGCAACTGGTCAAACAGGTCATCAATACGTGGCAATGGGTACCTGTTTTTGATGGTGACATGATTCAACTCCCGATAATCAATACAAAGTCGCATACTTCCATCTTTCTTCTTCACGAATAGAACAGGAGCTCCCCAAGGAGAAGTACTAGGACGAATAAAGCCAATGTCTAACAATTCCTGCAGTTGGATCTTTAACTCCTGAAGTTCAATAGGAGCCATTCGATATGGGGCTTTGGAAATGGGTTTTGTACCGGGTTCAAGATCGATACAAAATTCAATTTCACGCTCTGGGGGTAGGCCAGGAAGTTCTTCAGGGAATACGTCAGGAAATTTATTAACAATAGAAATATCATTCAAAACTGACGTATTTTTGTTTAGATCTGTGACATGAGCTAAGAAAGCTTGACATCCGTTTTTCAATAAACGAATAGCTTTATGGCTTGAGATGACAGCGATTGATTTTAATGGTTTGGTTGCTTGAATTCGCATAATAGGTCGATTAGGAATATGAAAACTAACAACCTTACGAAAACAATCAATTTTTGCATAATGAGTAGTTAACCAATCAATCCCTAGAATCACGTCAAATGCAAGTATTTTTAATGAAATCAGATCGATAGGTAATGTGTGGGTACCAACTTGAACCAAACAAGACTTATAAACAGTGGAGGTAATGAAGGTTTCTCCCAACGGAGTTTCCACAGATAAGTCAAAGTCTAATTTCTCCGGAATCAAATTTAATCGATGAGCGCAAGTAGGAGAAATAAAAGAATGGGTTGAACCGGTATCAAATAAAGTATAAACTTCTTTAGAGTTTATAATAAGCTTACCCGTGATGACCTCATTCGGGTTCCTTGCTCTCTGGGAGTTCACAACAAACGCTCTCCCTTGCACACCGGTTTTGACTTTTCTGGGACGGCTTTTGGTGCCTCCATCCTAGCTGAATTTGTCTTCGGTAAACGACAAAATCGGGCTAAATGACCTTCTCTTCCACAATTATAACATGCTTTGGACGGCATCGCGCAGTTTGGACTGATGTGCCCCTCCCCTCCGCATTTGAAACATATGATAGGTGGTCGTTCTCCTTCCTTAACGACAGGTGCTGGTGCTGACGTCTTTCCATCATTGTTGAATCTCCTCTTCTTGAAATGTCCATTCTTATTGTTTTGGCCCTGATTACCACCGAAGTGGTTACCATTTCTGGCCTGTTGATTCCCTCCACGCTTGTTGTCACCGCTTCGATGACTGCTCTCACTGGTATTATCATTTTGCCGGCTGCTCTCTTTTGGTTGCGTTGTCTCGTTATCGCGCTCCACCAACTGAGCCCTATTTACAACATCTGAATACAAACACAGTTTATGAGAAACAAGATGTTGACGTATCTCCGGCTTCAAACCTCTTAAAAACATCCGCGTCATTCTTTCTTCATTATCCACCAGGTGGGACGCAAACCGGGATAACTCCGCAAATTTTGCCTCGTACTGCGACACGGTCATATTATTCTGCTCCAATTTGATGAACTCCACCTCCTTCATGTGACGAATACTCTCGGGAAAGTATTTGTCGTTAAACAGCTCTTGGAACTTCTCCCAAGACATCTTCAGTGCGGCAGGTTGAGTACGCTTTATCGATTCCCACCAGTAATCTGCCTCTCCTCGCAACATAAAGGCGGCAAAGGGAACCTTTTGCTCCTCGGAGCAACCCAAGACATCAAATATCTTGGTGATCTGCTTTATCCATGTTTCAGCTACAAGTGGTTTGGGTTCTCCCTTAAACTCCGGTGGTCCCAGCTCCTTAAACTGTTTAGCGGTGACCGCCTGAGAGTTTCCAGTATTTCCACCTACGTTGTGGACAGGAGCCGCTTTCACCTGTTGTTGCATGAATTGCATAAAGCCTCTGAACATTTGATCATTCATCATTTGGTCAGTGTTGTTGTTTGCATGAGGATTGACACCTTCCTGATGCACATTATCCTGATTATTGATATGTGGTGAATCAACAGTCGTCTGTGCTCCATTGCTATTCTCAACATTCTCAGATGCCATTTTCAGATACTGCCACAAAATAAAAATTAATTGATATGTCATATATTATCCTTATATTATGACCGACCAATTAAATACCATGCAAATAAACTTAGGTATGTCATACTAGCGAAGGAATTCCCCGTCTCTCCCCTCCTAGTTCTATTCTCACATCTTAGCCAGGGATCATATCCCTAAGCTCTGATACCAACTGTGACGCCCCCAAAATTAGGTATACATCACCCATCTTGGGTCGTCAGATACATAGTACAGAATACAAATACAACTTATTAATACAACTGTCGTGTACAATACGACAAAACATAAACTGTGAGTTTGAATACAAATATTATCTTCTAGAGAGTATTCATACTCAAAAGGAGTCCTCATTACATTTATTAACACACCATTACATAGAATAGTGAGGACTACTAACTAATACTATCATTCGGACCATCACTCCGTACCCCGACTTGTCCCAGCTACGTTCTCATTTCCTGAAGAGAACAGTGAAAGAAAGGGTGAGCTCAACTAGCCCAGTAAGAAATATTATGACTAAGATAATGCAGAATAAATTATCATTAGCCTTCAACAATGTTAAACTGATAAAATATAATAGACATCAAGTTTAACTGTAGCGGAACAAGCAATCCATTAAAAGAGTCAAGTAGAAAATAAACTCTACTATCTTTTATGATTTAAAAAGTTTTTCAACACTGTGATCGCTGGACTCAGCTTAATAAAATAATCCACATCATCGAATCACCCTGCACTACGGCCAAGGATATTCGTATATTCATTAATGGTCATGATCATGCCAACAACTGTCCATCAATGCACTACGGGCCAATGAGGACTTTTACCACATCATTTGTAACATTACGGTCATGATTATACCGAATAATCCCTGGTCATAATCATACCAAGTCCATCTATGCACTACATGCCACAGATGACTTTCAACATTTTATAAACATGAGGATGATGACAATGATATAAGAATTCAATAAAACAAGTTCAAGAATTAATTTATCCAGGAATTAACAACGTCCAAATTGTCAACATGATACTGCATTGTGGAGTAAAATTCAAGAATGCTTAGAAGAATATTTTCTTGAAAAGATACTGGATGAAACGCAACTATCAAGGATATTCCACAAATTTCATGGAGTATAGAAGTCAAAACTTAACCAACTGAGTACAATAAAGAATGGAATAACAAAAGAAATCACCATGCATGCGATAGACCGCACAGACAGGTTATTCCAATAGAATAATAAATAATGGAACCAGGTCCGGCGTAAACGCACAGACAGGATATTCCGACAGAATAATAAATAATGGAACCAGGTCCGGTGTAAAACACACAGACAGGATATTCCAACAGAATAATAATAAAACGGAACCAGGTCCGGTGTAAAACACACAGACAGGATGTTCCAACAGAATAATAAACGGAACCAGGTCCGGTGTAAAACACACAGACAGGATGTTCCAACAGAATAATAGAAGAATGTCACCAAGTATAGGGTAGACCGCGTATACTGGTTATTCCAACAGAATAATAACAAATGGAATAACAGAAGTTCTCTTCATGAATATAAAAGAAATAATATTCCCTACCTTAAAAGAACTGGATATTGGAAAGTGATGTAGCAGAATACTTTTATTCTCTCTCTCTTATTCTCTCTATACTTTCTCTCTCTATAGCTTGAATGAATTCGTGAAAAATAATGAAGCCCTAGGCCTCTATTTATAGAAAAACTGAGGGTGGCTCTTGGTCTTAACGAAGGGTCAAATGACTCTTGGTCTTAACGAAGGGTCAAATGACTCTTGGTAATATTGAAGGGACAACTACTATTGACGAAAGTAATTACTATTGACCAAGGTAATACTATTGACGAAGGTAATTACTATTGACCAAGGTAAATACTATTGACGAAGGTAATTACTATTGACCAAGGTAAATACTATTGACGACGGTAATTACTATTGACGACGGTTATTATATGAGACGGTAATTACTATTGAGAAGAGACTCTTAGATGATGACATATGGCCCCACCCCCCATAAATAACCAAACTTACCACAACGTCTCAATAATATAAACATAATTATACAGATGATACTATGACAATAATTTAAGAGATATGATGCAGCAATTACTGTAGCAATAATTGAGTATAGCTGAGTGACTTCTCACGTAAGCATCAATAATCAATACCGTGTGCTACTATGCAACCACGCGTATTACTGTACTTTTACTACCGAGTAGTTCAACAGTTTTAACGGTTTTAACGGTAACACCTCAGCCGTTATTTTTATAGAAAGATAATTCTGTCGTTTTCTCAATCCGACAATAATTCCGTTGTGGGGTCCACCAATGATTGTGCCGTCGTACGAATATTCCCCGACAAAAAGAATATTCTCCGACCAAACGAATATTTTATAACAACTTGCTTACTTTGCAAAATTTATAAATATTACCCACAACTATAACATTATATCAAATTAACTCCATAATATTCAAAAATGATATTTATAGAAAATTCATCTTTATTTATAAAAATTGGGGTCTTACA